>CM035791.1:22934505-23437005 GCA_020466265.1 Siphamia tubifer
GCTGTCAAACAGCCATAAGATTCTAAGATGATTTTGATTATTGTTTCTTGTCCAAAATCGACTAATTTCATCTCATTGGCTATCTCTGATCAATGAGCTGGTTTTTATTCCTGTGTAATTCAGAATTAAGGTTAATTTCATTTCACTTTAAGGCTACGTTCATATAGAGATGATTGGAAGAGAAGACATAAAAGTGGTGTCTCATCTTAACCTTTTTATCTGCATTTACACGAGCGTTGCCATTAAGAAATCTCCGTGCATACAGGGACGCAAGAGTGTGTGGAATTGGATTGGATATGCATGCCAGGCGGCTAGATGGTGCTGTGATAGAACACTGTCTTATCAACACGCATGTGTAACAGCAATATATTTGCATTTTCAACCATGAGATGGAAACACAACAGCCGGTAGTTCTCAAGATTTACATTCTGGAATACGTCTTTAGATTTGTGCATTTTAAACCCCTCAATTTTTGTGTAAACGAAAGGGACTTCCCATAAAATATGTTGTCATTTTTAGCTCCAAACAGCCCCTAAAATGACCATAGAGGAAACTAATTCTAGTTGAAAATAAATTCTGAATTGTGAAGTCACTGGTTTGTTCCACTTTTAATTCTAAATTAGAATAGAATAGAATAGAATAGAATAGAATAGAACAGAATAGTTAATTAAATAATTCCTTGGACTTGGAAACAGTTTATTCCTCTTGAATCTTATTCCTGCTCCTTGTCCTGTCGTGATGATGCACAGATTCTGTGCTTCTCCATGAGCTCTTCTGCCTGCGAACATTCAGTCAGTCTTATGACATAATAGGACCCTGCATTGGATAACTCTAGGCCTCTGACGGCTAGGCGTATATCCTAAGATATTTTAATACTTAATGATGTCATGACGACCTGTTCAAAAATCAACTTTTTCCTATTCTCATATGAAACAGCATTGTGTGCCACTCTTATGTTATTGACATAATTAACAAATTGAATTATTACACGATAAATTCAAGGCAAAGCTAGTACATTTATTTATTCACAATATGAACTTTATTTTGATATATTTAAACATGTTAAAATCTAGTTTCTAGCACATTTTTTGCGATCATGCACAAATCATGCCTCCGCAGTTGAAAAAAAAACCCCAACATTTTCTACAAATCCATATATTTTTGAAGAGAAATTGAATATTCACACATTTTTATGGTTAGGATACATGATGTAGGGTCTCCTTGTTCATTTGGTATGTAAAATCTTATATCTTAGTTGAGTGTAAAGTTATAATACTAAAAGTGAAAGAATATTAACGTGTTTTGGAAGACAGACTGTGGAAAACTTCAACCTCAATGTGGCAATGTTTCTCTGCATCCTAGACAAAAATGGTTCTTATTTTTGGCTTTTTCAGATGAAGAAGCATGGGAGACAATGCTGCTCTGTATGAAAATATGAAAAAGTTGATATATGAATATATATATGGTTTCATTTGCACTTGAGTCGAAGTCAATCAGACAAATAATCCCAGAGATATGAACAAAAGAGTATTAAGTGATTTTAACCTTTTGAGAGTAGAAATGATAAGTAATCCACTATCAAACTAGTTCTTCCTCTCAATAACATTAATTGATATGGAAAATATTACATTTCTAAACCAAATACTTTTCAACTCATTACATTCACATGAAGGTTCGTCCAAAAACATAATATGGGGGAATTCAGGGATACAATGACTTGACTTTCATGTGCTTTTCCTTCATAGAAGTTTATTTAAAAATTTTTTTTGGAACACAGCGTGTCACACAGAACATATAAATACTATTCATTTCTTGATATTTCATGCTTTTTCCAAGAGTCCAATTTCAGTCTTTTTGTATTGATGGCTCCAATTTTCCAAAGTACATCTCCAATTTATAACAATGGACTCTAAATCTTGTGCAATTCCGCTGATAGGTTCACCCTGGAAATTCATGTTTTTTGGTAAGCACCGACAAATATTCAACCAACCTACAGATGGTGAAGATTAAAAAATACTTATTCTTGAGTGAATGTAGAAAGTTTTCTCTTTTATCTCAACCATTAGAATGTAGTTTCCATTGCCTTAACTCACCCAGTTCAGCAGATGCTCACACTGCAGGCAATGTTTTATTTTCAACGCAATGTTTTCTGACCTATTTCGTCGTTATAACAAAGGTGCTGCAAGGGGACATTTCAATAATTGAGTTAATAAAAAGGCTGTTTCGTAATGCTCTTTGCCTAACATCATTTTTCCTAGACAATTTTTTTCCCCAATGGAACATACTCTTTTTCTCTGCCCTGACAATGTTTGTTCTGAATACCTGAAAAAGGTTTTATTGCTGGGACTAAAAGAGCCATAAGTTTAGCTGCCAAGGTTACATTATGCTGCCAATATTTGTCCTGCCTTTTCTGTTCATTTGTCATTTAACCGAAGTAAAGAAACACATATCCACTGTTGTACAATTCACAATAATATCAGATATAAATGTTTTAATAAGTATAAATGTACTCTTTAGTGTTTAAACTTGACTCTGTGGAGGTGAACACAGTGAAGCAATTTGCATACAGAGATACAGAGTTGACATGTGGGGGAAGTGGCCAACCCCTAACAATGGAAGTGTCCAGTGGTAGACAAAGGGACAGAGGAACAGAAAAATATAAATGACACCCAAATGCCTGAAGGAGGATGGGGTCAGTGGAAGATACTAAGAGCTGCTCACTGAAGGACAGAAAACCAGTGTTGTGTGTCTGTCTTCAACCACAGGCATCATGCATCACTCAAAGACTCTGACTGGACTCTTATGACTTGTAACTGTCACCTTAAAAGTAACTTTCTGAATTAAGCTGTAATATTGTAACTGATTGTAAATGTTAAAATAATGAAAAGACAATTAGAAGACTCAATAAAAGGTTTATCTTAATCAACCACTCTTAGGCCATAGGCTTTAATTAAGTAGAGTTACTTAATTATAATTAGTATTAGTATTTTTTTTTTTTTTTTTACCAATACACCACCTTGAAACATCTTGCATTCAACAGGTGTCAATGAATGTGTCACTGAGTCATGATTCTATTCAAATGCTGTAGGTGTTGCAGTGACTTCACCCTGTATGTAGTTACGTAGTCTTTCCCCTTGTTTTGGTATTTACTCTTTAGGACGAACTAAACTCTAGTGGTGAGGCTGTGGTGATGAAGGGGATTAGCTGTATTTACGCTCCCAGATGTTTGTCTGGAAGTGAGTAATCACCAATGAGCATACTCCAAGATGCCAATCCTAAGGGGAGGTAAACCCAAGACAGGAGAGGATTTTAGCATTCAAAATAGAAAAACAAAAAGCAGGAGAGTCTTTGATGGGATTAGAGTCAAGAGACAAACACCAGGAAGAAAAAGCAGTGGGGCTTTATCTTTGCGTTTCTCTGAGACCACAGAGCTTGCTTTGTACACCTGGTAATTTGTTGATATAAAAACCACATCTTTGGCAAGTAATTATAGTCTTTCTCTTATATTCCTACTGACTGCTCCCCATCTCTGTTAGCTTAAAAGCCTTTTGGGGGATTGTAGTCAGAATGTATTTAAATTCTATTAACCCAAATCACAAATCAGGGCATGAACAAAATACTTGTCATGCGAGAGGGGGGAGAGCTAAATAAATAATTACACACCTAAATGCCAAAGCCTATCAGCATTGGTGAGTTTAGCCCAGCTCAGTCTGATCCAAACCTGTTTTGACATTGCTCTGTTAGTGTTCCAGACCTGAGAAATAAAAAAAACAGTGGAGAGCTGGGGGAGAAGAAAAACAAGCAGTGATGATGTAGGATTCACACTGTGCAGTGGATGGTCTATTCTGCTGGGCCCCCAGCTGTCTCTCTTGGTTGATCTGAGCCCCCCAGCTGGGGTGACCACCAGGCTGTTGTTATCAAAGCCGTCTGATGTCTCGCACAGTCGGGACTATATAGAGCCTACGTGTCCTTTTGTGAATATGTCCCTTCAGTCGTCATTTAAATGAGTCGTGTGCGTGGCATGCTAATTATTCTCATTCATCCGGCTAGTTTGAGAGAAAATTCTTTGAGCTGCCTCACTGACACGAAATCATGTGCTGAATGCTTTCACTGATTCCACAGAAAGTAGAGTCCTTTCTGCAGCATGCTAAGTGATGACTGCTGCAAAATGCTTGCACAAGTGATTTAAACCAGAGAGAAATATGAAATCTTAAACAGGAAGCAGACAGTGGAAAGCAGCAGCAGAAGAAGCAGCATCGTTTTACACGTGGACGTTTAGCTACAGCTGATGGAAGTATTAGACACTGGGACATAGATGTGTCCTCATGGAATATGCATAACAGGTCTTGGGACTGTAACAAAAATGTGGACTTTTTTACACCTTCATTTACACTGAAATGAAGCAATAAAAGTGTGGACTTCAAGGGCAAATGTACTAAACAACACATGGGGCTAGGCACAACAAACTCCACAACCTTGCACACATTGCAACTTATGTCACCGTATCAATTGGTTCTACATACATGTGACGTGTGAAATGAAACAAAATTGATGTGTTTATAGCAGTGGTTCCCAAACTTTTTTTTTTAATATTGTGACTCCATTTTAATGTCACAAATTTCTGGCAGCCCCAGGCATTCAAAACAGACCCCTCCTCCCCTCTTAAATTAAGTACGTTTTGATCATGTAATAATTTGCTATACTGTGGCAAATCAATGTTAATTTTAGAGGACATTTAGTTTATATAATAAGGGTAGGACGAGACACTCGTGAAACAACACGAGACACGAGATTGGGTTCACGAGATTTTAAGAAAACTAAATTACAAATTATATGAATGGACAACAGGCTTTTATTTAACAGAGTTGCACATGGATTTTTATAAGCATTAACTTTTAATGAACTTCTTAATGAAGTTCTTACTCTACAAATTGAAACTAAAAGAAAATGTTATAAAAGTAAAAAAAAAAAAAAAATATATATATATATATATATATATATATATATATATATATATATTTCTCCTTTTTTCAAGTACAGACAATATGTGCAAAACAAAATATTCTTCTCTGTCTCTCCAAATTGAGGCTAAAATAAATAATCTGGTGCTTGACTGTGGAATTTGAGGTGTGAATGTGTTTGTCAGCGTTGTGTTGTCTGTTGTTGTTTTCTTGACAGGTGCAGTTATTGACTTGAGTACTGAGCTGTGGTGGTGCTGGAAATGTCCCTGTGTTGTGCATGTATTAGCCGCACTGTACGCCACTGTTTGCATACAGTGTCTGCTTATTGTCTGCGTCTTATTAGTCACTCTCTTACCATTTATTATTTCTGCCGGGAACCCAAAATGGTGCCAAACAAATTGTTTGAAAGTGGTGGGGGCGTCGTTAATAGTAATACCTGTAATTTACGACATCATTCTGGCTACTTGCTGGATAACAAGTCTCGCCAGACAGCATTTTAATGCAATGAGCAATCTCGCCAAATTACATCTCACAAGATCTTGTCGCACAAGATTTTATTACACCCCTACTATATAATGTATATTATTATGGACAGAAGCAGAAAAGGTAGGTGTAAATTACTGCACAAAGGGAGAATTTTATTTTCATTGGGATAGGACATGTACAGTCAGTCCAACTTGTATTTACAAATACAATTAATAATGAGGAAAAAATCATTAATAAACAATAACTCAAACTATGAGTTATAAAAGAGCTGCAGCATTTGAAATATGGAAGAATATCTTAAAAACAAAGTGGTGATAAATAAGGGGAGAAAAAAAATTACTTGGAAACTGCCACCAAAGTAGCTCTGAGCCTTTATGGCTTAAGTTTCTTTCATTGGTTTGTTTTGTAGAAAACAAGTATTAAACCCATGTTTCTCAGGGAAAGAAAGAGTACAAAAGAATTGTGCTGTTGTTTAAAAACCAGATGTGGGCTCGTAAATTATTCTTATTGTGTTGAATCCTTTTGAATCGTGAATCAACCGAATCACATTGTATAAAGTCAAATAATTAATAAATGGCATCACACTGTAAACAGGGCTGAATCATATCCTGGAGACAAAGCGGATTGAGAAAATGAATGAATTGCATAGACCTAATTGTAATGTAGAAGATGGGCCTGTAGGCTATAGGCTAATAATACTTCCTATCTTATATTTATGGGTAATTCATACATGTTCATAAATGGTGGATGGAAACAGGCCACATGTAGTATGCATATCTACTGATGCATTTGCTTCAGTATGTTTAAGTCAACATTTAGCAACACAATACTAACAACATTGCAGATGGCAAAGACTACTGAGTGGGTGCTAGTCCAAAAAAATACATACCCTTCCACTTCTACAGAACAACCTTTTTTTAAGTTGTTCTACATTGTGTTTGTCGATGAAATCACATTGAAATGAAGCTCCCTGGACATCATTTTACCCCATATTATATACGCGCCAACAGCAGATATCAACACCATTGTAATGTGTTGGTTTGTCTGAAGATTTAGGCAACCCAGAAGTCATGAATATTAATAAACAAATTTGAGGTCTTTTGAGATCAGCCCTATCGATTGTTTCTGCTCTGTTGCTGTCCAGAGTCCTGAAAATCATTGTTGCTTTGAGGTGAAGAGTTGAGCTTCGCCTGCTGGTGATGCTTACACCAGAGTGAGCTTTACAGACATAAGGCTCTTCTCTGACAGAAAGAAGGGATGCTACACCACTTAAAGTATCACCAATCAGAGCGCATTAAAAGGGGAAATCAGCAACAAAGCCAATAGGCCTCAGTGTCCGCTTTCACACTCGGAACCTTTTGAAAGAAAGGTGAGAAGGCCTCGCGCTGCTAATTGAAGCTAGCATTATGTTGAGACACCAGTAGTATTTCCTCCATCTGGAGACGATACAGTAGAATGAGACACAGTATCCATCCACACCTACTCAGCAGGACGGCATGGAGACATTAGTCCAAAGTTAATTTGAAAGACTCTGTACAAGCGGATGGCCAGGTGCATAAAACCGCAGGACAATCATTAAAAGGGGGCTCATTTCCTCTTCTCAACAGCTGGTCAACTGATACTATAGCTACTCAGGCACTAGAGGTGGTTTAACACACGCTGGGGTGAATCAAAAACGCTGCAACATGCAGTGAGAGTTTATGCAGAGGAGAATGTGGCAATGTTTTGAAGAGTAAACCCAATTGGAAACTGTAAATTGACAGAGAATAATCCTACCAATTCCAAGGAAAGATTAATGCAACGGTTTTGTGGCATACTAAGTCTGCGCTTTTATTTGCTAAATCGCCAGAGCCTTGGAATTACGGCACAGCGATGCAAGGGAAATCAGGTTACTTTCTGCATGAGGACTATATTCAATCACTGACCTTTAGAGCTCAAAAAGGGAGGGCTATGCTATCCTCTCATTCAAATGAACCTGTAATGGAGAGCCATGCATAAATGATGGATGAGATCTGCACTGAATCTCACTGCCACAGAGAGCGTCATTGTTGTTCATGTGACTTTCGTATTCGGCTATCACGAAAAGCAGTGCATCATCCTTTCCCTGTTAGCGTCCACACGGAGAGGAATGAGGAGAGGAAGGGGGACTGAAAGGTTTATGATGGTTGGTAAAAATCCCATTCAGATGAAAATACTCTATATTAGCAGTCCTTTATTGTTTTGGAAGATAATGTTATTATTGTGTTCCTTGCAAGAAGGATATTTATGCTGCTAAATAACAAAAAGAGCCGTTCAACTGATAATAATGATTTATTCTATACTATTCTATCACACTTAGTATTTTAGCTACTTTATTTTAATCTATCTTTAGTTTTTTCCCCAGACCTATTTTAGCTACTTACTTTATTGAATCTTATTCTATTCTATTCTATTCTATTCTGTACTGTGTGTATGTTAGAGTTACTGTTTTGGCTATTTTATCTTACTTTATTTAGTTTTATTCTTTTCTATTCAACTGTGCCACCAATTAACAGTCATTGCAATTTTCTTTCGACAGACAGACAGAAAGACTGAGAGAGAGACAGAGAGAGAGAGAGAGAGAGATAGATAGATAGAGGGTATGCTCCTATTGTTTTTTTTTTTTACCAGAATAACACAATTCTAGACAAATAATACTACTCCATTTAGTTTACAAAAAAAACCCAAATCTGTCAGTAGTATTTGCTCACTATTCTAAAATTATTTGGATGTCACATGAATTTAAAATGTAGAAATAAATAAGGAAAGAATGAAAGGAAATGTAAAAAGAAACTAACACCGAAATCAATGCAGGCAAAAATAAAATAAAGACAAAATAAATAAATGGTACAGAAATAAATGTATTAAGTCATTTTGAGATTTCTGTATTTATCTTTGTGGGGATACCCAATGCTGCTGGAAAATAAGTAGGCATACTCCATATAACACCATATACCCTGGACTACACCAGTGCTGCAGGATGTTCAGTAAAGCAGGTTGTATCTGCTGATGCATGTTGCCTGTGTAAGGACTAGGGATTATGTTGAAAGAGTTTAAGTCTTTGCATTGTGTGTTCTGTTTTCCATTTAGCACAGTCAACAGTGTAATGCAAACCCTGTCAGGCTCCATGAACACTTAGTCCAGCTGAAGCAATGGGACGCTGGTCTAAGAGATGCTTTTGGTCTGTGGACAATGGGTTGGCAGCAAACCAGAGCTGCTAATTAAGTAGCTCCATACAATGTTAAATACAGAAGCCCTCGGTAAAGGTGAGGGTCTGGCCAATAACTCAGAGAACAAGGTCAATGTGCTCAACATGATCTCTCTTCATTCTACACTGCTGGACAGAGGGATAATCTCATGCATCTTTAATCCTGTTGTACCATGCTCAGACTGAGGAAATAGATTGTAGAACACTGGAAAAACAGACGGGAGCACACACAGCAGCAGAGCAATAAAGACACATACAGGAGTAGTTGGGAGTCTGTGTGGCAACATTTACACCTTTGTCATCATTCACTGCTGCATGCTTAAAGTTCAAGCTGCTGCATCATCACAGACTTAGCAGCTAATTGCTTCTGTAAAGCGTTACACAAGCCAGTAACCATAATGCATTTAACAGCATTTTAGATGTTTTAATACTAGACCAATTTTCTTTACATTTTTGCTAGAAATGTGGATCTGCAACTTTTTATGTTGTTTTTAAAGTATTTTTTAACTGTCTTAGTATTTTAAAGCAAGTCAAAAATGTCAAAGGAGCTTTATCACTACATCAAGGTCTCTGCAAAACTGAAGTGTCAGACAATCTTTAATCAGTCTGATCTTATTCAAATACTTACGTGAATGTATTTGGGTAAACAATTCTGTAATGAGCATAAAGAAGGACTGTCAGAAATGACACGTTGTTATTGTGATGGTAGGATACTGTCTGTGTGACTGTTTATCATATACTGTGAATAAACTCTTCCTCTGTGAGACGATTCATTGGTTTGACGTTTTTGTCGAACCTGAACTACCACAGAAGGGGTTACATAATGTTAAACCAACAATTCTGTTTATGTTTTCTTTTATTGTGTTCCTCATTCAGTAGGTCATATTTATTTGATTTACTTTTTTTCCTCTTCTCTCTTTTGTCCTTTTGTCCTGTTTGTTCAGTTGTTGTTGTTGTTGTTGCTATTGTGGTTACCACCTTGGTTGTTACTGTTTGTATTTGTTATTTTCTTGTGAGGGTTTTCAGCACCTTCTTCTTACTTGTCCCCTTTCCATCCTGTCCTTCCAGCATTGAAACATGGCTCAACAAATGTCAAAATAAAGACAGTAGAATACCAAGGGTAGAGCCTGACCAATATTGGATTATTGAGACCGATACTGATATTGGAGGGTAAAAAAAGCTGATATCTGATACATCTGCTGGTATCCAGTATTGGCTGCTAACCAATATGTTGACTTATATATGATATATGTCATAAATATATAAAATATATCTGCACAGGATATAATAATCGCACATTAGGTAATTGTGGACATGTGGATTAACAGTTACATAAATCTTTATCTCGCAAAGATAATTGACAACTTTGAAACCTTTATAATATTCTGATATCGGGCTAATATTTAATCCATGGGAAACTACAGGTTATAGATGTGGTAGTTTTTTTATTCTGAGCAGAGTAGATTAATGAAAATTATGTGTATATATTTAAAGTAGTGAAATAAAACATGTTTGTTAAATAATTATGTCAAATGTAAGTGGGACCTCCAACTACAAACAAACTATGGAATCACAAAAAGAATTACATAAAAAATATGACTGAGCAAAAAACATATGCTTTTCCTTATAGAGTGTTGGGCAAGTTACTTGGAAAGTGTCGTGAGCTAAGCTATCAGTTACTCAACAAGAAATTAAGCTTCACGACACAAAAGCTACAGAAATATAGCAAGCTAAGTTACACAAATGTGGTAAAAGTAGTTCACTATATCAGAAGGTACTTCATGTTGTACCAATTTAATGTCAGATTAATTCAAAATGACAGTCAGGTACACTGTTTAAGGCATTTATTAAAAAGATCTAGGACCTACTGCCATTTGGCTAGTTTCCCTCTGCTAGCTAGCTGGGTCAATGTTTAAAAAAATTCTTAAATTTTTGTAATAATTTCTGACATTTAATTAAAATGGCCTGTGTTTTATACAAAGGCACGTCACTACTGCAGAAAGGAAATGAATGATTCACCCGAATGTGGGTCCTTAAGTTGGTGTTAGACGGTTTTGGGGTTGCAAAGCACCAGTGTTGGGAAAGTTCACCTTGATCAGGAACTAGTTCAAAGTTCAGTTCACGTTACTCAATATGAATTAGTTCAGTTCATCGTTCATTCTTCCAAATTATGAACTAGAAGTTCATGGATCCCAAAATGAACTTTTTTGTTCTTTTTTTGTGTTATTATTGTAAACGTATTATTAACCGTTTCTGACGTTATCCTGTAGTCAGAAAAATCAGGGCAGAATGCCGCTCCTCCAGGGCTGAAGTAAGTACCTTACCCCGGGGTTAACTTCCCTCTGCAGGTTCTTAGAACACAAGGAGTGGTTTCAGTGAGTTTCGTTTTCAATGTTTATTTCCAAGAACGGGACAACACCTGCTCAGGTCGCCGGTCACACTCTGTACATTTAACTCTTTTTCTCCGCTCCCAAAAACTCTCTGCACCCCTCTCTCTCTCTCCCTGTTCCGAATAATACAAAAATGACATCTATGATAATTCTGTGTTTTGATCCCATTTTATACCTTATAGGACTCAATAATTACAACGTGATAAGAACGAAATGTGAACTACATACGAGCGCAGTTCAATAAATGCCAGAAAAACCACGTTCACAACTT
This sequence comes from Siphamia tubifer, assembly GCA_020466265.1. NCBI lineage: Eukaryota > Metazoa > Chordata > Actinopteri > Kurtiformes > Apogonidae > Siphamia > Siphamia tubifer. The sequence goes on from CM035791.1 coordinate 22,945,840, forward strand.
CCCGTTCATTTGGCAAAAGTGAACAAAGCGTTCACGTTCGTCAAGAATATGATATAGTTCATGAACGATCGTTCAATGAACACATTCAGGTACAACACTGCAAAGCACACATCTGAACATGTTTTTTTTTATCAGACGAGTTGACAAGTGTCATATTTTTACAGATAAGGCCACAATGTAAGGTCAGTGTCCTTCTGTCTCCCCCATCATGTGTGTGTGTGTGTGTCAGTCTGGGTACGCATTAGTATTCTCATTACTTCCTGGTTGATGACTGTTTGCTAACACTGCAAAGAAGAGCTGTTTACATTTGAACTGAGGTGTGCTTCATTTCCTAATGCTGGTGTACCGCCAGGGTACGATTGTATGTTTAATATATTATACTGTAATTCTTGACTTGAAAGTTTCATTATAACAATCATAATATTCATAATAGGAAAAAAAAATGCTACAGTACTTGCAAAGAGTGGGGTTTTTGTGCCTGGCACCACTTGTATTTTAATGTTTTTTTAATGTAATATAGAGCTTATATTTTGCAAACTCCAATGAAACCAACGAAATATTTAATTTCCAGTAACCTTATTTCCCAGCATACCTTTTGAGAAGTTCAGGAAAATGAAACTGAACTTGTTATTGTCAATTAAAAGTGAGTCTGAACATATTAACATAGCCACAAGCATCATCACTGAGATAAACCCATTATTGTACAGATGGTTATTTGAATGTAACTGGTGCAGTTCCTCTCCCCAAGTCCAATACAGACATTCAGGGCGGAATGCAATCAGACCCCCTGGGGTAGGCAGATGAGAAACCAGCACACATATCAGCAACATATGGAATATGCATAATTTTAAGAGACAAGCCTAAGGAAAATAGCATGGCAGGTGTATGAGGAGGGAATAGGTACGCTATAGTAGCAGAGCGTGTTCAACAGCAGAGAGCTGCAGGTAGAAAGCAAAGATAAACATACACTGGGGGCCTTTTTCATGCCAAATGTGATTGGTGTTGGTTTTGATCAGTTGATGTAGAGCATGTGAATTACGTGTCCTGAATGAATATTTGTCCGGCTGGTTTATAAAAGCAGGGAAGGCATACACGGATCAAAAAGGGTATTCATGTTATTTAATAAGCAGCATGTCCTGTAGGTGTTTAACATTGTGCTTCATTGAAGCTATTCATAGTGTAAAATTAGTATTCTGCCTTGTCTGAGATGTGTTTTCTCCTATATGATTTGGAAAATATCTCAAAAGAATTCAATTTCTGCAAGTCAACCCCTCTGTAGCTATAGAAAAAACATCAAGACGTAACATCCACTGCTCTATAAGCGGCCAGTCACCCCTGAGGAATATCCAATAAATAGCATGTTACATCACAAAACCATTGCAATTTAACAGTGCCAAACCCTTTTAGACTGCAGTATTTCTTTAACATATGTCATGTGATGGGCCCTTTCATTCAGAATGTATGACAGTTCCATGAGCATGCATATATTTTCAGCTATGTTTCCCCAGTGATAAACTACCCTTAACCCAGGCATTATTAAAGCAGCACTCTCCTCTTGGAGCTACACGGTACCACAGTGTTTCACACCAACACAGTTCAGAAGTATATCCAAGAGCACAGTCAGGAGCCTATGCTTTGTGTCTGCTCGCTGATTTTAGATTTTATGGCAATGCATGGCAAGTAACAAGACTCTGGAAAGGAAATCAATGGCTTGGGAATAATAAACCCAGTCTGCAAATGGTGAATGTGAATAAATGGGTTATTTCTGAACTGAAGAAATTACATGTTTAGTTAAAACCCTTTAAACCAAAAATGGTAATGTCTGCGTGGTTTGTTTTATCATGGCATTGATCACACATACTGAATATATTTATATAATGTCTATACCAGTGTTTTAATGCCTTAACTCTGTGTGACATGTTTGGTGTTTGGAGGGAACCAATGGTAAATGGGTCTTTCTATGACACTGGGTTTATTTTCACAGATTTTTAGACCCAATAATAAAAGACACATTTAAACATATTTCCCCTCAGGATGAACTGAGTGATGCATCCTCTTGTGCTGAGCCATCCCAAAATGAATTAATTTTTAATTGGGTCCAAAAATAGGACCAACATTGGAACAATTATAGGTGTCAGTGTATTTGATCTGAAAACATGGCTGTAAATGGACTTACATACTGATATAAATAAAAAAAAATACTGTGTTAAATGTAATAATCTTAGTGGTTTTTCATTAATCCCCTAAATTTTGTGTGTCCATGTATGTTACATGTAGAACCTGCTGAATTAAACATACATAAATTGTGAATGATTTTACTACAGTGGCCATTTTTGTGAAACACTTTACCTTGAATAATTTGTTAAATTCCCAAAATGTACCTGTGAGAATAAGATTTTTTTTTAAGTCAAATGTAATTTTTGTCTCCTTTTGACCATGTTAGATGCAATTATTTTTGTTAAATATAATTTAAAATAAAACAAAAATGTGTTTTACCTATAAATTAGTTTATCTTTTATCCCAGTAAATATTTATTTTTAAAATAGAGCTTCTAAATAGTTTTTCCAAACTTCTGGAATAAATTTGTAGCCATGTGTCCAATCTTTAGGACCAGTTCAGAGAAGCACCTAACTAAATAAACAACAGGTTGATCAAAAATGGCAACTTAATACCATTTTGTTTGTTTATTTGTTTGTTTGTGTCAGGTTTAGGGAAAAATACCAATGAGTAAAGATGACATAAGAGTTTTTACAATACTAAACAAGTGGTGACAGGCACAACGAACCCCGCTGATCACAAATGTTTTAGCTCTTAATGGACATCTCCCTCTCAAAACATAATTTTAACTTGTCACAGTCACTCAAGGTCAAAGGTCATGATACCATTTCGGAGCCTACATGTTGTTTCTTATTCGTCAACAATAGTAATCGATCGTCTATCTCTGCTCTTTTTGGAATTATAACCAATCCTGCTTTGAACCTTTCGAGGTCACTCAAAGTCACAGGTCATTCCACCCTTTTTAAGCCCATGGCAGGTTTTCAATGACATTTTTAGGAAAAGTCTAAAGTGGTCTTGAACAGATCCCATTACATTTTAATAAATGTAGGCCAAAGGTCAAGGTCATCAAAATTATGTCTTTGAAATGATAGGAAATAGGGCAAACTACAGCTGTTTGTTGTGCCTGGTACCACTTGTTATTTGGCCTCTTACAGCCAAAGAACTAAATATGCAAACTTTATTGACCTTGATTTTCTCCATGACAACAAAAAAAAATCTTGTCTTGTTATGTCCTCTAATAACACACTACAGTAAGGATGAAATTTGAAGTTTTTCCTATAAGGGGTTGATAATTTAAAGTCACCTTAGTACCTCAATACATAACTAAATTGAACATAATTGATTAGGATCTTCATTTTGGACTTCCACACATTTGTCTTCCCTGGGGTTCACCTATAGTTCACTTGTTAAAGGAGCGTATAATGAGCTGCATCAGCCCCATTTAAATCCTTCTCTGCTGCATGTCATCCCTGTCTCTTCTTGTCTCTTTTCTGCCATCGCAACCTACTGAGGGGTAGAAAATGTCCAAAAAAATTAGAGTTAATAAGATCCACTAGTGTGTCAGTCTTACAACAGAATATAGCATCATAAGTCCAGAGCTGCAAATGTCTATCAGCATCTCACTGTATCATGGTGTTATATGGTCAAAGTAAAGTCTACCGTAAATGCATTCAGAGGCAGAGATAGTTTAATATTATACATGTTTGTGTCAGAAGAATTCTGCATTTCCATCTCCATAGGTGTCTTTGAACATAGGCTGTGGCCAATATCAGTCAATAAAAGCCAGCGAGTGTTTGATTTACCTTCACTGTGGGGTGCTCTGTGTACAACATCCATGGCCTCTATCAGCTCCCATTTACTTTCAACATACTTCAATGATGCCTTAAAATAGCTCTCCCCAGAGCTCATTTTATTAACTTTATTAACAAATGGTGTGCCGTTCCACTGCATCATCACCCTTGATAATCTCTGGCAGAATGGGGGATCTTGATCGAAGTGATATTTCTATGTGCGGCACAGGGGTAGCAGGACTCTAATGGTATTAAATGATTCGTAACTCGGTTATCAATAGTAATGTCCCTGAGGAGGAGACTTCATTGCCTCTGCTCTCTCTCTCACTCTCACTCTCACTCTCACTCTCATTCTGTCTGGTAGATGCTTCTGGAGGTTTGATGTATGAAAGCATTATGTACAATAAAAAAAAAAAATAAATAAATAAATTTTTTTTCGCTTTTTTTGAACAATGTAACAGTACATACAACAAAGTGGTATTGCTGTGCATACGTTATACATTGATATTCATAAAATCATCCCAACCACAAGGTCCTCCAAGAAGGGACAGCAACAGGAGTAAAAACATTATACAAGCAAAAGTACAAGAAGCAACAAATATGTGATGTAAAAAATAACATATGCACTAACAGAAATAGAAAAGAATAAAAAAAATAAATACGTTCTAAGTAAATAAATAAATAGATATAGCTTGTAGATACATGTGGCCACTTGAAAATAGTAAGTATTATATATATGTATCAAATGTGAGATCAGTTTTTAAGCCTGATCAAAGGTCAGGCCTTTTCAGAACCTAAAAAGTAGGACTTCTTCAGACCTTAACAGCCACTGGCAACAACAAGCATGAAATGTTGAATAATTTTGGAACCATTTCAACTGTATCAGGTGTGTATTTTTTTATGTTCAGAGGCTTTGTAATGAACATGAAAATACTGTCATCTTCTTAAACAAATAACAAATAAAGCCAATGTAGTTTGACAAATGTTTTTATTTATTTATTTTTTTAAAATTGTATCTTCATTTAACCCATAAACACCCAATGTGATGTTGTGGCAGCTACCAAGTTATTTTTTCTTGTTTTTACTATTTTATGAGTGTTTTATATCTATTTGTTGTAATATTATTGTCATATCTATGTATCTATAACATCTCTCTCTCTCTCTCTCTCACTCTTTGTGACCCCTGACCTTGTTCCTGAACTCCACTCTTATTAGACATTGATGCGTGCATCTGTGCTCACCTCATCAAACTGAATTATTACTCCACCAAGGAATGGCAGAGTAATGAAATCATCAGGGTTTATCTGTTTGTTTGTTAGCAAGATAACTCAAAAATGGAGATTTGACAGAAAGTTTCAGTAAATGTTGATACTTGCACAAGGAACAAGTGATTAGAATTTGGCAATTTGGTATTCGATTTAGGATTTTCCAGCGTACCTTTAATATTCAGTTTGTGTTATTGTCTTTTACAGCATTCATCCAATAGCTTTGGTGGTGGTTAACTGGACCAGCTTAGAAAAAAATAAATAAATAAAAAATGTGTCCAATTACAAAAAAGGCATTCAACGACTAATGAAAGTCAGGATCCTTGAGCCACTTTACAGAATCTCCTTATGTGGCTCCATAAACAGGAAGTCACTCTTTAATATGCTGCACTCAGTTAATTGCTGACTCACAATGCAAGTGAAAAAAATGCATTATCTAAATTTCCAAGTGTAATAAAGCATAGTTGGCATTAGAAGGATGCTTATCTCAAATGTCATGTTAATGCTCTGGTCTGTGTTTAAGTCCAGGCTGCAAATAACAAAACTCACCATATTATCGTAATTCATGAGAACAATTTCCAGTAGTGATTCCGAAATGATCATAAAACCGTCAAAGGTAATCATGTGCTCGGTTTGTCTTTTTTCTTCAACTGGGAGATTCACAATGAAATACATTACATTGCATAAGCACAACACAGTGGCTCCTCCTTTGCATTGAATATGTATGAATACAAATGCAAACTCTCAGCGTGAGTCCGCAAGTACAAAAGACATTTGATTGAAGGCAGGATGCCACAAAACCAGAAATGTGACACTGTGGATGATGTGTAGAAAATGAGCACAACCATAGGAGCATATTGATGTGAAATTTTTTCTCTCTGGCAGAAAAAAAAAAAAAAAAACGGTTATCATTTTATGCTTCTGCAACACAGACCCAATCTAAAGCAAAGGGAAAGGTGAATTTGACAGTTTGTAAACGGAAACCAGCAGCAACGCAATTCACCGAGCCCCACATCAAGCGGGTGCCACTTTTTATGTTATGAGATACATCTTTTACTCGGATACACTATCCCTTCCTTTATAGGAAAATAAGAAAGCAATGATGTTCATGAATACTCCCCCGAAGACTAAATTTCCTTTTACCTACTAAAGATCCTTTTGTTGATAGCAGCTGTGGCAGGGAGTAAACTTGAAAAACAGCAATACCCCCAGGACTGAGATTTAATTTCTAACTTTGTTTAAGAAAAAAAAATGTTATGAATGTGCTACGGTAATGCAATTTCAGCCAGCATATTTCTGTAGTATAAAAATCTAATTTCCAGAGGTAGTTTTGTGCTCCTTTATTGCATGGAGATCAATAAAGGTGCCAGTGCAGCTCCAGTGGTGCGAGGGCAACCACTGTTTACTGGAAAACGATGGGAGCTATTCACAAATATTAGGTATGAACAACGTTTATGTCATGAATATAGAGCAGGCCTTGAGGGTGCACATTTAACAATGGGAGAAAGTAGGTATAGGAGACCTTGGAAAAGATGTTTAGCGTTAGCATCTGCAAAAAGCATTCTACCTCCATAAGGTGACCCGCCAACAACAATATTATATGACGTAGATGATCATCTTTACATACTTACTTTGTGTCTCATTATCTTTTACAAAATTAGCCTTGAACTTCACTTTGGGGATGTTTACTTATTTATTTACTTAGTTTTTAATTGGACACTCAGATAAAATTCTAACTGAGGTAAAATCACATTCAACATTTAACAGATGACTGCAGAGCAAAAGAAAAAAAATATATATATGTATATCCATTTCTGCAAACAAACAAACAAACAAAAAAAACCCCGAAACCATAATGTATGTCACATTCCTTTATGAATAATACATGAGAGCAAAATGCACTTTTGTCCCATTTTCAGTTAATTCACTTGAGGCTTACAAAGCTAACTTTGCATTGTTTGTCTTTATAACTGTCTATTATAAAAAAGAAAAGTCAATAAAAACAATAAAAGTTTACCATTTTCTGGGTAAAAACAACAAAAGCGTAAAACACATTTTGTTCTCTAATTTACATAATCCATTTGACACCTTCTGTTTTTTTTCCCTCCTTTTTCCTTACCACCTGCAATACAGATGAACCCATCCTACTGAGCATGTATTAAATCAGGTGGTTGTTAACCAAATCACTGCTTTTCCATGTATCGCTAGTACCACAGACAGCGGAGGTGACGGGGGAAGTACTGAGCGACTCCATCCCCAGAGAGTCCGTGTAGAAGATATGCTAATGCCCCTTCTCACATGTCTGTCAACTACTGCACGAGTGTACCTTTGCCGAGAAACTAATCTGAGTTTTATTGGCCTGCCAGAAGGAATTTATACATTACTATTAGATTACCAAGGCTGGCAGCTGTACAGTGCGTAGAACTAATGTACTCTGTCACAGATTGTGTGCATAATGAACTTGGGACGAAAGTAGCTAAGGCAAGTCCAGAAAAGCATGCAGTTGTAATAACACCATCAGAGGCCTGGTTTTAGTCAACAAGCAGGGAAATAGCATCTGTCTTGATAGCTCCGTGCAGCAACGAGTCATCCTTTAAAAACAATATGCCTATACAGCAGCTTGCTCTGCAGTAAGTGGAATCCTGCCATGTATTCCGACAAATTGTTCTGATCAGCAGTAATTGAAAGGCAGAGGCTTTATGTGTTGACACAAGACATATGAGGAGATGTCCCAACACAATACTTTTGCTGTTTCAGTCACGAAAATGTCTTTTAAAAGCTATTTCTTAGAGTTCAGCCCAGATGAAAGGTGTTCCGATTGGTTTAAAATGTCAATACACTCATGGGTAGACTTTAATAATTACAACAGGCCCTCAGCAATAAGCTTTATTGCCAGCAGTGAGGGCTTTATCGCCCCAGGTGTTGCCTCCATCCACACAGGCTGCCCTCCCTCTGACTCCTAGAGTTTAGTAGGAATAAATACCGTCAACTTTCTGTCAGACAGTATACCCCCGATAATGCCACTCAAATACAGTGGTACGAAAAATAACTCAAGCAAGATGGAAGTAGTTTTTTCATGAAAAATCTTACATTGGGGCGGAAAGGAGGATGCTGGTTCGATTCCCACACCAGACCTTTCTGTGTGGAGTTTGCATGTTCGTCCTGTGTCTGCATGGGTTTTCTCCAGTTTCCTCCCACCATCCAAACACATGAACTGATAGGTTAATTGGTTAATCTAAATTGTCCATAGGTGTGAATGTGAGAGTGATTGTTTGTCTATATATGTTCAGCCCTGAGATGAACTGGAGACTCATACAGGGTGTACCCCACCTTCACCCATTGTAGCTGGATTAGGCCCCCAGTGACCCTAGTGAGGATACAGTGGGTTCAGATGATGAGTGAGTGAGCGAGTGAATATTATTAACAGAAAACCATCTGTTCCCATTGTCAGATTTTCATTAGCAATGTGATCAGGGGTATTGATGGGAGAATTAACTTATATTTACCTGTTTTTAATGGTGGGTGAAACCAGAGCATCCAAAGAACACATAAACTGAGCACATAACATGTACCCTCCAAAAAACTTTTAGCATAAAAAAAACACATGGTGAACTTGACCTTGACATTTGACCTACACTCACCAAAAATGTTCAGAATCTATTGTGGACCACCTTGCACCTTTCCCCAAAAATGTCATGGAAATTGGTCAAGTACTGTTTGCCTACAAACAAACCAAAAAACCAAAAACAATACCCTCAGCTCTCCTATTCTAGTCACCAAGGGAAAGAGGTCTGGGAGAACCCAAGTGTCTGGATGGTCCACAGCTATCAGATTACAATATAGATTCCTCGCGAGAATGGGAAGTCATTTGCCTGACACCTCTTTCCATTGAGGACGTTGAAGATGTATATCTATTTGGATTTATGGTGGTAACATGCCTCACGTTTGGCTTTGGAGGAATGTTGATTCATCGCAAAGAGGGAAGATCGCAGCACAGAAAGGGCCATTGATGCTGCGTGAAGAAATTCAGGAGCACTTCATGGCACTCGCTGAAACTGTGACCGGGCCAAAGCTGTCTATGACCCAGTCCCAGGACAATCTTGCAAACTGTGTGGGATAGATTAACTCTGTGGTGACTCAGTCAGTAAGTTCGACAACCGACGTGTTGAACTGTTCTGTAGGCTGTTATTTACTAATACACACCACGCAAAGAAACATTTACATAGAGAAAGATAGAGAGAGGGAAGGAGAGAACCAAGTGAGGGAGGTATAGCTTACAGCTAATGCAACTAAATGCTGAGTTTAGTGACTCACAACCATAGTTCGACCTCAGCATTGTAAGAATGCAAAGATGGCTCACTGATGGATTTATCAGCCTTACTGGGGACCTGCATGTCTTGACGACGAGGCTCTACACGCACAGTGAGGCTTGGTTTGGAGGTGGAAGGCGTGCCGTAGGACAGTTTAACAGGCATCGTTCCTTTGTTCAAGCTGGGACATGGTTTAGGCCCACGGGAGAAACTTGGGGGAAGTGTCCTGGAGCGGGAGCCACCGAAGAGCTGCAAGAGAAGCACGAGCCAAGAGAGAAGAAAGTGATACATTGGCTGCGTGTGCCTTTATACCCCAGGGGCGTGGCGTATTTCGGTTCCACTTTGGTCATTGTAGGCAAGTCCCAGGTCTCATCTTTCAGGAGCCTAATTGGAGGAGGAATATGAACCTGCCTTTGGTTCCATCTACCAGCTCACCCAGGTCAGTAAGTCGACCTTTTCTGCAGGTTATTTGCATGTGTGAACTATAATTTTACAATGAAAGCAATTCTTTAAGAAGAAGAAGAAGAAAGACTGAACGGATTAACATGAAATGTATGACGCATGTACACACAGTTGTAATTTTATCACAGGTGCACACAATATAAACACACAATAAGCTCAGGGTTTCTATCAGTCCTAACCCACAGACGGGTTGCTGTGTATGTGGTGAGGGAGGCCGCCTCAGAGGCGTGAATCGCCAAGGAGGGGCTCCTTAGAGGAACCCTGTCTGTGCTCCCTGCGGTTCTCGGAGGACAGTGTTGGTTTGGCCTGCATGACGCAGCATATGACATTACAAAGGTAACAAAAAGTGACCAGTAAAACCTGGGGCTCATCACTCAATCAAAATGCCCTTTGAAGAGACTGAGGAGTCACATGTACATGGGATTCACACTATAAAAATAGTTTTTCTGAGAAGCTGTTTCCTGCACAATCCTTGCTCATGTGCAGAACTGACCTTTCTTTGCAAAGAAATACAATGTTGATTGTATTTCATTACTCACCAGCAGCAAAACTTTTCCATAACTACCCCACCTTTGCTTGAAATGTGGCTGGGAGAGGCTCCAGCACCCACTCGACCCACTGGAGTTCAGAAAATGAATGAATGAGTGAATGGAAAACAAAGAATGTCTATGCTTTAGCTAAGTCCTTTAGTAAATGTACTTGTGAGCACCATATTCTTTTCCACTTTGCTTAATTTTTACAACATTGTTCAGAACAATAGATCTGATTATTGAAGCCACAACACTAGAATAAGTTGTCATTGACTGAAAATACATCACACAAAAGATACATCTTATATCTAGTTTGCTTCATTGCTTCACAACAGCCAATTTATCTTAAAAATTGCACCGCTTAAAGGTTCAGTAAAAACAATTTGCATGGGCTTAAATGTGGTTTCTGTAGGATCTTGTCCTTGGTTGACATTGGCAAACTCCATTTCTAAACTAAAAGCATGGGAACCTATGTCTTTGAAAAGTAGACAGTATTATGATCACATTTGTAAGTTTTATACTGCTGTCTTCCCAATTGTTCAGTATATTTATTCTATAAATTGGTAATAATGAGTGTAGTTTCTATAGTTTGGTCCAGGACTACTTCGTAATGGGAAGTGTGACTATTTTTACTAACTCAAATTGATTAATTTGATTCCCCATAATTATGTTAGTCATTTGTCCAGGACAATAGATTAAAAAAATACAAAATGATCTGCTAAATGTGGTGCAATCTATGAATAATGGCAGTTTCTCAGCATAATCTACATCTCTTCAATTCCTGCATTCTCATGAAATGTCATCAGTCACGACCCAAGTACTGTTCCAACTACAAGTTAGCATAAATCACAAATACCCAGATGTTGTTTTTGTCTGATAGCTTAAACAAAGGATGCACTGGGTGGTGACTTGTTTAGACTTGGCTGGCAATTAATTCCCAAGGTGCACTTCAGCCCGGTTGTGTGTCAGGTGGCTGTGTCTGCCTAAACTGATGATAGTTTGAAAAATATACAAAATGAATAAGTTACATGTAAATACTGGTACAAATGTATTTAAATCAAATCAGTGACATTGTGGTGATTTGAGGGAAATCCATTATGTAACAGATGGTGTAAATACAATTGAGAAAGAGAGGAAAGTTCACAAGTATGCATCTGTTCAATTACAGATAGACTTGTGTTCTTGGGAAATATGTTCTCTGAAACAGTTGTTACCAAGATTTACAAAACTTTATGAAGATTTTCCACAAGTATATTCATGTAGTACTATGTTGTCTGTCTGTCTGTCTATCTATCTATCTATCTATCTATCTATCTATCTATCTATCTATCTATCTATCTATCTATCTATCTATCTATCTATCTATCTATCTATCTATCTATCTATCTATCTATCTATCTATCTATCTATCTATCTATCTATCTATCTATCTATCTATCTATCTATCTATCTACCTACCTACCTACCTACCTACCTATCTTTTTAATGATGCTTCAGACAACCCAACTGTATGCTCTTGTGTGTTTAATTTTATTTGATTAGATTGCTTTCTTCTTATGGCTTTCTAGTCTTGTTCAGTGGTTCAACAGCAAAGCAATTCCATGAGTTATCAATTTGTGAATGATTCAGAATTGATTCAGCGACTCAGCCATTTTCAGCCAGCAGTTGACTACCTGGGCTCAGATCTTGCTGTGGTGACTCCTGACACCTGTGTCTTACAGCAGCTCCACCTCCAACTTAATGGTAAGTTCCTCATTCAATATACATAGGACCATAGGACGGGGGAATGTGGGGATTTCCAGGTCTGAAGTATGGTCGGTTTAGCAACTACAGAAATATAGGCAAGGATGTCTTTCTTGGACTTGGAGAGAGGAACATTACTAGGGGGTTGACAAAAAAGACCTGTAAGAGGTGAAGGGTCTATAGCAGGGGTGGCCAACCCTGGTCCTCGAGAGCCACAATCCTGCATGTTTTAGACGTATCCCTCTTCTAACACACCTGATTCAAATGATCAACCTGTCATCGAGTTCTGCAGAAGTCTGATAATGACCCTCAGGTGTGCTGGAAGACGTGCAGGATAGTGAATCTTGATGACCAGGGTTGGCCACCCCTGGTCTATAGTCTTCTAGAAGGCCTTAGAGATTAATCAAAATATGGACATCCAAAAGGGAAGCAGCTTGAGACAAAACATTGTAGCAAGGGTCTGCTTAGATTTATGGCAGATGGGGTCAACTTGATGGGGTCAACTTCTGGGTTTATTTTGGAAAGCTTGACTTTGGTCCAGTGAACTCTGTGAGTACATTTGAGTTGTGTGAGACCATCGTGAGCACAGATGGATGAGGAGTGAATCTAACTTCAGTCCAATCTTCATCAAATTATTTCATTTGAAGACTGCCGTAACACCACTAATGTTTTGCATATGTTGTGTTTGCAACGTGTTCCGTGCTGAGAGCAGAGAATACCATGCACACACACATACACATGCACGTATGAACTTAGAAGTTATATATTGTGTTGTAGAACAAAATAAATGGACAAAGGCCCTTTCTTTTTTACAACAGAGTGATATATTTCAATAATGAATGTAATATGGACACCTGTGAACCATATTATTATTTACAGTAAACATTTACATGTGTTACCAATTACTTGAAAAGTAAAATATTTGTTTACTGCAACTCTAAACATGTTTACAAAATAATGTACTCTCTACTCCCTCTTGGTTGTGCAGTTTACCATTTATTTTACTATTAATATATCACCATGGTAACCCATTGAGTATTACGTGGTTTCTAGTTTTAAAAATAAATTGTGTTAAACCAACAAAAACTGAGTGTTACATTTTGAACCCTTTTAAAAGTGTTAATTTTACACTGCTTAGTGTGGACACATATACACACTTTATGGCTATTACATTTAACACCCATGGGTGTTAAATTAACACTGGCATATTTGCTGTGTAATCAGTTCTTTCCAGTGACATTATTCTTGGTCACATCATTCCACTCTTTCCAAACGGATGGAGCTAATGATCAGTGTGTCATTAAGCAAATTAACATACTTTATTTTCCTTGATTTTTGCTTGTGAGGCTCAGTCATCACAGCTTCAACACACACAGACACACACCCACCACCATCATCTCATCCACCCCATGCCTTGAGAGGTAGAAAAATAGGTTTGCTGTTTGAGCAGCTTATCTATGGCAACATATGAGGAGAGCAGCCCAGCGAAGTTCCAGGAGAATGTCTTGTTTTAATTGCTTCTTTAAAGCCTGAGCTGCTGCACTGAGGGAGTGGGTGCATCTGTAAAAGAGCATGGAGGTTCCATAGTGTTCTGTGGGGAAACAGTGGGACTCTCCTTCCACTCGTAAAGACCTTATTCATAGGTAGTCACAACTTGTTCCATAACACAGTATAATAGTGAGTGGGGCTTTATGGCTTAAAGTTCTTAGGGGAAATGTTAATACACTGCGGAAGAGGGAAGACCTTATAAAGTCTTAAACAGTCAGATTGTGTTGAATGGAAATAAATATTTTATAGATAAACTTATGCGGTACAATGTGCATATATTCTAATTCTAAAATGTCTTTTTTCATGTTAAAATTTGAGGATTACTTTAAAAAAGTTTGTAATGACAGTGGAGTTTAGCTCAAAGCTTTATAAAGTTTACTTCTAGTGCAGTTCGGAACATTGCACTGATATGTCGTAACAGGATGTTGGCGGTTTGGAGGTGTGTTTAGTGTCAGAGGAGCGACTCACACTGCACGAGAACACTGGAGCAGGTGAGAAGAAAGTCAGAGAAGGAGTGAATGTCTTTAGTGATGATGGCTCCCTAGGGTTTTATGTATTAGTGGCTGTTCTGCTTAAGTCAAACATGCCTCTGAGTCACATTACACACACACACACACACACACACAGCAGATTATCTCAACAAATGCTGTGTGAAGCTACAGCAGTGATGTATTCCTATCAAAGCTGCTGTAAGTGGTAATTAATATGGGCTGTAATACTTTGGACATGACCTTGAAAAAGCTGGTTACACAAAAATGATGTTGGTACAAATAATTTCTTGCAAATTTTCAGAATAATTTACATACAACCAATTTAACGCTGACATTTTTATATACATGGTTATGTATGGTTTGGTAATGGATTGTATGAAATCAATATTAATTTAAAAAAAAAAGGCATAATAGTGAATCATGATTTTTTTATTTCTGTTAAATCAAGAAATTCAAACACAATTGCTTTGGCTCAGGGAGCATAAGATTGTAAATTATCTTTAAGCGATTAAAGTCTGTGATATCTGCTCTGTAACAGACATTATATTATTGCCAAATCTTTAATTTAAATTTTTTTGCTTTGTTTTATTAGTTTACTGTGTTTACAATCCCAATTAATTCACTGTATCAACAACAGAGTGAAGTCAAGGGCGTCACAGATGGACAACCTACTGCCTTTTAGATTCTTTACAAACAAATATTACATACAAATGTAAAGGTCTAAATGCCATGTTAAACATACTCAAATGGCACCATCTAGTTTAAAATAGCTTTACATTTAAAAAAAAAAAATAAAAAAAATACTACAACACAAAAATGAACAAAAAAATGCAAACATTTCAAAGTTCTCCAAAGTGAAGTTCCTCTGACATTTTCATGTATTCAGTTTATACCTTAAACCAGGTCCTGGAGAGCTACTATCCTGCATGTTTTAGATGTATCCCTCTTCCAACACACCTAATGGTCATTATCAGTGATGAGAGGTTTAATAGGTTTGTTGGAAGAGGGATACATCTAAAACATGCAGGATAGTAGTTCTCCAGGACCAGGTTTGAGCACCCCCTGCCTTAAACCCTCTACCAAAGTGAGGAGGTGCTATTGCCCCCACTTGGTACTGCCAACATGGAGCCACCCCTTGACCAGTGGGTGAAGGCTGAACTGCCACCACATTGCAGTGGCCCCCACCCCACTGGGAAGGGGTAGAGTCCAAGGAGGTACCGATGAAACACTGGAGAATATAAACGAAAACAATTAGAAGCAAAAGAAAAGAAGAATTGGTTAAAAGAAAAAATATATAAATATCAAATATATGTAAAACAGAGAACACCTGAAAGAGGAAACACATCACTTAATTGTTCACTAAACTGGGAACATTTATAAACTACACATGAATGCAGATTATAGACGGTACTCACTGACTACATCATGTGTGATTATTTAAATATTTGGATTTTTGTAAAATTATTTTAGTTGGTTCGTTTTCAAGTGAGACAGGTGAGACAGTGCTCAAGCTCCAGTAATCTACCATACACCAGGCCAGGATCTGATTCCAATTAACATCATGTTTTCTAGAATTTTAAAGAGTACATTGATTTCACTTATATATGGCTTCTCCACTTTCAAGGCTTTACATTCACCCATTCACACAGTTGGCAGCTGCCATACAAGGTGCTGCCAGACCCACTGGGAGCCATTTAGGGTTCAGTGTCTTTCACAAGGACACTTTCACATGTGGACAATTCAGAGACAGGATTCAAACCACTGACCTTTCAGTCATTGGACGATCCACTCAACTGAGCCCCAGCTGCCCTTGAGTATGTCATACAGTGATGAGATCAGCACAGTGAGTATATTTTAATTTATGGGATAAGCCTCAAGTCAACCCAATCTGCCAGCGTCTGACTCAAGGTTTGACAATCAATATCATCAAACATGAATTATTTCAAAAAAAATACTTCAACAACCTATAGAGAGTTAGAGTTAACGAGGAGTGATTTTGTGTGGTTAACATTCTGTTGCTGCTAACGGAATGCTTTAACTATGTTGCAATACACTGGGCTTTTGTTCATTAGTTGTGTTTTACCATTAGGTTCATTTGCATAGGAACAGACCAATTCTAGGAACATTCACTGATTTGCAGCATACCGAAACTCTGTGCAAAAGGTGCAATTTACCACAAACTGTGCTACCAAAAGGAACTCTCTGTATTATATACAGTTTTCTCTGACTGCAAAATCCACACAGTTCTTTGGTGCAGAGGTCTTCAACCCTGGTCCTCAGGGTCCACTGTCCTGCATGTTTTAGATGTAACCTGCTCCAACACACCTGATTCAAATGATCAGCTCATCATCAAACTCTGGTGAACCCTGATAACGACGCACTGCTTTTGATCAGGTGTGTTAGAGCAGGGTGACATCTAAAACATGCAGGATAGTGACTGATAGACCACTGCTTTAGGGGATCTGGCCATATCTATAAATATTTCTAATTTGACTGAGGCCCCTAGTGATGCCAATAATGTGTTTTTAATAAATAATAACACTCAGTAATCCTCTAAAATATAATGTTATACTTCATGAATATTCATGCATACCTTCAAGTTAATGAGATTTTGGAAGCCATGTTATTCATTAAATTACTTCCATATTTTGTATTGCTGTTCTATTAACTAATTTGCACCCTGAAATGAATAATTGTCTCACATGACTTTCAAGGCACTGGTAGTAATAACATTAGTGTTATTTAACTCTAGCTTAATTTATTTTATATCAGAATGAATGCTTTGAGATGTATTGTGTCATTTTTAAGAGCACTTTTCTGCTCGCAGTGGAAGTGAATAACTCAGCTAATATTAACAGTTAATTGCCAATAACGGGATCATCCAATATGTAGCTCATTAAAAATTGTAACTAAACAAGGAGATCATCAGATGTACTCATTGATGAGATCCTGTGGGATTGTGGGAGTTGTTGTTTTCAGTAGCATTAATGAAAAAAGTAAGTAGAATTTGCTTTGATACAGATGAGATAATGTGTTATATTCAAACGCTGTTAATAACTTTACCGCTAATGTTTTTCATTGTAATGAAAATGTTACATGTTAAGTTGTAGTTTTTATTAACAAAGAGGGTGACGGTGGTTTCTCTTTTTTGTTTTGAATCATATTTCCTATTTTTCTCTGTAGAGAAAAAATAAATAAATAAATAAATAAAAAAATTATATATATATATATATATATATATATATTGTCAGGTGGTCCTTAAAAACACATAAAAAACACTTGCAAACACAAAACAAACTTCTTCTAAGCTTCAAAGTATCATTTCATGAATTTCCACCTTGACTTTTATCTTTTTTTTTTTTTTTTTAAAGAGAAACTCCTCAGGGTATTGGGATTCATTTTTGGATGCAATATGAAAGAGAACAGGCAGTCAGAGAAGAAGACAATAACAGAGAAACACGTCGAGTAAATAGACAGAGGCAAAAGAAAAAACAAGGCGTGCTGCCAGGAGCGACGTCTGCCTCGGTCCCTGAGTGGCGCTCATTGAGTTTGACAGAACGGGTAAGTTTTAGTGGACCTGGACGTCATTTTGGTGCAATCAAAGGTGATGGAGTCTTCCTGTGCAAACATCTCATTTTCCTCGTGTGGGTGTACAAGCGCCGTGGCTCAGTACCAGATTGTCAAGAGATTCTCCTGGAGCTGTCAGCTGCTGTTTAAAATAGAGGAGGATAATTGGACAAGGTGTCAAGACCCTTCTTTAGGTTCTAGTTCAGCATTTATCACCCGTCATTTATTACACTCACCGTTATCATCATTCTTATGTACGAGGCAAATGTTATTATGAAGGGGCAACACTGTTCCGGGATGTTCCTCAGCTGTTGTTATCCCATGGGAACATGTTGCCAGGAAACAACAAGTGTATACGTGAATTAATTTTAGACCTTGTGGCATGATTTGTTGCCTGTAAGTGCTGTCTTTTACGTCACCCTAAAAAAAAAAGAAGTGGCTTACCGCACGCAGAAAAAAAAATGGGGGTCAAGAGAAATTTCAGGTGGCTGTTGAACACAAACACTTGGATTGAAGAGACCTGATTGATTTTCATATTTAACCTGAACCCAAGCAGAACAGGTTTTTCTTTTTTTTTTTTTTAAGACTTCAATTCAAGTGATTCATGAATAATCTTATTTCTCTCCGAGCTAATCACTGGATTGTTTCAACTCTACAACTAAGCATTCTTCCCACACCAGTGCACTTACAGGCCCTCCTCATCCCACCTTTATTTTACCTCCACAGTGGACTGCTCTCTGCACTTTCAACATAATGTCTGAACCAAGATTGTGGAAGAAATATTACACAGCGCCAGGCCATCCATCATCAGGGCTGCCCAGGCTATGAAATACAGGCCTGGCCCTACCAACAATAAGTCCTATCTTGTATGTTAGACCTCATGCTTGTGTATTTATCACCTAAGCGGCTGCACAACGTGTGATTCATTGAACAGCCTCGCTGATACAACATGCTGACTACATCTCTGGGCAGTAGGCCCGCTTCTCTATCTATGATAATGCTCTACACACACCCTTTTACCCAGTGCCCTCACAGAAGGATATGCACTCTGTGTGTTTTTTTTTGTTGTTGTTGTTGTTGTTCCAAGTCTCTCCAAAGTGTTGTTATGTTTATGAAAGTGTGTTTCGTATCACTGATGTCTTTAGGGTGGTCTCATAATAAGGCATACCGCCAGAGGGATGTGTCAGCCAGAGCAGGAGAAAAGTTGAAGATGCCACAGAGGTATTTAAAACGGAGCAGAGGATACTTTCTGGAGGCAGAGATTTGGTTGCAGGAGTGTAAATGCTATTTTTGGGATTTTCTTTTCAAATGTAATACATTATAGAGCTGTAATGCAGAAAGATATGAGGGGAAAAATGCACAGAAAATGACATAGGTGAAATAATACAAAGAAGTGACGGGCGATTCACAAACAAAAGAGTCAAAAGAATCGATTCAGTTAAGTTAATAAGTTGAATCGATTCACAAACGCAACTGAGCTGATTGATCAGCACTTTGTTAATATTTTTGTTTTATCTAAGGCTACGTTCATACGGAGAGAAGACGTAAAACTGGTGTCTTGTCTTTTTATCCAAATTTACACGAGCGTTGTCATTAACAAATCTTCGTGCATATGGGGACGCAAGAGTGTGTGGAATTGGATTGAATATGCATGCCAGGCTGTTAGATAGTGCTGTAATAATGGACAATGAACAAATGGACGTTCATCTATAGCCTGTCTGTCCATGGGAGTGGATCTGTCCTTCAGTGTGGTTCTCCTCAAGATATCTTCCTTTTTCCCACTGGGTTTTGGAGTTTTTTCTTGCCGATGTCAGGGAAGGGTAGTGGTGTTAAAAACATAGACAAATGTAAAAATATATTTGAAAACATGCCCAAAGACACACAAAAATGTTAAGATGTGTTAAAAAAGAGAAAGATATTAACATTTGTTTAAAAAAATTTAATAAAAACAAAGATGGTAAAATGTGTTAAAAATGAAATTAAAAAAAATATTCAAATGTGAAATGATGGTGATGTTTTAATATTAAAGTAAAACAGGTTTAAACCATTCATTTCATTTGTTCTCATTAGTGATGTGTGGTTCATGAATGAAGCACCTCTTAGCTTTGTCAAGTGAATGATAGGAGCCAGCTAACAAATAATCCAAGTAATGAAAAACCTTTACCTCAAATTTTCATCTCTGAATATGAAAGAAAATTCTATTTAAAAAAGGAATAAATACTATGTACATTACTGTACGTAACTACGTCATGTACATCATGTATGTACTGTATGTAGCATCCCAATAGCAATGAAGGAGCTACCCACCTATTATTATTTCGTGAGGCTTTGACCCTCAATCATCACAGAGTTCTAACCATACACGCGTAAAGGATTAAAGTACAGAGCCACCGCTGCCCCGCGGGTCCGCCTGAGTGCACCCACTAAAAGAAATGAAACAGGAGATGACAAAAAAAAAGGAAGAAGCAGCCTTCACTCCACTAGCATGAACAAAAGACATGCTGGCGAAACCTCACCAACCTCCAAACCCGCAGGAAAAAAAACACCCCGAAAAAATGTCCACGAGCCGTGCCATCGCCCACTGCGAGGAAGCACACACCCCAGGTACACCACGAAAACCATCAAAGGCAACCGTCCCCGGATCTACACCCCACTAAATGTCCTTCAACAAACACTGCTGAAGGCAAAAGTGACAATTACAAATGACAATCACAATGCTATGAAAATTACCTGCATGTCTGGTTGATTTTAATGGTTTAATGTTCAGTCAGTGAAGACACATTTACTCACTGAGACCAATAAATTACTGGACATCTAAAATCTAAATCTACATTTTATTTTACTTTTAACACATTTCATACACAATTGGTATACCTTTATAATTTTTTAAAGGGTTTGAGGGGTAGTATTTGGGGCCTTGGAACGACTCAGGCCCTTTACATAAAAAATACGACTATTTGCGAAAAATTCATAGTACGAATATATATATATAAATCTTGTTACATTTGCAACGTAACGGAGGAAAGAGGAAATTCCTGCACTGCAAAAAAATGCCAAATAATCCTAAATATGGTCAAATTGGTTTTTAAATGGGGGAAAAATGGCCATATGTATATATATATATATATATATATATATATACATATATATATATATATATATATATATATATATATATATATAGCTTTGATATATAGCATAAAATAGCTTTGGTGTTGTGTCCCTGAAATGGCCAGGAAATATACTTTAACTATAGACCCCTTGCCTCTATGATCAAATTTCCATCTAAGAATCTACAATCTCTGGACCTCGAAAAACACAATATTAACACTGGTAAGGCTTTGGTGTGACATGGCCTTCCCTGGGGTGCACCCTTATGAATGAAACACATAGTGATCATCACCAAAACTGAATCATTCACCCCTTGTGTCAATATCAATATTTCCTGAAACTATCATCCAAATCTGTCAATAACTTTTTGAGTTATCTTGCTAACAATCTTTGGCAGATTAACGTCACATTCATCGCCACCTGTAACTTGTACCTTTCCAACCTTCTACCAGTGAATATACACTGGAATGTCAGTCAAACCTGTGACTTCCCATCCGTGAAATTGTGAAATCGTCCGTGAAAACATACATTTTCTCCCAGTTGTGAGTTTGACGTTACATAGCCTGTCAAACAACAATGGCGGCCCCAAGATTGTTCATTAAAACAAGGTATTGCGCTAACGTTATTCATCTGTAAATCTTCTGCACATTCAATCAACTTATCAGTCCATTGAGTGGAATAATAAATTAATACCAAATGCATATTCAAATATAGTCAACTATTAACAAACACATTTTTTTCCAGGAGCCACATTCAAGCCTGGATTGATCTCTAATGGGCCGGACCAGTAAAATTAAAACATAATAACCTTTTAAAAATAATGACTCAAAATTTTTGTCATTGTTTTAGTGCAAAAAAAACCCCATTAAATTTTGAAAGTACATTATCCAAATGCAAAAAAAGTAACATTTCATAACAAAATTAAGGTCAATTTTAACAATATTCTGCCTCAGTTTATTATTAGTCCATGTGTTTTATTATGGATCAGTTCTACAAAGACATAAAATTCTTAGTAACAGAAGCAGAAAATGGTTCAAATTGTGTCTAATTTTCTTTAGACATTTCAGGTTGTTCACATTTGTTCAAATTATTCAAATTTTATTGTTACAGGACAGTTTCTAAATGTAAATATTGTCATAAATTAATGTTAGTTTTGTCCAAAGATACACATTTGAAGTTGTCATCATTTATAGACAGAGAAAAAAAGTGAGAAGAAAATATAGTCTTTTTTAAAAAAATTTTTTATTCTCTTCAGCCCAGGGGACGCATTGGAATGTTTGGTGGGCCGCAATTGGCCCCCAGGCCGCATGTTTGAGACCCCTGACATAACATAAAAGGTAGAACAGCCTCTTTTGTTTTATGCACCATTTTTCCTCCTCTGTTTCCCTAAAAAATACAGAGCAAAGATAGAAATGACTGTAAATGAGTGTAAGCATGAGCATCTAGCTCCCACAATTCCTTGCTTTGGAATGACATGCCTGGAATGCTACTAAGTTGTGAGTTGTGGTTTGAAGTCATAACTTCATGCTCAAAAACCTGCGTGGAATGCAGCATAATTATTCTAGTGCAAAACTGGCACCTTGTAGTGATGTCACCAGGAAGTCAAAGGTTTGTTTGACAGAGATTAATTTTTCAAATAATTTTTATTTAGTCATTCATTTAGAAATATTATTACTGCTTTACTGGATTACTTCTATTGTACAGAGTTTTTAGTTCACCTATTTTAGCATTTTACTTTACTGTGAGTATTTTTGTGTTGTCTCTTTGTCTGGTCCAAGAGCTGAAACCAAATGTCATTGTGCATTGCATAATGACAGATAAAGATTCTAAATTATTTAATACATTTAACACAATATACAAAATATGTGAGTGCTAATACCAATACAACAATAGAAGGAAATCATAAAATTATTACAGAACACGTTTTTAACATTTTATATACAACCCTGACCCCCAAATAATTAAGTTCATAATACAACAATTAAAAAAGAAATATAGCTTATTTTATGAGTTACTTACAAAATGGGGTTTCGTACCATGTTCGTAGAAAAACCTGCACAAAATCAGTCTACAAACTCTCCATTCTTATAAGGCTGCCTTGACAAGGTCACACAGAATGGTCCATAAATCGTTCCTAACGGTATTTGTGACTGAGCCTTTAGTGAGTTGAAACTGCAACTGTGGACTTTTTTAGATCTTATATATAAGGGGGTGCAGGTTAGACTCCATTGAACACATTGCTCCTTGGCACTAAATTAATTTTTTTTTAAATTACCTGTGTAGATGCTTTCTATAGTTGTGGCTTTGACATTTTTGGGCCATCAGGGTAAAGAATAAATAAATACTTCAATGTGATAATGAATATGACTGTACATTCCATTATCTACTGCCTGAACATCTGCTTTTCTTTACTCAAATCAAGACATTTTCATTATGAGCTGATGGCATAATTGCATTAATAAAATTCAACACAGCACAGGAAATAAATGTTTACCACTCTGAATTTCCTGGGGGAGAACCAGCAGAAACCCCCCTGAATGAAACCTACGCTTATGCCACTGTGCATGTTTTTAATCAGTGTATTGCACACATCCATTTTTAATTTGCTACAGTAGTTTTCTTATTAATGTAATCTCTGTAGATTTGTCACAACGTCCTTGTCACCACATCCATGCCCTTACATGTTGCGTAGGTCACTATGCACATACTAAGGATAAAGAAAAAGGACTGTCTTGTTTGCTTATTTATTTATGTATATTTTATGTGACTACTTGTTTTGCTTGAAAGGCTGGATTGCTGATCATACGAGTCAGTACATGCTTTTATTTATTCTATGTAATTCCTATGTCACTCATTGTAATGGTTTACAGACTCAGAGACACAGTACAGACTGATTCTAAACCTATGGTTGTGCATCACTGACACATTTTTTTTCAGCAAGTATCCATTATCTTTACACTCCTTACTGTCATATAGAGGTGACTTAAATGTTGACTTTGGCATGAACCTGACAACTTCTCTGTTTTCCAAATATAAAAAGCACCGTGCTGCAGTGTCCTGTAGAGGCCATTACCATGGGTAGCCCAGCTGGTGGAGGCAGCTGAGAAATGGCTCTGGGACCTGCCCATCTATCACAATCTGCCCCCCTTTTTCACGGAGAATCCATCACCTGAGATTTGGCCTGGAGTCACTCCCTCACCCAGGTAATTTTCAGCCAGGGAGGAAAACTGAGCCGGGTCAGGACGTGAGGTTTTACTCATAAAAGTGACCTCAAAGGTAAAGTGAGCGGCAGCTGGATGGACAGATTTACCTCCTCAGGAGCCTTTTACTCTGATGATAGTATGAACTTAGATATAGGCTGTATATCTCTCAGACCATAAAGGTGTACTGTTAAAGCATAAATATAATGCTCCCGGTGGTTAAAAGAGTCGCTTGCTTTTTTATCATTGACACATTAAACCCAAATATTGATCTGTCCCTCCATGCGACTCGCCTCTCTCTCCCACCATCAAATTGGGTTTAAAATATATAAACCCTCTGACCTCCCTATCGGCTCCATCTGGACAGATCAAAGATTGCCAATCTTGTTCAAAGAGTGTTCGCCCACGGGCGCTGTAGTGAGACAACAGAGACCTATACACATAAGTTGTCCATGTCACCGAGTATAATGCTAACATTTCAAACACAACATGTTTTTGTGGTCACTATTACTGGTCTCCATCTGCACTTTGGAACCAAGGGAGCAAATTGAAAAAGAGACAAATGGACAGGACTTATGGAAGGTTACATTTATCAACAGACACAATCTTATTTAAGTGTCCCCGGAGCCAGTCAGATTGAGTACCGTTGTAGTAAAAACCTTTAAATGCTCAGTATGGTTGGAACAAACAAGTTGTGCAACATGTTGTCTGACTACATCTAAAGGCGAAAAGGCATTTATATCTGTTTCAAAGGACAAAACAGAGAAAAAAGACGACAGAACATATTCACAGGTTCCTGCTGGTGACATATTTGATCGAGGATTTGTTACTATAAGCTTTACTGAGTCTTAGCATAAAGTACAGATGGGGCAGCCATGGTTCAGGAGGTAGAGCGGCTCGTCCGGTAAACAAAGGGTTAATGGTTCAAATCCTGCTCTGTCCTAGTCAGTCCATTGTGTCCTTGGAAAAGGCACTTCACCCTCCTTGCTTTCAGTGCCACGCACATTGGTGTATGAATGTTTGGTGGTGGACGGAGGGACCATAGGTGCAAAATGGCTGCTACGCTTCTGTGGCTGTGGCTACATATGTAGTTTACCACCACCAGAGGGAGTATGTAAGAGTGAATGATTAAGGCATCAATAATGTAAAGCACTTTGGGTGCCCTGAAAAGTGCTATAGAAATAAAATCTATTATTATTATTATTATTATTATTATTATTATTATTATTATTATTATTATTATTATTATTATTATTATTATTATTATTATTATTATTATTATTATTATTATTATTATTATTATTATTTCAGAATGAAAATAGGGAAGTTTCAGAATGAGTTGAACATGTTAGTATTTTAGTAATAGTTTATTTGGTCATTAATTACGAAACAACAAACAAAAACAACATATACATTGTTCCAACACAACTGAAGGGTTTAGGCTGAAGAAAAAAACTTATTTTGCTGAACCTTATTTACAATTAATACAATATTTCCACATGAAAACAAACAAAATTATTCAATATAACCATTGTTAAATATACAACATAAGAGAATACATATTTCATTTTACTTCAGGTAAATCATGTCCTTTTCTCAACCACCAGTATTGATCATTATCTTTTGAACAAGTCAGTAGCTCTATATTTTTGATTAGTTCATTTCTACATTTATTTAAAAATGTTAAGATTTTTAAATCAATCTTCCAGGACATTCCAAAGATGAACCCCTCTCACAGAAAGACATCTATTTTTATTTTTATTATTATTTTTAAATTTGTTCTTGCTTTAGTTTTTAAATGATGCTCGACTTATTTATTTATTTTTTTACTGGGGGCCAGTGGTCCCTTCTGATATTTTCTAAACAGTAAAAAATTATATATGAACGCACTGTTCCATAACCTAACCACTTTATTTTATTGTAATTATATATATATATATATATATATATATATATATATATATATATATATAGGAAGGAGAAGGTTATCAATAAGATGATGCATTTTCAGTAAATTAATTACTAATTCATACTAATAATTAATTATTATAACAGAGCGTTAATTAAAACTACTTTACACTATTACTATTTTTACTTTACTATTTTGAAATTGCAGACAGTTTCAGTCATGAATAGGTTATAAAGAAGATCATTTTAAACTGTTGTATTTACTGGTGCTAGGCCGTTTTTCAACCAAAACACTACAACTGCAGAGCAGTGAAGATCTACCGCTCCCACTCTTACCTCTATCTATCCATTCTGTCCAACCCATTCATCTTCTGTCACTGATCTGAGTCTGGGTTATAAGGGCACCAGCCTTTCTCCCCCACCCTGTTCCTCTGGGAGCGACTCAGTGGTGTTCCCAGGTCGACAGAAATACATAATCCCTTCAGTGTGTCCTGGGTCTGCCCTCAGGTCTCCTCCTGGTTGGCCCCAAAAGCTTCCTCAGGGAAGCACCCAGAGGGCATCCTAAGCAGATGCCCAAAACACTTCTATTTGCTTCTGTGATGGCTACAAGCAACATTCAATGTTAGTGGAAACTTTATATAGAGAATATGACAGTGGAATCAATGAATCCACAAAAAAGAAAATAAATATCTGGACGACAAAGTATTCAAATATCATTTAAATCAGATATGTTCAAATAATTATAGGGGCCACATTCAGCCCAACATGTTCTGAAGTGGATCAGACCAGGATATAAATAATGTTAACTCCAAACTGGGAGGAAAAAATAAACTACATTATGAAAATATTTGTAGAAATGATGCTTTCAAATTGCTTTCAAAAAAAGATCAAATTTTAATAATATTCACAATTTATCATTTGCAAGTAAAGCATACAAAACATTTAGTAACAAGTAAAATTGCATTTATTTCTCTTCAGTCATTTCAGGTTGGTCATATTTATTAATTTTATTCATGTTTAATGAAAATAAAATTTTTATAAAACAATTTTCATGTAATCTATGCTGGTTTTCCACTAAAACAAAGAGAACATTTTGGAGTTACTTATTATATCATTATTTATATTTATGATAGTATTTTATAGCTCTGAACCACTTGTTATCAAATGGACATGAATGTGGAACCACAACTAAAATAATGTTTAACATCTTCATTGTAATTTTTGTATTTCACAAATTCATCCCATGGCCACTTTGGCAGGTCAATGTTGTTTTCCATATGTTTGGTAACACTGAGTTAAAACGTGTGATATATATTTTCAGAATATAATGCAAAGAACTACATAACATATCGAAACATTGATTATTTTATTCTTTATAGCATATAAGAGGAGAACTTAAAAGTACCAGTTCTGTATGTAATGTCTTAAACTAACTTTTCTACATATACTGTAAGTATTGATCAAATTGACCATTCATTCAATATGTGATAAAACGTCAAAGATATTTTCACATGAAAGGACTATTTTTTTTTTTGCAATATCCATCACCAAAGCCACAGATTTTATTTCACTTTTCACATCAAACATTAACAGATTGTCATGATGTTAGAATTACAAGGCAGAACACTCAACAAGGTCAAGTCTATTTTTTTTAATTTATTGGTCTCACATGTTCCAATGATATTCAACAAAAACAGGAAAATTAAAATGTGAATAAACACCTGTTGAATGGGGGTGGGACCTTTATGTATGGACTTTCTACTACTATCTGATTAATTGGTTAATCTATATATTCCCCATAGGTGTAAATATAAGTGTCTATATGTTCAGCCATGTGATAAACTGGTGACATGTCCAGGGTGTTCCCACATAAGTAGCTTGAATTTAAGAGGAAATGATAAACTATATGTGCCAAAAGTAAGAACAACATTAAAATCTATGTGTATTTCGGTGAAGGGAGTTCGATTATGGAATGATTTAACAGAGGAAATAATAACTTGCAAAAATCTTGGTCAATTCAAAATAATGTTCAAAAGATATGTGATGAGTCGGTACCAGGAGGAGATGAGAGACTGATGCCCTCAAGAACAGGCAACTACACATTTCAGGTGTACGTGCCTGGATCTGAAATTATTAATGTGAATTTATTGAAATAATAACAATGAAAACTGAGAGTTTACTGCATGTATAGGGATTTACTGTATGTATGTGCTGTGCATAACTGTGAGCTGTAAAGGGGGGTAGACCTTAAACAATTGCTTTGGTCTAACCCCTTTGGTGGATTTTGTTGCTTTCAATGTTTATTTATGAGTGTGTGTGTCTGTGTATATGTATGTATATGTGTGTGTATACATGTATGTACAGTATATACATATATATATATTTATTATTATCATTATCATTATTATTATTATTATTATTATTGTGGGGGAGAGGGGTGTAGGATCAGAGTATGTTTGGGCCTGTCTTGTCTTTGTCTACTCTTTATGTCGATTGTCATTAAATGTTGTATTGTATTATGGTGGGTGGGGTTGAGTGGGGGTTGGAATCATAAAAGCTTAGCTTCTTCCATCCCCTTTTCAGATCATGTATTGTGAATGTTTATTTTATTTGTACTCGCACATGGTGTGAATATACATGTTTGAAATAAATAAAATCAATCAATCAATAGGCTCCAGTGATCCCCGTGACCCAAGTGAGAATAAAGCCGAAACAGAAAATGAATGAATGAATAGAAATGTACAGTAGAGAAGTGGAGAATTGCATAACCTCTTGCTCTACTTTTTTTTCCAGCTTTTATGTGAAGTGACCTTTATATCTGAACTTAATATGTTCGTAACATTAAATAGGTCCAGTGTAGTGTATTGTATTCTTTCTTAACAGTGTTTGTTCAGTTAACATGGAAGACATGAATAGGAAAAAACATGTTTTTGTATGAGATGAAATTACCTTAGAAAACATTGACTGTTGAATTATCTGTATTTATACACATAGTAACTAATGAATAGGTAGTAGGCTTCAATACTTTTTCTCCAAATATCTTTAAATGTGCACCCAAAGGAAGTTAATTTATCCTGCGAATGTGAACGTAGCATGAGTAACTCAAGGTCACATCTATAAATTAAAGTTATTGTTAAAAATGTGACCTAAGGAGATTGTCTTGTCTTCTCTGAACGTCTGGTTTTAGAGAGTTACAAAAAGGTATACATGTTGAATTTCATTTCTGTCTCTTTAATTGTACAGAGAGAAAGGGTCTGAGACACTGAACAATTCATCAGGTAAGTTTGTAGAAATGTATAGCAACTCAAAAGTTCAGAGACAGAAGGAGGCTGTAGCTGATCTGTAGGGAACATAGTTGATGTCATGCAAAGAGGTTTAGGCAATGAAAGAATACTGATAAAAGTCTGGTTTAAACATTAACTATCACACTGTAAAAAAAAAAAAAAAAGGATTTCTAACAAAGTGGAAAAACACCTTTTTTTCCTTCTTTTTTCATTTACATCGAAAAAATGCTTAGCAAGAAAGGTGGTGTGAAGGTTTTCCTTAATCTATGTTTGATAATTCTGTATTTATTTTGTTCAGTGGTTCATTTTGGATCCATATTAAGTTATTAGTGTCAGCTTATTTTCATTTCTCTTCATTCATTCATTTTTTTGTGTGTTTTTTCCACAAATACATTATTATTATTATTATTATTTGTTATTATTATTGAGTGTTGTTTTTGGTTCTGGATTTATTGTATGGTTTTCATTTTATGTTATATGTATGTATATATATGTAGGTATGTATTGTGAATAGTTAACAAATCTACTGTTCTTTTCTTTTGGAGGAAGGGGATTTTGTTGATACAGTAAGAAGGGGTGGGATTATATAAGTGTTAACTTCCACCCACTCCTTTTGAACATGCTTGGTTGTTTTTTTTATTATTATTGGGGTTTTTTATGTTCAAATAAATCGAATGAATCAAATCAAATCAAGATAATATTCCCAGGGTTTTTTCTGAAGGGGGAAAATAAGGGCATTGCACCATCATGCCATTTTGTTGATTGGACCTTATTCCCACAGATGTTGTGTTCACACACTGTAACAACTGAACTAGGGTTTAAACCCAAATGCACAACTCGAAAATCTTGGGATTCAAAAAATAGAACAATATTTATTGATCAAGTAACAAAAAAAAACCTCACTCATACAGAGGATAATAAACGAATTAAAACAAGCTTCGCCTGTAAATGTGTGTGTGTGTCTAATATTATTTTTAGCTCAGTACATACCAACGTGGCCAGATTTAGGAATATTAGAGAATTTTTTTGCAGTGCAGATTTCCTCTCACTTTTTCTTTTTTTAATGTATTGGCAGATGTTTTCTTTCTAGATTAAGCCCCAGTATATTTTCTAAATACTAACCTGCTAATATAAGAGTAGTTGGAATCTATGGATTTTTAACATCCTCATTACTTTCACAGGAAACCTTATGTGTTCGGACGAGTTATTTCACTACAAGAGACATTTGTTTAAAAACTTTTGAGCAAGTTACGTCACAATTGCCAAGTAGGAAGCTCCCAACATCGATGCGTCATTGGTTTTAGCCCTCTCCACCTACGCTCTAAAGCTTGCGATCAGCCAGCCCTCCTCCACATCGCCTCTTAACAGTAATCACATCTAAAGTAACCTGCACTGCTGCTGGGGGTCAACGAGCCCCTCAATGCTTCCTCCATACAGTACAGACACGAGTTCCCTCCACACCCAGTAGTTTTGTATGTGCAACTGCAAAATCAATGACAAGTTGATTACAGTCATTCAGAGCTTCCCTATTTTCTACAGCTTTTCTTTGACAAGCCATGGGAATAAACATTTCCAAAATGATGTTTGCAGAAAGGCTGCATGCATCGTTGAGGTTAATTTGGAGCTAGAAAGCAAACGTATTGATTCATTTTTCCATTGCAGATATATAATGTGGTGTTATTGTATGATGACAGGCAATACTATGGCTTTTTTTTTATCCAAACTTTAATGCGGCGTACCACTGCACTGATGAAATTTGAGCTTCTAGCGATGCCTTCAATTTATCAAACTGAAGTGGCCCACCAGCTTGTAAAGTTACACCTCACTCACAATTGCACAGCCAAACATTTTTCAACCTCCAGTTCAACTTCAACCTTGAACCTTTCGCCTCAGGCCTCTCAGATCAATGCACAGAAAATGAAAAGCACAAATCCATGTTGCAAAACATAAAGAATGAGCTCCCGTTTCACTTTCCATGGTGTTTGTACTCCATCTGTAAACCTAAAGGGGCAGAAGTGAGGTTTTTACTTTCCCTTGGCGCTAAATGATTCTGCAGGGACTCGTAGATTACTTAATGCCCCTTAAAGAAAACAGCAGCAGCAATGATGTTACAGCAACAGGGTGCACATATAGCAATATCAATTGGTAATTCAAGGTGATGGATAATGTTTGGCCAACATTTACCTGCAGCCAACTTTCCCAAATAACAGAGGCGAATGTGGTCAACGTTGGCCAACATTCCCTGCAGAGAATGAACAGACTTCCACTGGCCCATTAGTTAAGGTACATGAACACTGAACACACACAGAGGCAGTTTGCAAGTTTAAAAAAAAAAGTGTGAAAGAAATGTCATCATTTTTGCCCACACAGAACAACAGGAAAAGTACAGAATTTGGAAATCACTTCCCTAGTTCCCATAGTTTTGGCTGCCATCTCAGTCATGCTCATTATGGGTTTGTTTACCATATTAAGCCTTACAGATGGAAAGTGAGCCCTTTGGAAATATCCTAACACTGTATAACTGACAATGATAAAACAATTTCCTGCCGAAAAAAAAAAAAAAAAACATCAGACACATGTCTCAGTTGGTAGAGCAGGTCGTCCATTAACCAAAGGGTTGGCGGTTCGATTCCCGCTCTGTCCTAGTCAGTCTGTTGTGTCCTTGGGCAAGACACTTCACCCTCCTTGCCTTTCACACTGGTGTATGAATGAGTATGAATGTTGGGTGGTGGTCAGAGGGGCTGTAGGCGCAAAATGGCAGCCACCCTTCTGTCAGTCTGCCCCAGGGCAACTGTGACTACATATATAGTTTACCACCACCAGAGGGAGCATGTGAGAGTGACTGAATAATGGAACACTAAGCGCTTTGGGTGCCTTGAAAAGCACTATATAAATCTAATCCATTATTATTATTATTATTATTATTATTATTATTATTATTATTATTATTATTATTATTATTATTATTATTATTATTATTATTATTATTATTATTATTATTGTTGTTGTTGTTGTTGTTGTTGTTATTATGTTTAACTGTCATATGCTGCCAGTGTAAAGTTAAAAGGATCCACAGTAGATTCCAGTCCACCAAAAACATCCAATAATTTACTGTGTAAACATGAGAGCCTTCAAATACTCCCAGTCTTCATGTTGTAGAAGAAGAAATCACCAGAACTACCTCTTTCAATGTCTGCTTCATCATCTTTGTGGATTCTACACCAGGGATTAGGCACGGCATTTATTACATGGATTTCTACCTTTGCCTGCAGGCGAATACAATGGAAGAAACAATCACAACACGTACCTACTGGATGCATATCAAAAGAGCACAAGACAAATAAGCTTGTCAAAAACTCATCTAATCTTAATTCCCAAAAGAAACAGTTGCCTTTAACATTTTTTTATTGTGAGATAATGATATCAACTTTTATAAAATAGGATTTAAACAGAGTGAAGTGCCTGGAGGTTGCTGTTGTCTCAAAGGACGATGTCGTCTTTATATGACAAAGGTACTTCTCGTCTTCCTATGAGAGCTTTTAATTTTCCAGTCTATAATTATCATGAAGCGTGATAAACCTGAGTGATATTGCATAGTGTTCCAAGTCCATACTGACGTCATGGAAGAACCATTAGAGGTGGGTCATAATTTTTTTATTTGGCGTACATCCATCACCTAGTTGACAGAAACATTAATCATATTTTTTACTTTCTGAACACATGGGTAGATAGTAGTTTCCCCACTTGAGTTATGATGGTGTAAAACTAATAAAATCTCAATTCGTTACATGATGTGATTATCTTTCAGTGTTTCCCCGAGAAATGTTTGTAGCAGAGGAAACTAAATAAACTAAACAACCCTTTAAATTCTAACTTCTCGTGACTTTCGTGGAAAGAAAATAGCAATTTGCAACTGACCAATCACCAGATCTATATTATAATTAACTAGGTAACTCATTTCAGTACTGTTTTGGATTAATATTCAGCTTGAATTATAACAAAAATATATGAGGAAAAAAACTACTGTTGAAGATTTATTTAAGTCTCTCGACACTAGTGACTTATGTTATTCATTAAACACCTAAAAAAGTATGAATACATAATAAAAAAACAAACAAAAAACAAAGCAGGCTACAAAGACGTCCCTCGTAAAAGCTTTTAGCGGCTCTGAGGCACTGGCATTTTTTATTTTTTTTTAATGGGGCACTCACATGAAGGGAGTGTAACTGTGCTGTGTGTGTGTGCGTGTGTGTGTTACACACGCACACACACACACACACACTACAAAGCCCCATAAGTTTTGATGGTTGAGTGCTGGTCGTGTCATGTGTAAAAGAAAAGACCAGAGTTTATGTCATGTTTCCACTAGTATTGGCTCGACTCAACTCTATTCGACTTGCTTCATTTGAAGACACTTTATTACTCACAGCCCCGTCTTCAACACACCTGTATCGACATACAGATGTGTTGAAGAGCTTAACACACACATAGCACACTTCCTGCCTTCTAGTGTTGTGACTATTCTTTTAAACGACTCTTTAAAATGAACAACAGGAGTGGGAGCCGTTATCTTTAGTCAATCTTTTTTCCCCCATTGTGTCAGATTTCACGCACACACAAAACCTCCACCTTCACACCTTCATATATATATATATATATATATATATATATATATATATATATATATATCCTCGTATATCCTCGTCATCTGAACCCGTTTTATCCTCACTAGGATCACTGGGGGCCTAATCCAGCTACAATGGGCAAAGGCGGGGTACACCCTGTATGAGGCACCAGTTCATCGCAGGGCTGAACTTATACATATATTAACCTATCAGTGTGTATTTGGATGGTGGGAGGAAACCGGAGTACCTGGAGAAAAAAATAAATAAATAAAATGAAAAATAAATAATAATAAAATATCGACGTTTTTACACACCTCTCATTAAGATAAAACATTTAACAAAAAACAGCAGTTCCTCAAACTGAACATGGAAAAGGGGAAAAAGAAAGTTTAAACACAGGGAATTAGATCCACCTTATGGTTTCCAGCTCTGGAGTCCTTCCACCTGCTGTGTGATGTCTCACTCCTCCATGCATCTGGCGTGAGCATCATATCCACGACTTTTATACATGACAAAATTTGACGACCACGAAAAGATGACAAACCAAAAGTTTACACTATTTATTTACATTTATTGAAAGGATTAGTCCAAACACAAGCATTAATACATTTACATAAGTAAATACTGGTGAATGTTTGGGTTTCCATGGTTTAACTGCAGGGGTTATCAACCCACGGCTTCAGAGCGGCATGTGTGGCTTTTTCATGCTTCTGCTGCAGCACACTGTGGCTTTGGAGACATGAATAATGACATTTATTTTAAAGGTATAGTTCACTATTTTTCACATGAATCTATATGGGTTCACCGTCTTTACTCTGGTACACCCGCAGTGACTTACCCCCGACAGTGTCCTGTGAGTCGAGTTCTGGTCAAAGCAAAAGCGGGTCCCAGCAGGTTTACTGGGGTCATGAAAATGAAACGAATGTCTTCTCAAAACAGCATGTGTTTGAATGAGTGATTTATTTTCATAACAAAACCATCATAAAACAAAAATTCACATGTCGTAATTGCTTTGAGCTACTTTCTCTGAATAGTGATCAATGAACATTGTCACTGCTAACAGCTGTGCGCCTTAGCAAACTACTTTCATCAGTTGTCCAGCAGTGTAGGTGCACCAGAATGATGGGGGCTTCAAATGTGAATTTATGGTGGTCTTTTAATATTAAAGTAAAACATGATTAATCTTTTGCTGTTCCATAAAATGATGGCAAAACGTTTAAACCATTCGTTCGATTTGTTAGTGGATGAGATTAAAGCCGGTGTTCTGATTAGTGATGTGTGGTTAATGAACGTAGGACCTCTTAGAGTTGGCTCAGTCAAATGAATGATGGCAGTCAGATCCTACTGAGGAGCCACTTTTTTCTCTCTCTCTCTTTTGTTTCCTCTTTTGCAGGCTGTACAGATTTGCTCCACTGTCTGGGCGTTCACTGTCCAGTGCTGAAACTGTTCAGAAGGCACGTGCAACCATAGTGCTGTCCAGTAGTGAACCTCCCACAGTTGCAGCCCAACTTATGAAATTAATTCATTCCATAAGTGGTTTTGTATTGTAATTTTTTTTTGTAAATAGAGTCGGATTTTACATGTAAAAGGCCTGATTTGTTCTAAGGCTCTCAATTACTACCCCTCAAACCCTTTAAAAATTAGAATAGTATAAACATTTTGTATGAAATGTGTTAAAATTAAAAGAAAATTTAAATTTTAGATTGAATTTATTGGTCTTAGTGGGGAAATTTGTCTTCACTGACTGAACATCAAACATTAAACCATTAAATTGAACCAGACATGCAAATCCTTTCCATACCATTGTGCTTGTTTTAATTGTTTGTTGACAGACATTTGGTGAAATATCAATCCAAAGATGATTGCCTTTGACAACTTTTCATAATCTTCCTAAAATGTGCAAGGCATACATCACCATATTGGGCGATAGCACGACTCGTGAACATGGATATATTTTTCTACTAATTCGGAAAGTTGATGAAATTTCACCGGCATGTCTTTTATTTGTGCTGATGGAATGATGGCTGCTTCCTCCTTTTTGTTCATCTCCTGTTTCACTTCTATTGATAACACAGCCAACTTCTTTTTATTCACACCAGGAATCACTTTCTTTGGGCTCATGATGAATAACGAATATGTACTGTAATAAAGTTTCACTGGGAAAACTCACCAAACAGCTTTAACTCTGTCCTTTATTTGTGTTAAAATTCTGTGATGAATGATGGTCAATGTCACGTGGTGTAGCGTACTTGGACCCAAATGCAAACTCAATAGGTTCACACAAAAGACTCTTTATTATGAACTTGGACTGAAGAAGTACAGGAAACATAAAGTGACAACAATGCTGTTCCAAAACTCACTCAATAGTTCAAATTAACAACAGGAGTGTGTGAGGACAGGTGTGTAAGGACCAGGTGAAAAGAATGAGGTGAAAGGTGACAAAGTGCAGAGATATGACAGTCAAAGGCTCACAAAAAGCATTATGGGTAGCTTCTTCGTAGCCAATGGGATGCTCCGTACAATACGTATTTACATATATTATGTACAGTACTGTATTTACATCTCGGGATTTCAGGATTTGTTTTGTAAATTGAATTTTCTTTTGTATTCAGTGATGAAAAATTTACATAAAAGTTGAATTATTCGGTAGCTGGGTCTTTTGTAAATTGAGGTACCACTGTATAGGATTTGTCCAACTACCGACTTTTTTTTATAAATGTGGAACCACAACAGAAACAATACCAAAATATCCTAAACATATAATTTGCTCCCAGTATAAAGATAGAGGGTCTTAATGCTGATGTTACACCAAT
Source organism: Siphamia tubifer (assembly GCA_020466265.1). Taxonomy (NCBI): domain Eukaryota; kingdom Metazoa; phylum Chordata; class Actinopteri; order Kurtiformes; family Apogonidae; genus Siphamia; species Siphamia tubifer. The sequence goes on from CM035791.1 coordinate 22,982,545, forward strand.
ATTCAGTCTTAAAATGTTAATGTGTGTGGTTCCTTATTTAGTTGGTCTTTGTTTGTCCTTTTCCTCCTGGTTTATTATTACCATCGCTGGTTTGTGCTTTTTTTTTTTTTACATTCCAATGGTAGTTTTATTCTTACCATTGTTGGTCTGTAATTACTGTAATGTAAATTAGCTGTTGAATGTATGAACATACTTTGTTTCTATATTCCATTCACATTTTGGCACCATAATAAAAAAATGTTGAATGTGTTGATTCTGAATGAGTTTAAGCCTATTTTGTTCATTTATTCATTATTATTTCTTATTCATTTATTCATTTATTTTGGCTTAAACTCAAAGGACAAGAGTTAATATTTAAATCTACAAAAGTTATTGACAAAAATGGGGGTGGGATTAGGGTTATTTAGGGATGTTTTCTTCTCCACACTCCTTTTGAATGAATCATTTTTACTTTTGACTTATACAGCATGTATTCTGTGGATGCTCAAAATAAACAAATCAACCAATCAATAAAATGAATCTTTTCTTTAAAAACCTGATGGATGCAACTAGATACATTTATTGCACTGTTAATCCACTAGGAAGAAGATTTTTTTCACCAGAGGTCTTTTCAGTGCCACTATAAAGCTGTCATTAAGGAGGAAAGAGGCAGAATTTATCAGCCATTGTTTAAATACACCCTGATAAATTGTTCCCTTGACTAAGTACATTGCATCTTGCAGAGACCAAATGTTCATTTCTGGAAACATGTACAACCAATATGTGCATCTAGTTGCATAGTTAATCCACAGCATATGAATGGCTTCACAGTTTCTTGTTTATTTGTTTGTTTGTTTTTTAAGTAAACACAAAGTACAATAATATATAGATATTTAGGGAAACTATATTATATTTTTAATGACGTAAAAACAGTGAAATATAATTTGTGTTTGTTCCTCTCTGCTTTTTGTTTTTAGATTTCTTTATTAAGCATCTTTAAATCAATTTATTGTATTTTAAGACCACGCAACCCATTAACTCATTAAGACGAACAAAAGCATCTACTGACTTAAACTGTTTAATACCTGTTGATCCGCTAATCTAGCCTAGCCACACTAGACTCCTAGCGCTAGCATATCTAATGTGCTACAGTAGTAGTCTAGTTATGCCCAAAGTGACTCTGCAAAGCTGAGTGGTTGTAGTACCGTCCTATTGCATGTAGAGGATTTGAAAGACAGCCTTTTAGCCCCGCCCTCCCCTGCCTATACATGTAATGAATAGGGATAGTGCGGCTACGCTACCACTAATCCTATCATTACATTAAAATAATTGGTGTAAAATGTCATTTGTTGTCTTTTTATGGTGAACAGATGTGACCCATTTGGACATTCAAGACTTTGTAGTTGCCATGGCAACACTGTCATCTTCAACAACATGGATTTACCAGTAAATCCCAAGGAGTTGGATCAGTGATAGCAGATGGAGTAGGGATGGTGAAATTGAGAAAAAAATCTTGACCAACCACTGAGCCTCATTAACACTGTAAACCTCTTGTTCACTGCATAATACAAAAACAAATTTCTGCATCCCGGGAGGATATACTGTAGATTTTTCAAAACACTTCAATATTAATAGTGGTAAATAGCTAGAATTCTGTTAGTTTATATAGATCAATTATCCCTCCTCTATTACAAAGTAAATGTCTAAAACACATTCAATGAGCGAGCAGACACTATGCAACTCCAGGTAGAAACATTTGTTAAAGCATTAAAATTCAAAAAGCATTCACAGAATTGAGAGACATGAATCCATTAGTAGAGCGCTAAGGTCAAAGGTCAGAACGAGTGATTTAATTAAGCAAACACATATCCCCATCTCACCTCAGATCCTTCATTATTAGTTTAAAAGCTCCTCTGTCGATCCTCACGATCATTTTCCAGTTCAGTGAGAAGCGAGACAATAATTCTCAGCCTTATAGCTGTTTATTGTCTGTTCGGATAAACAAGCCGACTAAATACCAAGTAACAAAATCGTTTTGGCATTCTGCGGAAAATAAAATTTGACTGTTGCTAATGAGTCAATAAATGATCAGCTGTAAAAGCCAGTGTTTGGTGACTCATTTAATTGGCCTCAGGGATATTATAACAATTAGTTAACAGCTGACATCTTCATTGTCAACTGAAGGTTTATTAAACATCATTGTGACAGGGCTGCACCGCTGGCAATCTGCAGACGGAGCTGCAAAGAAAAAAAACAAAAAAAAAACAGGCTTTTTCTTCTTGTACAGCTTTCTAATATCTATGGAAACGTTCCAAACCCTCACTGGCATATTGGTGACTTTATTAATTCATAACCTTTCAGATGTTCCCACAAATGAGGGAAGAGAAGGGGACGGCTGACGAGAGTTAATAAGTCAAGACAGAGGATAGAAGGACGGAGATACAACAGAGTAGAGGGAAACTTCCTTCGCAGATAAGAAAGGCGACTTCACCAGTAGATAACACAATGGAACAAGAAAGAGCGTGGAGTAAAAGCTACTATATTTAGACAGAAAGAATGGCTTTCAATGGATTTGTGAGTGCAGTGGCTTTATAATCCAAACCTCTGCCAATAAGAAGAAAGTGCCAACCATCCAGTGTTTGAACTTGGGTGAGATATTATCATGAAAATAGTGGAGAAAAAAAATTACACACACACAAAAAAAAAAAAAAGAAAGTCATCTGAGCCTGCAAAAGCTCCAGAGATTGTCCAGCTTACCGGGCTGAGCCAATAATTCTGGGTGGGGGGGGGGGATTAGCGAAGTCATAACTGTCAGATTTCTTAAAAAAAAGAAAAAAAACCTGAACAGGAGACTTCAAACCCCAGTGTTGTGAAAATGGTTTCTCTCCCTGTTTAGCACCTTTGCTATTTTTTCCCCCTCAGATGCAACGTTCTCAGCTGTCACTCTTTTTAACGCCCCCTGCTCGAGCTTGCGACAACAGATTATGAAGAGGATGTGCAGGAGACGGTCGTAAGCAATATGACTGTCATGACCTCTGCCACTCACTGCAGATTGCCTCGTGCATTTGCAAAGGCCAGACAGGAAATGGGGGGGGGGGGGGGGGGGGGGGGCATTCATTAGATCGTCTCTGTTCTCTATCTCTACAACTTTAGTTTTTTATTCTTTTGACTTGACTTGTCGATGCCCAGTATCCGACTGTGTGAGCAGGTGGCATCTGCGCTTACGTGAAATGAACAATCAAAAAGAGATCAGAGCAGGTGATATTCCTTTGGCTGGATCTTTTCTCTCAGAATGTCAACCTGGTAATTCCTTTGCATATATCAAGTGATCCGAGGTGTGTAAGTGTCTATCATAGCTGGAGACCTTTTATTTTGTGATACATGGTCTGTGGCATATGCTGTGCTTCATACAGGCACTAGCTTTTGTTCAGCTCTGAAAGAGTGAGATGAAAAGGACGTAAAAAGAGACTGTCATCGGCATATGTTCTGTTGGATAAACCCTTTGGGAGTCGAGGGAGGGGGTAAAATGAGTTTGGCTCCTCTTTAAAAGACATAAGCTGGAGTGTGTGTCTGTGTGTGTGCTTTTGTATTCCTATCTTTATGGGGACATTGATATGTCTACTGTCACACCATGGGGATCTCTGACACTATGACAACCAAAATAAGGCTCTCACGAGGGTTAAATATAGTAAATCAAGGTCCCCACAAGTAAAATAGAATTGACGTGGCCCTATAAATACATGAATTTGTAACTTTTTTTTGGAAGTCCTCCTAAAGCAAATGAAACATGTATTTTCAAAGGTTTGGAAATGTGTTTCCTTTTTAAATAAATGTATGTATTTTTATGTATTTTTAATTAGCATTTTTGATTATTTATTCTATTTCTTTTTATTTATTTATTTTATTTTTGATTAATTAATTTTTATGTATTAATTTTAATTTCCTTATCCTTATTTTTAATTGTTTTTTTTTTTTTCAAGATGTGTTTACACTCACTACCCAGTGGATACTTGACTACAAACTTGGTCCTCATGAGACATGTCAACCAGTGTGTGTGTATGTGTGCTTGTATTCCTAACTTCCTGGAGACATTGATCTTTACACAGTCACACCATGGGGACTATGAGAGTGAAATATAAATGTAGGTCCCCATTAGTAAAATATGAACCTGTGTAAAGTATAGAAATTTATGGCAGTGACAACCCCCCATGAACACATTACGTTGTTTGTTTTTTTGGAAATGGGGACAAAGTGAAACATGTATTTATAAACAATAATAAATTAAAAAATAAATTATTAAATAATTTTTTATTTATTTTTTTTACATTATTAGCTACTTTACCTAGAAGTGATGATTACAAACTTGGTTCTCATGAGACATGTAAATCAGTATGTGTGTGTGTGTGTGTGTGTGTGTCTGTGTGTGTCTGGGGAGGGGTCTGTAAAATATTGACACTGCCAAACATTCCTTTTTTTCTTTATATGTGACATGATGGGGATGGAGCTGGATTGTGTGGGTGTTGTCATAGAGGCGAATGTATTTCAAGATGAGGACAATCCGTGACAATTCCAATCACCCACTCCATGATGTGCTGGTCAGTGACAGGAGCACGTTCAGTGAGACATGGATTTCACCCAAATGCATCATTGAACCATCCAGGAAATCAGCCTGCACAGAGGCGGTGCTAGAGCACATCTATTGCAGGGTTAGGGTAAACAACGGGGGGGGGGGGGGGGGGGGGGGGGGGGGCACTGCGAGAAACACAGTAGGTAATTTGAAGTGGAATTATTAGCTGACAAATTAGAGACGTGGCACATTCACACTGGACAAAGAAACTTTCTGGAATTATTACAAACTAGTGTAGAGCCTGTAGAAAAAGTGAGATTGTTTGCGACTAATATGTTGTAGAAGTGGGTGTAATGAGTTGAAAGGAGTAGAAAGAAAGACTATAAATGTGTGCGCTACCACACCCCTCCCATGAAGCTATCATCATCATCATTATTATTATTATGATTACTATTATTAGTAAGTGAGCACCACATTTCATGTCACCAGTTGGTGAGTCCAAGTATGATATTAGCACAGTGCTAGGCTAACTGAGCACTTCACAGAGGTTTTAGTAAGGTAGATGCTAGATGCTAACGGAAGGACGAGATAATGTGTGTGAATGCATTACATTCATTCATTACGTAGACACTTATCTTCTTTTCATATCAGAAAATTCCATAATATTAAGCCAACTATGATTAATAAAATAAGCCAAAACATATTTCCTTAATCATAGTTACACGTATGACATAACACATGTGGAAATCTGTTTTCAGTTTTAGCAGAGTATTGTTAATAAAATGCAGATGGTGTGTTTGTCCTGTCAAATAGATTGCACTGAATGGAACATATCACCCACCACTCAATGGCGGCTCCACGGCTCGTCCTGAGGAGAACGTCCTGAGCCGCCACCATCCCGGCCCCCATCAGTTCGGCCGTTACCATCTAAGCATCTACCTTTTAGTAAACACTGTGTGTCACCAATTGCTTCATTAAATCAGTCGTATTCCAGCCTTTACATGTAAATGTATGTAACACCTGTAGCATATGGAAGTGTCTAAAACTGTAACTGCACCGCCTTGTCACTGTCTGCACTGCTGTGTCATGTGTATGAACATGGTCTAGTTACTAGCATTGACGTTTGCCCCGGTTCCATACCTATACTAACTTTCAGTGTCCAATTCTCTCGCACTCTTTCTGTGTGTGAGTGAGAATGACGAAATCGTGTTTGGGGAAAAATAAAAAGCCATATCAGGGGGTAACCACATCAGGGGGCAGGACTTGGCAATGCTCAGAGTGGCAAAGTTAGAAAGAGCAATGAAATTAGATTAATATTTTCGTTGTTTGCTTTAATGGCATGAAACTTTGCACTGCAATCCACCATAGTACTGGACAGACATCCTCCAAATTTCGGATCATTTGATGGAGTTGTACAGGTGTTAGACATTTCACAGACAAACAGGACGCATTACACACAGAGATTTGCTGAATTATAGATAGATTATGCAATTAGGTTTATGAGAATGTCATGGTTACTGGTCAGGATACTTGTAAGTACTCTGGTCTGATCAAAAGGACTTCACACGTTTTATAACCATGGACCAACGTGAAAACTAAAATAAACAAAATGCTGAGCATCACACTCACATTTACAATATCAAACACAAATCATATTTTTCAACAGATCACAAGGTACACAAGACAAATTTGAAGACTCGAGGTCAAAGGTTACAATAATTTTGGACATAACTTTTGAAAGATTCATCTTAGAGCCTTCAAATGAGTATCAAAATACTGGTCTTTCACATCTAATGGTATGTCACATGTCGATATGTGTGTGTACAGAATTTGACCTATTGTTGACCGAAGAGGTCAGAGGTCACTGTGTCAATACATAGAAAATTAAAATTGACTATAATAGCAAAATGAGTGGAGATAGAGACTTAGTTCCTATTATCAACAGATAGGAAATCTGGCATGGGCTTCAAAATGGTGTCATGAAATTTGACTTTGAGTGACCTTGAAAGATCAAATCTATAGTTTCATGTTTTGAGATGGACATGGCCATTAAGGGCAGGGTTGGGTTTGTTGTGCCAGGCATCACTTGTTGTCTTGGTTTCTATGTTTTTATTCTGCTGTTGTAACCTTCTGCCTTATCTGTCAAAGGACCCCCAGTGCAACATAAATATATTATTATTATTATTATTATTATTATTATTATTATTATTATTATTATTATTATTATTATTATTATTATTATTATTATTATTATTATTATTATTATTATTATTATATACTTTAGAAAGTACTTCCCTCCCTGGCAAAGTGTTCCGGGAATGCCTCAGGGAAGAACTAGACCATGCTGAAGAGACTGTCTCCTGGTAGGCCTGAGCTTCCTTGCTTAGACTGTTGCCTTGGCGACCCTGCCCCGGGTAAGCGGTCAACGATGGATGGATGGATGGATGGATGGATGGATGGATGGGTGGATGGATGGGTGGGTGGATGGATGGATGGATGGATGGATGGATGGATGGATGGATGGATGGATGGATGGATGGATGGATGGATGGATGGATGGATGGATGGATGGATGGATGGATGGATGGATGGGTGGATGGATGGATGTACAGCAGTAAAAAAAAATGGTGAAAAATCATAACAGCTTGTACAAACCAAAGTGGTCATATTTTAGTGTGACCTCCCTTTTTGTCTTTATTAATTTTGTTCACACAACATAACATTTTTGGCATTCAGTTTTCAGATTCTTTTATTCACATTTCATTCAACACATGCCAAAGGTTTCTAACAGTTTTTTTCTGCTTCTTGTCAGAGGTCACACTAAATACAGACTTTAACCTTTAGAACACATTTAGCTCTATTTTTTTGTGTTTTTTTAAGGTTGTGTACATATTTCGATTTGTATTTCAAGGAAAGACACTGAGAAATAAAAGTGTATTCATTTCAATGCTGCTAAACAAATCTAAAGGTCACTGAAACCTTTAGCGCTGTACTTATATATATTGCATATCCAGCAAATACAAACTGACATAATGTTAAGCAAACCAACAAATACATAACAATAAATAACAGTACATTTCATAATGGTTTATTAAATATCTGCATCAGTGTGGTCATTTACCACAATCAAAATACATCTATGCTATACATCTAAACGCCTTGGGTTTTTTGAAAGGCGCTGATAAATAAATGTACTATTATTGTTATGCTAGGTGAACACTCCTTGGTGCAGTTGGCCAAAGCACTTTTAGTTGCCGTTCCTTGTTTGTGTACTAGGATGGATGGAATGCAGAGGTCAAATTCCCTATTGGGAGAATAAAAGTGAACTTTACAATTCAACACACATGCGTGTATATGTACTTCAAACTCTACATTTTTAATACATGCTTGTTAGCTACTTAGTTTTTAATGCATTCAAGGGGAATTGTCAATTATTTACTATTTTCCTCCACAGAACACCTTCAAGTTCAATTTAAACCAACATGGATGGGAGAGCAACACAGACAATATGTCACAGTTATGTATGTTACACATAGCAGATGTTGAGAAAAGATGTAAAAGAAAGAGAGAGAGAGAGAGAGAGAGAGAGAGAGAGAGAGAGAGAGAGAGAGAAAGAGAGAGAGAGAGAGAGAACAGAGGAGGTTTGACCAGAGTTGTCTCACCTTCAGATAATTTATAGCGATCTGGATGATTCTTTGCTTGTGTACAAACTGCCAGTAGAAATGTAGGTAGACTGTTATTTCTAGGCTTTTTGGTAAGAGAAGGTTTTAAGGTTGGATGGCACCTGTCATAAAATATGAAGATGGGGAGGTTTGGTTTTGAGTAACTGCAACTCAACATAAAGGATTTAGTGAAGAAGAACCTGTTCCTGTGTGGAAATAAACAGCTCATTTTATAGGTAACAATAACACAGCACATAAAAACACACCAACTCTGCAATTAGATCCTTTAAAGTGGTCATATTTTCTAAACTCACTTTGATTTGGCTTTAGTACTGGGGGGGGGGGGCATGTGTGGTCCGACTGGTGAGTCATGGGGGGTAGTGTCCACCCTACTTAGAACACTACACAAATCATGTACAACCAATGTAGAAGTGAAAGTGAAACATAGTGCTTTTTACTGAAGCTTTGTGAACTTTCAGAATTTTGTGTGACCCCATTGCGTTGTATTTGTTGTGTGATACAGAAACTGAAGTCACTGTCGCTCATGCAAAGGAAGCCTCTATTTATTTAGCCTGGATACCAGGGACATACAGCACTTAGCAAGGATGCTAATTAGCACCCGTACCCACTATCTACTGTGAACATGGAAATATATTAACAGCTTGCAGGTGGAAAAACCAACACTTAATGACAATAACAGATACAAATTTCAACATCTCAATAAATAAATGTTTGCATGTCTGAACTATAGCCATTTTAGTAAAAGCAAATTTGTAGGGGGGCGCTAAAGAGCAAAATTGCAGTTCCTATTGAGAAACGGCTGTATCAAATGTATGGCAAATATAATCAAATGTCAGCCAAATCGGTGTTGGTATGTTTCAGCTGAAGCATTTTATGTAGTGGTAATTTTTCACGAAAACTTAGCAAATTTTGCAACATCATAGCACAAAAATAATGCAACTTTTCCCAAAAATTTGGATAACTTTTGATGTCCTACTTGTCCAATTTTGAGCTAATTAGGCTCAATGGCCAAGGAGGAGTTTGTTAAATTACAAAGACAGCGAAAACCATGACTCAGAATTTTTTAAATTTCAATCTAAGATGGTGGACTTCATGCTTGTTTATGGGGGGTAGCAATCATAAGGTTTTTTGTTCATCATCATATGATGAACATGTGTACAGATTTTCATAGCTTTAACTTCATGAGGGCGTGATCTAGCCTAATTCAATATATTTGACTATTCAAGGGGGTGCTGTTACAGACTTTTACAAAACTATTTTCGTTAAAGTCGCATTGCAATTTTTCACACTTCTGGAGTGTGCGCAAGTGCGTGAGTTTTCCTCCATATTCAAGGGGTGAAATTTGAGCTCAAAAAGATACGTCCCTTGCGATCACAGTGGACTCAATAGGCCTTGCACCATACGTGGTCCGCGGCGAATGATGAATTACCATGAAATGACATCAAAATTACCACAGCATTACCACCTTATTAGCAATCCGTAATGTAAAGTGTTACCAATACTACTAATATATTATTGCACATTATCATATCAATATGTGTATATGATAAGCCATATACTGTAGTAGGCCATATATACAGTATAGCTCACCTCTGTGTGGTTCATTTATTTGTGTTTTTGGACCCTAATGGTTGACAAAATTTGAATTTGAACCCTCCAGGTGCTGTCTTTATATTCATTCTGCCAAAAAATTTAGTACATTTCTAAGACCTGTTTTACAGACTTATTACATCTGGATCATCATCACCACATGTGCACATATAAGGTCAAGACTTCCACATTTCTCTGAGTACGACATAATTGTTTGTTGGCAGCAGTGGTTATAGTAAAAACTGAAAAACATGTCAACAGAGCAGCACAACTTGGAAGGGGGTGGAGTCATGTATATTTAAAGGGCCAGCACTCAAATCAACCTTTGTGGTGTCATAATAGACAGAAATAAGGTTGAAGATGGACCTGTGGACTTGAATTAATGAAGAATTCAGACCCAAACAGAGCACGTACAGTTTATATAGAGCACATTTTTAAAAAACTGAATTTTAAAAGTCACATATTGAAGACTTAACAAAGGAAACAAATACATAGGCTTTTTCATTTTCATTGTCAGAAACCCTTGATATAATTTTCTTCAGAAACCTTTTCTTCTTTAAGTATTTTTTATTATGACTATTATTATTATTATTATAGCACATGTTGGCTCCTCTAACAGCTGTGATATATTTTGCTCACACAATGTGTTCATGCATATTAATAATTCTGTATTGACGTACACCTTCACAAGGTGTTTTAGGGCTGACTTTTAACACTATTTAGCAGAATTTCAGAATTCATGCAGGCTGTGACTTATGTTTTGTGTTGTGTTGATTGCAGATTCTAATTACAGATACTTTATAATGCACATCTGATGTGTAATCTGTGGAATATCTTAGTTTCTCCTGATTAACAGCTAAGGAACACAACTTGATAACTTATTTTCTTGTTTGTACTTGTTTATTTTACCTATGTCTGTTTGCAAGGATGTATTCTGCCTGTATGAAAATAATAATAATAATAATAATAATAATAATAATAATAATAATAATAATAATAATAATAATAATAATAATAATAATAATAATAATAATAATAATAATAATAATAATAATAATAATAATAATAATAGATTAGATTTATATAGCGCTTTTCTATGTACCAAATTTTCCGCACTATAAGGCGCACTGGACGACTATAAGGCACATTAAATGAAGTAAAAATCATGAGATAAAAAAATCAAAATGACATTCCTTGTTCATATAACAATGCAACTTAACCTCAAGTGAAGAAGGTGTGTCAGTCATCTATCAGATATCTAACGATTTAGATTTTGGTTCCTTCTTTTGCTCTTAAAAATTTCATTTTCCCCCATGCAAGGTCACCAACTTCAAGTGTGAACATCACACGTTCAGTTTGTGATGAGACATTAAAAGAAAACTGGTGAGTCAGGGGAAATTGTATTAAGTCTTTCAGAGGGAAACGGCATTGAAATTTATAAGCGTGAAAATGAGGAGTGGTGGAGGAAGCTACGTGAGAGGGAGGGCCAGGGTGGGCTAAATGCCAACATTAATGCCGCATAGATAAAAGAAACAAGTATATCTTTGAGATGATGTTTTTAGGTTGTTATTTCTGAGCAGGATAAAAGTTAACATTAATATTCAAGTCCTTTTTCAGTGCAGAAAAAGAGTCACTCGACTTGTGCAATAATACCCACTCCAAAACACTTACAATGGTGGGGTTTGTGTGTTTGTGAGGACGTACAAGGGGAGTTTGTATTTTTCACCATTTCAGGGAAACGTCAGACAATAATCAACAAGATACAATACTTTTGAGTTTTATTGTATTGTACTCCTGTGTGTGTTTTGCTTAAATGTAGGTCTATTAAGATGTCAGCCCCGCTTATCGACAATAGCAATGTTTACCGCCGCTAATGGCACAGAAGTTTCAATAATACAGATCCTAGCGTCTCATTGTATGGGACATTTGAGGCAACCAATGCGTCTAGAGTCTGTCAGAAATAAAATAAAAACAAAAACAGTCAAACAAACCAGTTCTTAAAATACAACAGAAACACAGGGAGAGTTGACAACACTTTCCATAATGCACCAGTGTGGGAGGTGATGTTAAAGCAGTACTTTTTTTCATTCAATAAGAACTGATGAGACTGTATGTTAATTACAACAGTTGTCATACCAGCTCCAAATGACATATGCAATGTTTTACAAGCATGTGAAACATACTTCTATAGTCCATTCAACAGACATGTAAGACTATGCACATATTTGATTTAATCTGTTCTATCCTACATCTTTTTTTTTTTTTTTTTTAATGTATTTATTTATTTTCCCTGAGTAGTGTATATTAAAAGCTGGAGAAGCATCTCTGTGTCCTGTCCACCTACACTAGTCCTCATTTTCTTACTCCCACTCTTTCTCTCAAACTTACAAAACAAGTTTTCCACATAAATTTGCAATTACAAAAAAGTCAGAAACAAGAAATTAAATCTTTTCAATATTCTTCTAACCTTTAATGGCACAAATGCAGCATAAATGCAATAATGAAGTTTGGTAGTATAAGGCTATCTGGAATGTTATGTACTAAATTACTTCATGCTTATGTAAATATTACATTTAATTTCTTCATTCCTATCAGTTGCCACTTTTAATTAAATATATTTGTTTTTACAACAAAACCGTTGTCAGTATCTTATTAGAAGTAATGTCTTAATGGGCTGGCTCTTTATCTTTGTGAGTTTGTGTCAGAACAATAAGATCTGTTGACCAGCTAACCTTACATCAGGGGTCTCAAACTCATTTTCTTTTAGCCAGATTTCATCTCCACTAAAATAAAAGCAAAATAGCACAATTCCTTGCCGGAGTAACAAATGATACCAGGATGAGAGGACCCTTCTTAGGCTTAATGCAGGGTGAATTACTTTCACTGGGATGAATGTGGTTTCCATTTACCATCATATATCCATTAGCTTACACCAGTAAACCAGGGCTGTCCCATCATGTTGTTTTAATTGACACCACAGAACACATACAACAGCCTTATCCTATTCTGACATCTCCACAACAGATTTTTCCCGTATTAAAAAAACAAAACAAACAACAAACCACAATGGATTCTTCTTCTAAACACTCACTGATTTTCCCCCCAATTTTTTTTTTTTTTTTTTTTTTTTGCTTATGAAACATTTAGGAAATGCTCCATTCAAATCCTGCATGTCTGGTATTAGTGATTACTAACTAGTATAGTGGTCTTCCTTTAGCATATACATGTCAGCATGTAAATGAATGCAGAAGGCCTGTGGCTGTGTTTGAGGGGAACCTTTCCAATGTACAAGCTGAAAAATAAAATAAAATAAAATAAACATCCTGAATTCTGCTGCAGAAAGTCACCCACAGCAGTGACAAAGGTGGAAAACTAAGTAATAAAAACTATATAAATAATATAGAAAGGCAGGGGGGTGCGACGTATATTAAAAAATCCTATTTGTGTTATTGTGTGATGAGATATTTGTTCCTTGTTTTTCTAACTCTGACTAGTGTACTTGAACATCTCCTTCCTTATATTCCCCAGAGAGCCCACCTGTGAGTGTTGTACCCTGCGTTTTATTTGTAGGTGGAGGAAGCGATAACAACCGCATTAGTGTCAGTAACAGTGAGGGAGTCTGGGTAGTCTGCAGTTGAAAAACACAACACTTGCAACTTCTTTTTCTCTATGTGTTGCTATTTTACACTGAAGACATAAGTGTCTGTCTGGGTTATGAAGGATTTTTGTCTGAGTGTTGATTATGTAAAATTGTAAGACTAAGAAATGCTTTGTTCCTCATTTTACATTCTGTGTTTTTTGTTGTTAAACATTATTGTATCAGTAGGAAACATGTCAGTGTGGCAGTATTTTGTTGTCATTGATTTAAAGGAAAAACACCATGAAAAACATCACTGGCAGTTGTTTTATGGCAAATTTAACTTTTAACTATAAATCCACCCTGATCATGTAATGTAATAATGTGGAGGAAAAAAAGCAGTAAACCATAAACACATTTACAGAGTAACATGTAGAATAAATTTAACATTTTAAACATGCACATTTAAAAGTAAAAAAAAAAAAAAAAAAACATAATTTCTACGTACAAATCTGGTTTTGTTAATATATTTACACACTGTACATACTGTAACTATATACTGTAAATCAATCTGACCGTTCACACAAAATTCTTCTCAAAATTTTACAACTTTTTTCCTACATCATGAAAAACACATCACCGGCAGTTGTTTTATGACAAACTTAACTTTTAACTATAAATCCACCCTGACAGTCATGGAAAGTGTAATATAATTGAGATGGGAAAAGTAATCAGTACAGAAAGTCATGTTAAGTATATTCACACCTGCACTGTTCCTTTTTTTTAATACTCTTGTAGTATTGTACATTTATAGGATTTTATTTTTTATCTATATTTATATAAGCACCCCTTCTTACTCTATTTTTTATTTATTTATTTTACCTGAATGCACCTTTATTTCTTATTGTTTACCTGCCTGACAGGAAGAAGTGCACAAGAATTCTAATGTGTCTGTACTGTAGTGTAAATGGCAAATGGCAATAAATTCTATTCTATTCATGTAAAAAAAAACAACATAAAAACCTCCCACTAAACCCTAAACACATTCACAGAGTAACATGTAGATTTAATATTTTAAATATATACATTTAACATTTTACAACTTTTTTTCTACACCATGAAAAACACATCACCATCAGTTTTTTTTTTTTTATGGCAAATTTCACCTTTAACTATAAATCCACCCTGATAGTAGTAGAACGTATAAAGTCCTCATTCAGGTAGGAAAAGTAGTCACATTTAATACTATATTGAATTCAAACATTCAGTTCAGTTTTGGTTTTGAAGGATAGAAACAGGCCAGTACAAAACCACAGCTTTTTCCTTTGTGATGAGTAATTTCAGAGCAGTAAGCGGGCACAGATCGGCTGCCTGAATACATCCATCTATTCTTTCTCTCTTTGACACAATGGGACTGATTAAAAAGACAAAATTGATAGCTTCTGGCATTGTGCTAATTCTCTACACTTTAAAAGTAAGAAGAATTTCTGCTACTACAGCTGACCTTCTTTGACGTAATTGCACACACACACACACACACACACACACACACATACTCCTGGAGAGACAATCTCCTGTGGTCCTACAGTAGGTAAGTCCATTTATTTGACCAAATAGATCATGAAAAACCTTCTGTATAGCGCTTGTGTAATAGCCGTGGCTTGGAAAATGATCTTTATGGAATAATGCAGCATAACTTCACACAGAAAAATAGTGTCATTTAGCTCCTGCCCGTTGTCCCCGTGATCTACGACTGTTCGTTGATGGAACAGAAATGACTACCTCTGTTGCAGAATACAGCCGTATACTGGGCTGAATGCTGCCTTTTTTTTTGGTCTAATCTGTTAATAATGCATTCATGCAAACTCTGAAAAAATCAGATGGATTTTAAATGTAAATATACTTACCTGATGTGCACTGTAAAAAAAAACAAAAAAAAAACCTGTGGTTGCCAGAACAATCCTGTAAAAAATCCCACATCAAACTATTTATACAGTAACAGGTAACACTTTACATTACAGATCGGTAATAAGGTGGTAATTCTATTGTAAATTTGATGTAATTTCATGGTGATAATGCCTTTGTAAAAGCTTTTACAAGTCATTTCTGTGTCATTTCCAGTGGAATTACTCTGCAGTTTCTAGGTAATAGCAATGCAAACTGCTTTTATTAATGTGGAAATTTCTATGGTCATGTCGATGTAATGTCATGGTAATAATTATCAACACAGAGAAGGTACATTAATTAAGTAGGAAAAGAGAACATTGCATTTCACAGCCATGTAATTTCCATTCAATGACATTAACTTGTTCCAGTGTAGGTACAGACCATCTTACTATTGCAGTGACTTGATTTTTCTTTTGTTGGTAATAACTAAGTAATTGTGTGGAAACAAGTGATAATGTATTTTATGGCCCTGATGCTGTGTATTTTTCTGGAAATGACCTTGTTTTTCAGGTAATTAAAGAAAAACAAGTCAATCCTGGCCTCATAATTTCAGTAACGACGTATTAATTTCAAATAATTACCTTTTCTATTATACTTAAAATGAAACCTGTTTACATTGTGTCACATTATATCTTCATAAACCCTCACTCTTAATCAATTAGTATCTTAAACATTATGTTATCTTTACCTAGGGAGTAGAAAGAGGGCCACATTAGTATCACTTTGTAGCCCCTTATGCAGTTTTAGGTGATACCAATGCACCCTCATCCTGTTTCCTTCTTAGGTGTCTTTTATCCTACTGTAGTAGTTGCTTTTTTAAGCACAGTTTTTTCCTTTTATTTTTGGCGTTGTCTTTTCCGCCATACTAGATCATCTGAGAAGGACACTATGTTGAGTCGGTGTACGTTCATGAGTGGGTGAACAACGACTGAGGTTTGATGGACGATCAATCAATGTAATCATGAGTTTTCCTTCGGTTACACCCTCTAGACTGGACTAAAACATTTAGCATTTTTTGACAAACATTCTATTTTAGTGGGTACAATCAGGGTGTGAAAGGGAATTTAAGCAACATAGCAAAACATTTTCCAGAAAAACTTCTCCCACCCCTACTCTTCCTGTAAAAACTACAGCTCCATTTGATTTAATAATTTTCTAGACTATTAAGCCACTCATTTTTCCCACGGTTTAAACCATGCGCTCTAGCAGGAAGTGCAAGAATGAGACAGAAGGAAGAGATCATTGCTAATTTTTAATGCACGCAAACACACAAAAATGCACGCAGCCTCCTCATGGAAGGCACAAGAAGACATTTATATCATGCTGCTTTTAAATTGAAAGAAATCTGTCTATTGAAGAAGGAAACAGAACAACGAGGAATGACAAACTGAGAAGGTGTGAGAGAGTTTTTCTGAGACTGATCATCTCTGACACTGAAGAAGATGACTTCAGTGATTTCAGCCACAGGAGGAAGATGAATACAGTCATCAATGACTTTTCTGTTTGGTTTAATCAGCTGTTTTACTGCACAGGAAATTTGCCAGAGTAAAATGTATTCAAATTGAAGAACATTTACTCTATGTCTCTAAAAAGAATAAAAGTTACTCTTTGGGCAGAGCTCCTTAAACTCTAAATAGGGAGACATGTAATATTTTTTACTCCAGAAAAAAAAAAGTTCACTAAATTTGTCTCGTGTCATAGGCACTGTTTCCAAACAATCAGTTAAGGTCTCTCATCTTATCATCTGAATGCGCTTTATCCCCACTAGGGTCACTGGGGTCACTGGGGGCCTAATCCTGCTACACTGGGTGAAGGCGGGGTACACTTTGTATGAGTCTACAGTTCATCTCAGGGCTGAACATATATAGACAAACACTCTCACATTCACACCTATGGGCAATTTAGATTAACCAATTAACCTGTCAGTGCATGTGTTTGGATGGTGGGAGGAAACTGGAGTGCGTGGAGAAAACCCCCTGCCCCCACTTAAGGTATATAAATAAATATTTACAAATTATTTCTGTGTAAATATGCCATCTGAAGTTTATAGTTCAATATGACTCATAAGCCTGATACAACTTAGCTATATGTAAAACTTTTTGGGGGGGGTGCAGCTTATATTCAGGTGCGCTTTATAGTCCAGAATATACGAAGCAATTGTTTTCTGTTACAATCGTACACATTTTTGCTGTTGATTCTAGTGTCTTTTTTTTTTTTTTAGAGTGTGGAAAAATAACAACCTTTGTGCACATGTCATGAAGAAAAACCTGAAGTTGATTTAGTGAAGACTGAAAGCTGCTCTTAAGTATTTTGTAGAGAAAAGCGACATAAAACATGTCCCACATTTCAAGGTCTGGAGGAAATTGAGTGGAATTGATGTTATCCTACTCCTTTTTACCGGCGTAGCCTTGAAGGCATTGTGCATGAAACACAACACTCTGCTCTTATTGTGATTCTGCCAACTTTTCAACATAAAAGACACAAAATATGAAGACAGGGAACACCCCTGCTGCCCATACTCTGGACAAATAGCCAATGTAGGGTCTAAGGGGAGAGTATTTTCTGCAGGTTTCCTTCCTGAATGTGTAATAGCTTAACCCGATGAATGCAACATGAGCATGGATGCACCATGAGAATAATGGCAGGCACATTTACAACTTTCATGTTGTTAGGCTTGAGATAAACTATTTTACTTTATGTAGTGCTTTGGTCATTAATCTCAGAGGATTCCACCGACAGTGCCTTCCCCTTCCATTTTATTTATCATACCTTCACACAGATGCCTCATCCTCCTGGCCGAGTCATAACCTTAAGCACAGCAGTGTTCCTCTTCTCTGGGCTGCTTTAGGGTCACACCTATTCCCATTGTTACTATTTGGATATACTTCGAGAGAGGAACCGTAATGGGACCAGCGATAAACCGCTGACATGTGCCGTAAAACTTCTCGAGGGCAATGCACGCAGATTTCCATCCATACTCTGACAATATGTTGTAATTCCACACGCGACTGGTAGTAATGCGATTCTGCGGCGGCTTTGGCTTTGCAGGGAAATAAGTTGCAGTGCCGCATAATCAGATTTCTCCTCCATAACCCCAGCACAGATCTGTGAACACTGATAACCCCAATGAGCTCTGATGCATGGGTCTGTCTCATAATATGGGATGCATGAGTTTATCTCTTTGCTGTTAATGTAGGTTGCAATACGTTACAAACAACGGCCCTGACTTACTCTGCACAAGCTTGCGCAGGGAATTCAAATCGGCATATTGACTTTGGGATATTATAAAAGACTACGTTAAGTCAAAGCAGGGATGTGACATTGCAAAGAAACCAACAGTTGACACTGAGTTTATTCAAAGCTACGGCAAAGCAATGGTGCAACTCAGACACAGAAGGGATCCATCATATGCACTTCTACTCCTGTCCACACTATCAGACCAAATCTGCAGCGATGTGGTTCTTGTCAAACATGACACTTTTTCCTCAAGGGGAGTGGAGTGTTGTTTAGGAATTCAGGTCATAAGGTTGTGTTTACTACTATGTGGCATCCCAGCAAGTAAGCAGAAAAACAAACAAAAAAAAACATTGGCAATATAAACTAAGGAATTAATTAGGAATTTATTTAGTTTGTTTTTTAACCCTGTCCTGTTCAACAGTTTGGTCTCTAATAGACCATTTTCACAACTTCCGCATTTCGCACCAGACATATGTCAGAGGAGCGTACCCCTACTTCTGCACCGGCAAACATGACAGCAACGACCGAAAGTTATTGTAACATACCAGGATGTTCTTGTAATGTCCAGAAGCAGTTTTATTTTTTGTTCCACTCCTTCTCTGTTAATGGCGAAGCGAGATGAAAACAGCTTCTGGCTATTCAGCGTTATGAAGGGCCCAGTTTTATAATTAAAAAAAGAACACTTACGTGTGCAGCAGACACATCACATCAGAACACTACATCCTGGGGAAGACTGTTTGCTGGTTGAAACCAAAGTCTGTCCCTAGCATTTTTCTTGGAATGATTATATTCCTACAGGAAAAAGGAGCCAGTATATGAACGCTGTCAAAAACAGTAGCTGTTAACATCGGTATGAGCTGATATAAAACAAATAGCCATAATTTTGAATGTTATGGTGAATACAGATAAGTAATGTTCTACTTAAACTGTAGTTAGGATCTTTAGCCTTTAGATGCCAGTACATCACTGTCAGCAGTAAACAACATTAGCATTTGAAGGAAAGAGTTGAAATAGGCATAGTACTGCAACTGCCGCCAGTTAACGGCAGTAAGTCACAGTAAATGTATGCACACTGATGAAACACGGAGTTTGTGAGGATCCTCTTTTTTTCTTTGCGATAGGTAGCATCTAGCCCTCACAAAAACCTACCTGTCTACTACGTTAGAGATTATGACAAACAAACACCAACATAAACACACACTGCCAGAGAAAAATGAGAACGGATTATGATAGCATTCGGCTAATGTTAGCATTATGCTAACGAGACGTTGACTTGAACCATAGACAGAACAAATATAAAATAGTGAAATAGTCCATGTCCTCTATACTATCCATACATAACCCTATAACCCTAGTCTTAGGTATAAGTGGATAGAGTAATGATTTGTAGACGTAGTTATCAGTTCAGTACATTTCAGTTACATTTATATTTTTCCTCACTGAAAAAAATCGTAGCCTTTATCAAGTTTCTTTTTCCTTAGTGAATGTTCCTCCACGATTCTCCCAATATCTGCAAATGATAAAAGTGGCAAATTTGAAAAGACTCTTTCAATATTACCGACTTTCTACTGTCTTGACGTTTAACAGGAAGTTCGGTCACGCTCCTGTGACGTGCTTCCTCTTTTTGTGAAAAACGTCCATATAATCTGATTGCGTTCAGGTTCGAGGTCTTATACGCTCTGTTTGACCTGACGCCGGGAGGAGAGAACCGAACCTTGGTCCCGGGTGCACCACTGTACTGTGACCTCACACACAGGCAGCAGAAGAGTCCACATAAACTGTGCCATCTGAGAAAACTTGATTTTTTTTTTTTTTGTCTGCATTTGTTCTCATTGTTTAACACCACAGAGAGGGTGTCAACATTGTTTGAGATCAATGCATTTTTTAGTCTTGCAGCCAAATATTTTAATAAAACTATTGATTTTAAATGTTTATTTAGTGATTTGAGCCTCATTTATGGTATTCATGTTGGAATGAGGGTCATAACATCCAACGCAAGCTTTTTTCTGTATTTTTGATAAACCGCACCCTGAATATAATAATCCTTATCAATCAATTGCCCCAATTGATTGGGTTTAATTGTTTTATTACTGGATGCATATTACCGAATAGTAGAACAGGAATAGTGTTATACACAAACAAACAAACAAACAAACAAGCGCTGATATAAACTCTGAAACAGAAACAAACAATGTGCTAAAATAGAACAGTAAACAGTAACAGCATCAATAAACAATCAACTGTAACAACAAAAGCAGAAGAATATAAACAAATTTGAAGAACAAAACAGTCCAATAAAAGGGAAAAATAAATAAAGAAGTAAAAGTGACAACAGAATAATGTTTGAGGTTCAGTTACTCAAAGGCAGTGGAACTCATGTAATTTGTGTGTGCAGTGATCCTAGAGTAGTTTACCCCCTGGGCGAAAGCCCCTTTTGGCACCCCCTGGAACAACCCAACAACCACCACCTCCGCCCCACCACCCAAACAAAACCATCGTAATGAGACATGGACACCAGGAAGTGGTGACTGCACCCACCCACCATCACCACGACAGGTGCAGAACAACCACCAACTCCTCAGAGCCTGAAGACCCCCGTCCCCCCCTAACCCCCATGCAGGGTCCCAAATAAATTATGATTTGAAGACATGAACCCAAGTTTCATGTTATTATTTGCTGTCGTTTCCACCAACATGAGGTATTTGAATAATCATAATTACAAGGTAAATTTCAGGAATTATTAAATATTTACCATCGTGTGACAATAATATACAGTAATATGTATAATTATGTATTCCATTAATGTAAAATTGACCTGAAAAAAATAATTGTGGAGTATTAGTTCCTTTATTCACAGCTGCAGAGGGAGCAGTTACCATGTTTCAGAAGCTCATTTCCCCTTTTTTCTGTGGTATCCAGTGTTAAGGTGCATTACAGTAACCATTACCCCCATAACCATAAACCCCCAGCACAAGCTCTCATCAGGCCATACTACAGCAGTGCTAGATTAGATATTAGTAACTATTACTGATGCAGCCTTTCAGTATTTTGACATAGTAACACATGATAGTGTTTTAACAACCTATTCCACATATGGTTTGGTTGAGGTGGATGATGAGCTCATAAAAGCCAAGACTATCCTCAGAAAACATACATCACATCCTGACTGTAGGTTTTTACATTTAAGTAGTAAAAGCAGTTGGGTTAGACATGGGTTTAAATCATGGTATGGTTCAAAGATGACTAAATATAGTCTGATTCAGTTTTTATCACATATGTGCAGACTCTCTGTATTAAACCAGTTTAAAGCCAAACATCATGAGGGGCGATGATTGGACCAAAGAGAAGCAACGTGGGTGGATCTGGTCTCTAAAGAACTGAGGTCACACTCTATCTGGATTATGGGCTGAATAATCCTAAACGTTCTGAAAATCTTGTTACATTTGCAACGTAACGGAGGAAAGAGGAAATTCCTGCACTGCAAAAAAATGCCAAATAATCCTAAATATGGTCAAATTGGTTTTTAAATGGGGGGAAAATGGCCATATGTATATATATATATATATATATATATATATATATATATATATATATATATATATATATATATATATATATATACAGAGAGAGAGAGAGAGAGAGAGAGAGAGAGTCTAGAATTAATTTCTTAGGTATCTTAGGTATTCTTACATCACTATGCTTATTTCTAGATTTAAGCCCTCAAGGTCTGACCCTATTGTGGTTGTTTTTTAAGTCATTTTGATTTTGCCTTTATATACTTTACCACAACTTCATTTATATCATCTGTTTAGTAACTGTTCCACTTTAACCTACTATATCAGCATAAAAGGCCAATAAACACAAAAAATATAAAATCCATTATGAAAAATGTAGAGAATGTATTGCATAAATAACACAAAGATACTTAAAAATATTTTCGAAGACTTAAAATATGAATATTGGCTCCAAATATTAGGTATATAAAACAACAATTTAAAATTATTCTCAAATGTTTGGCATAAAAGCATTTCTTTACATAGGCATTTTAAAAAAAAACATCATATCTCCAGTCATATTTGCTATGTCCACATCAAATAAAACGTGGGAGAGTCTTTCAAGTCCATTTCTAGTTTCAGTTTCAAGTTTTGAATGCATCCCCAGTGACTGATATGACCGACATTTGATGATATGGTGTTTTGACAATGTTACGTAAATAACACCAAGGGTTAACAATTTTAACCCTTTGACACATACTGGTCACTAGAGTGGACAGTTCTTCTACAGTTGTTCTCTTGTATATTCATGGGTTTTGTTGTTTTAGTTCCATATCAGTCAGTTCATATCATTACTGTCTGTTCTTAATACCTGATCTGCACTAACATGTTTACCTGTAAATCCATTACTTGTTGTTATTAAACTGTAAGTAACAGTTTCCTTAAAGGAAAAACTGCATTAAAATTGTTTTATTTCATAGTGTTCTGATATTTGTGTTTTAAATACATGTTTCTTTGGTTCAAGTCTTAAATATATGACGTTTTTGTAACTCCATAAAAAATAAGTTCATTAAAAGAATGTCAATCACATTGCTTTTTTCTGGCCTAAAGAGGAATAAAAAACACTTGGGAAAATATATATTGATTAAGGTTCTCATAATTCATGCATCAAAAGGTTAATTTAAGAAATCTCGCCAAGTGAAATAATTTTGCTGCATGAACAGATCTTTCACTTGTTTTAAGTACCTTCTTCCTCAGACTTCCGGAGTGTTTTTATCTTGTTTTTAGACACTATAAAAACATGCAAATATATGTTTTCTTCCTCTAAAACCACAATACATGGATGTGGATCTGAACCTTAAAGGCTTCAAAACATGTTGAGCTGAGGGGTCAGTCTGCAGTTTGGAAGCAGACATATATAATTTCAGTACATTTTATGAGTTTTTTTTTTTTGGTTTATTTTTTTTTGTTTTTGATGAAAAATCCCCTGAGCAAAAACTGGACCTTGAGATGAGTTTTTTTTTTTTTTTCTTCGTCTGAGAACGTTCCAGTTATTTTTCCCAACAGCCAGCGCTTAGGCCACGTCTCAAACTGAGAGTAATCATTTGTGAGCTCCTTGTGTTTTTCACTGCTTCTGTCTTTGTTGCTAAGCACTCAATGCTCTTTGTGTTGCTTTTTGTTTTTCATTTAATCTCCATCTTTTCTGCTTTTGGGTCTGAAATTGATGAAACACTAAGTTTTAAGAAAAGCTGTAGATCAATGTGAAACAAAGGCTCATTCACTGCTTTAGAAAACTGACATATTTCCATGTTGTAGCTTTGTTTTATCATCCTTTATTAAGTCAGTTTTACACTTTTGTCTAGATAGATAGATAGATAGATAGATAGATAGATAGATAGATAGATAGATAGATAGATAGATAGATAGATAGATAGATAGATAGATAGATAGATAGATAGATAGATAGATAGATAGATAGATAGATAGATAGATAGATAGATAGATAGATAGATAGATACTTTATTTTTATTCATCCCCTCAGGGAAATTACACCTACAAATACACACAGCACATACATACAAGAAATGTGCATGAATAAATAAATAAATTAAATTAAATTAAATTAAATTAAATTAAATTAAATTAAATTAAATTAAATTAATACATAAATAATGGGTAAAAGTGAGTGCTAAAAACAGCCTAAAAAACAGTAAAAAAAAACAAACAAACAAAATAAGTTAGAATAGAACAAGATAAAGGATGAAGATGCAGAGTGAGCTGCAGTAGTGGGGTAGGGGTCAGTGATTGGGTCTTAACTACTGCACTGTTAAAAAGCAGCTGTGGGTATAAAGGACCTCCTGTGGCGCTCAGTCCACCATGAGCCGCCGCATGGTTCGGTCAGGCCTCTGGAACTGAGAAGTCCCTGAATCAAATGATCAAATGGTCACAGTCTTGTCCCACCTCCCTGTACACTAAACAAGTACAGAGGAAAATGGCCTTAGCAATTCTGAACGATGACTCCCATCCTTTACGGGAAAAATTTCAGCTCAGGTTTTTAGTCCCACGGTGCAGGACACAGCGTCATTAAAAACAGTTTTGTCACTGAGCTCAATAAAAAGTAATGACACTGCACTTTATTCATTTATCCTTCTTTATTTATTATTGTGATTTCTAATTCCTGCTTTTAATTTTATGGTGTTTTTTTTTTTTTATCATGGTTTATTGCATCTTATTTTTATTGACCTTGATTTTATTTATTTAATTTGTCTGTTTTGCTGCTATAGTGATGAATGTCGGAACACTGAGTACTTTTATGTATTTTATTTTGACACTTGATCAAGTGATCAAATGAAGTCATTCTTTCTGTAAAACATCTTGTGTGTGGGATATGGCTTTTTCTTTTCTTAATTATGTCTGCTATCCCAATTACTGTGAACCACCCCGGGTCAGTTTATTTCAACTAAATAGCAAGAAATTCAATGTCATATCTCAACAACACGACAAAAAGAGACGTGACCAACACAAGAGGAGGGTTAAATGACTTGACCTCAGTATCACAGTTAAGTCATGCCTATTAACGTTCTGTTTGGTTTCATTTTTTTTCCCCTGTTTTCACACTTTCATTAACTTCAATTACTGCAAATATGATGTTCTTTGAGCTGCTGCCAGTTACATTTAATATTTGATGCAGCTGTCTCACAGTAAAAGACAAACCGGAAAGGGGTTTTCTTGATAATTTCCTAATCATCTCTTTCTAAAATGTTTCCCTTCAGAAACTGTGATGTGATTTCATGCTAATCACAGGGTTTGTAGAAAACATGTTCAATTTATGCACTTGCAGTTAATACCATTTAGTTGTCTCATGCTAGTGAGATCATGAAATATCGGCAAGACATGCGAAAATTGTGAAATTTACATAAAACTTGATATATTTTGTGAATGAATATTAGTTGTATTGCTATTTTCATTGACAGTTAGTTCAAATATACCATAGTTCTTGAAATAGAAAATTGCAAAGTGGTAAAATATGGTCTGACAGAGGATTAAAACACTTGGCAAATATAGTTGTAAGTTATTTATTAGGCAAGACAAACATTTACTAGAATACAATAAATTATGCTGCGGTAAAAATGACAGTAAGAGTGATGTAACCTAAACAGAGGCCTCCTTTTGAGACAACTTATTTAAGAATTTATGGTAGCTGAAATCGATATTAAATTACATTAGCGATGTATGGCGGAAGTAAATTCACATCTACAAAGCTGTCATGTTATTAATCACTTCTTATTTTGATCATTTAAAAAACAGATGAAAGCATGTTATCAATGCAGTTTTTGTTGTTTTGTTGTTTTTTTTTTAAAACAAATTGTAATATTTGACCCAGCTGTTAGAGCAGAAACTGGAAACATGATAGCATTGAAGGATGAGGTGAGTGGAAAGCAACATCTGTGAGGTCTTTTATTATGAGCCAGCAGGCAAATTTGTCCTGGAGGAAGCACAGCAGCTGCTCCAGAGAGGTGTCCTGCCAGCTGAAAGTCAATGTTCACCCAAGTGTAGGAAAAGATCTGTGCCTGATTGACAAAACCTTTGGCCAAGGTCAGCAAGTGTGTGTGTGTGTGTGTGTGTGTGTGAGTGTGTGTGTGTGTGTGTGTGTGTGTGTGTGTGTATGTGTGTGTGTGTGTGTGTGTGTGTGTGCGAGCGAGCAAGCGAGAGCAAGTGGCTGTTCGATATGTTGATGGTACTGAAGGGCCAATGAGTAATCATTATTTTGTCATTCAGGTAGATCCACAGTGGGTGGTGGTGAAGTCCACGTGCTGTAAAAAAAAAATCAACATTGTTTCAGCGTCAAAACGACACCCTGACCAAATGTTGGTATTTGACGCACAAAGTGTCCTTCAGCGTCTAATTCAGACGCAGTGAGTTTCTAATGGCAATATGATTTAAAACATTTTTTTTACTCAGGTTTAGGGTTAGGGTTCTGAGCTTCACATATTGAAGCAGATGCGACAGAAACCTACTGTGTTTCAATTAGACCTTGTGGGACAACTTAAAATTTTTATCTTTATTTTAGTTTAAATAAAATAAAATGAAAATATGGAAATATTTACATTTACAAACTATAATCTAACAAAAAAAATGTGAAAAACCTGAACAAGTGTGAACAACATTAACTGTCTAAAGAAAATTCAGTTGAATTTCCATCCTATATTCTATTATTTTATTGGACTGGCTCACTTTAAACCAAATGTGAATGTGGCCCTTGAAATAAAATTAGTTTGAGAAACCTGCTTTAGTTGATTATGTCTTATTTTAAGTGTGGTGAGATATTTTGACTACAAATGAGGAAAAAATACACTTAATAAGCCTTAAATTTTTTGCAGTGTTGAGTTGAAAACATTGAAGGCACATTTTACACTGCAAAAAAATATCTACAATTCATCCATTAAGTGCAATTTTTCGCATCTCTAATCAAAGTATTTCATCACACTTAAAATAAGACGTAACTTTTCAGTGAGATCAGTGTGTCGTAAGATAATTTTCATGTGTTCTATTGTCAGATTTTTTTTTTCTTGAATTAAGTGTGATGAGATATTTTGACTATAACTGACAAAAATACACTGTGTGTGTATAGTGTAGTGTTGAAAATCACCTTGGGAACATTCGACATGTGAAAAATCCTCCTGCTTCAACAAGGAAATGTTTGATGGACAGCAATGCGTGGAAGGCAGCCACCCCTTCACTTTACATGGCATGTCAGCTCCACATCAATACTAACAAGCACCAAAACTCACCCCAATATATTATAACGGCATTAGAACATGCAGACAAAACCTCCTTTAGGAGTGGATCTTTCTATTTTCCTTAAAAAAAAAGGTCCAAAAAGTCCACACACTCACTCAACTGTAACGTGACAGCCAGACATCTGCACACAGACATTTACTTGGATTAAATGATGTTGTCTATTAGCATTTTGTTGAGCTGGGGTACAGTTGGATACATGTATTCAGCACCATGGCAGTAACTACAGTAGATTCAGCTGCTGTTACTGTATAATATAAAGGTCCATTATGTAAGATCTAAGCGATTTCAGAAGACCCAACTGTAGAAATGGAATATAATATCCACACTTATGTTTTCATTAGTGTTAAATGATGACAAAATGAGTCATAGTATTTTTTTTTTTACCTTCAGAACATCCTGTTTATATCTATAGAGTAAGTGAGTTTTCCTTACATGAAGCCCACCACTTTCACTCTCCTCTCTCCTCTTATTACATTATATGGTACTAAAGGTTTGTGCTAAGTGTTAATACGTACTTCAAAAAGCTTCTGTCCATAATGTTCAAGTGCATCTCCAGGATGTGCATAAAGAGAACATAGAAGATACAGAACACGGAAATGTCGGAGACAGGGTTGTACACTAGTAAAAATACAATTCTTTTTTCTTTTTTTTTTTTTTTTTACTTCTAGTCCAAATATCTCATCAAACTTGAAATAAGACATAATCACCTAAAGAGTAACTTTTCAGTGAAATATTAAGAACTTGTTTTTAGACAGTCGATCTGGAAAATGTTATTTCATGAAATCTTACCAAGATAATTTCCTCTTGTTCTATTGAGAGACTTATTTATTTATTGTTTGAATTAAGCAGTCCCTGCAGGATTTTGCGATGTTGCGATTTGAAACCAACGCAAATTCAGCCAATCCCTGTGAATGCAAAATGTGACCAATTATTTGCGACGTCTTGAGCTGCTCCTTCTGCCTTTTTCTGTTTACCTTATAGTATAAAACAACATGTGTGCAGCCAGCAGTTCACATTTGATGACTAAAATGATGCACCAGTACCAACAGGTGCATTTGGAAGAGTACTTTTTTTGCTACATTTTGGTCATCCAGGTAATATTTTATTTGCCATATTTGAAAGTTTGTCTTAATATCTCAGTGTCTGTTTTAGTCAGAGAAACTAACTCTATTACACAGTAGACAGTACCACAGTAGTAAGGTTTTTTTTGACTGGCTGAGACATTGATATTGTGTTTTACAACTTCATGTAGTGTTGTGAGGTCATATGAACTTTAACCTTTGAACCAACAGTTGCATTTGGGGAAAAAAAAATATATATTTTGTTGCCTTTTTTTAATCCTCGTAATCATTTATTTGCCATCTTGGTAAAAAGGTAGTTTTGAGGACCATATCACAATGACTTTGAATTAATTTTCCAGCCATTAAATATTTGAAATAAAACTATTTATCAGAATTTTCATTTCCTCCCATAACAAAAGCCTAAAACTGCACTGCAACTTTCATCTAAATTTTTCTGGAAAAGCTCATGCAACATCAGACATTTTAAGAAGAAACAATGTCAAAAAAGGCCACGAAATCCTGGAGAGACTGAGTAAGTAATAGATAAATAAATAAATCTCGAATTAAGAAAAAAAAAAACACCCAAAATAAACAAATAAACCTTGAATTAAGGGAAAAAAAATCTGCCGCTAGAACAAGTAAAAATGTTCTTGATGAGGTATCTTCAAGTCACATTTTTCAGATTCATTGTAAAAAAAATCATTCTTATATCTCACTGAAATGTTACTCTTTAGCCGTCTTATTTTAAGTACGAAGACATATTTGGACTATAAATGACAAAAATGCCCTTGGTAACATTTTTATACATACGTACAAAGTTTTTTTGGGTTTTTTTTGCAATGTAGAGAGTTCACCAAGGGAGAAGTGAAGCCATTTGTTTCACTGTATATTAATTTCTGATCCAGGTGAATTTGTGCATCATTGAAACAGTACATTTCTCTCTTTGTACTGATTGAGATGACATGGGAGTATCTTCTTGTCTATTATTAAACAGGGATTGTATGTAACAGTGGATGAAGGAACCAGTGCATCACTGCTGTTTAACCCTTTGACACATACTGGTCACTACAGTGGACAGTTCTTCTACAGTTGTTCTCTTGTATATTTATGGGTTTTGTTGTTTTAGTTCCATATCAGTCAGTTCATATCATTACTGTAACTCATCTGTTCTTAATACATGACCTGCACTAATATGTTTACCTGTAAATAAATTGCTTATTAGACTGTAAGTAACAATCTTCTTAAAGGTGTTATTTCATTAATGTTTCTGTGTTCATGATTGTTACTGAATGCATTGCGTGTTGGTTGTATTTTTTAAATCTATTTTTTAAAAGCATCTGGATTTCTTGTTTCAAGTTGTTTTTGAAGGGTAGAAAAATAACTTGAGGTCTAACAACAGAGTTTACTGGTACTTCTGCATACATATCCATGACGCAGTAATGAGGCGTCTCTGATTGGCTCAGAGAAAGAACACTCCCTCCTCCCCTTCGAAACTTGCCATGCCTTTAAAACACACCCCAGTGTATTGTCTTTGCAACAAACTGCAGTACAAAAGGTGTTATCCTTCCACTGTCTAACACCACCCACCTAAACTCCTCTTTCCATTATAACTGAGAAGTTTTCTTGTGCTTCCGCTCATGTACTTCATCTGCTACTGTCAGCTGAGCATGTGCAACTCTCAACAGAAATGAGAAGCAAGAAACATGCTTCATTTCTTAGCTATTTCCATCAAAATATGTTGTTTAAGTGGTTTTAACACTTGATTGAATAATGAGTACCTAGAATTTCTAACAATTGGTTAATCTCTTTATTATTGTTTGGCCCAACATTTAATAACAAAATACCATTTAGAATCATTACTTGAAGAGATAAGCTTTTTAAATCTGTATTATTCGCTCTGAAAAGGCATAATTAAGAGCTGATTTAAAACAAAACACCAAGCACTAGAAAAACCAAAGTGTCCTGACTTTACAAAACACAATAGAATAGAAAAACAATGGAAAATCAAGTTCCATGTGTAATTCAGCAGGACATTGACATGTAGTTATGAATTCTTATTATCCAGTTTTTTCTGTATTACGGCCCTTTGGATAGGGGATCGTCCCCCAGCAAGGAAGGATTACTCGCTATGTACTCTTTCTCTTCATTTATTTGAGAAGCATAGTAGTTAATAACCCAAAGAACATGAATAAAACACAAATAATGTACCCATTCTTGAGCATCATAATGTAAATTAATCACTAATAATGTTATCAACCATACACAATTATTAATCATGATTTTAACATAACTGATTTTATTTATTTTATTTTATTAGTTTATTTCAACAGGGACAATGCACATTAATCAACATTTCTGTAAATGCGCCAGTTTTAGCTCGAAAGCTAGTTTTCAACTGTAGTCCCTGGGCAAGGTGTAAATTGCCAATAATAAGAAAAAACAATAACAATCATATATCTAAAATCAAGAATACATCATACACCAGCTCACAATTAAACCATACAGCAACCTGCAGCACAAACAAAATCAAGAAAATAGCATTTAGCCTTACATTTTATCACTATCATCATTAATTATGTCTTATATTTAAATTTAATCAAAATTATTTGTACTATAATGACCCTTGGTCTAAACATAATTAAAATAAGTTAGAAAACACAGGCTTTATACCAGCTCAACACATGTTCTGCCTACGGCACACATGACACATACAAGCAGAAAATACAGAAAAGAACTACAAATCCCAGCAGCCAAATCAGGAAGTAAAATGCCGGTATACTTAACTCTAGCCACTACAAAAATAAACATTCATGCTTTTAAATACAGATGGACTATCACAATGTGGCAACTCCTCAACCCAACGTATTCCAGTATGGACATTTCAGTAGTTGTAACTTTGATAACTTCGTTTGGAAGCTACTACAAGTGTTTGTACAGAACGCAGCAAAGCAAGCAATGTAACGATGTAGCAGATATATAGAGTGCCACGGACATTAAAGGAAAAGCAAATGAGCAAGCAAACAAACATGCAAGCAACGGCTTTAAACAATTAATCACAATTTAAAAGCAGACATAACAAAAGCACTTTACCAGTGGGGTTATGCTGGTGACGAACTGAGCGATTGTTACTGAACCAAACTACGCTGGGTTTTTTATTAGTCCACTGGAGGAACACCTGTCCCCAGCAGCCCCCGCCCCCATCTTAATGTCCCAGGTAAATCCAATACTTATGAATACTTACTTTGTTTCTTGTCTATTTCAAGTGTGAATGTGAATATTACTTTGCCGATGCTATTTTTGATTCAGTAGGATTCATAAATAAAGTGAAAACCAAATGTTCCACATTATTTTTGTTAAATCAGTGTTGTTTTTTTCATCTTTGTTGCATTCTGGACTTTTTAATGTTTTGTTCTATTAGTTTTCAGTTTTTCGTCCTGTTTTTCTGTCATAATTATAGTGTCTGGGCTTTTATTTTGATATATTGGTTCATGTTCACGTTGTAGCGTTTTACTTCCTGTCACCGGTGGTTTCTCTGCCCTCATTGTTAATTTTGCCTCATGTATTGCACCTGGTTATGGGACGATTTAAGATCCTCATGTGTCCTGATCTATTCTCCATGCAGCAAATGAGCATTATTGATCATGTCTTGGTTATCCTGGCTTTTGACCTGTTTTTACCTTCTGGTTCTTGACAGTTGTCTGCCCCCTTGTCTGTTACTGGACCTGGATTACGTACCTGACTACGAGCCTGTCTGTTCGCCATCAGTGCATCAGCGGATTCTGGATATCTGGTCTGACCTTCGCCTCTAGTAATGCCTTTTGGATCATCTCTGAACTCTAAGACTATTTTACTGGATCAGATTTTGTACTGTACCCTGACCACTAGGGATGGGATATCATCAAGCTCGACTATAGGATACTAACTTAGAATGCTGCATTACTTGTATTGTGTTTCACAAGGAAAGAGTGCTGTTGCCGTCAAACACCGTACAACAGTACGGTGGCCAACAGGACCAAACACACTGCATCAACAATACTCTGCAGACACAAGAAAGATGGACAACCAAAAAATAATAACCCGGCAAAGTTGGCGAGCACATACCGTTCTGAGCCATTGGAGCGCATGTTCTCTGCAGTTGGATTAATTGTGAATTGGCTGCACACACACCTCCACCCAGAACATGTGGACATGTTAGTTATTAATTAAAAAAAATAAAAAAAACCCGGCGTAGATCCATATGACTATTGTTAACTCTGTTCGACATTGTAACTGAAATCGGCTTTTTCACCCAGTTCCGCTGAGACAGTTAAATAAAATATAGCGTTGGCTGTAGTTTTTTTCATGCAGAAGATGAGTTGAATTGCTCAGGGAAGATCAACATATTTTGTGATTTGCAATATTGTTGTTTATTCAGTAAATGTTTGGTTACCTCTTTTACCCTTTCTGTCACCACATGTGTGTTTAGGGGTGGGGGGCGCACATTAGTCATGGAAAGATGTTTGATTTTTTAATAATATTCAAATACTTTCTAGTGAATTTCGAATAGTGTTTTGGACCAACGGATTCTGCCTTGTCCCCTAAGTTGATGTCCAGATTGCATCACACCTGATGATCTCCATTACAGCCACCCTGCCTGATAACATGTCACATTTTTATAATAAAACTGTTAAAAGTGTCTGTCAGTCTTGCATATGGGTCCATACTGTTGCTGATCTTGTGTCAATTTTCACTGCTAATGTTAAAGAACGATTGCCAATAAGAAAAACTTCACACTGCTTTTGTGTGTTCTTATACTTACAACTTCCAGCAAGTATGAACATAAGTGCTGGGTGATATACCGGTGTTCATTTCCTACAGGGTTTGAATTTTTCATTTACCATCAACCTGTACTATAGCTAAACAACATCTGTGCCATCACATGGGTGCCACATGTTTAGCTATATGACCTACTTACTGTGAGTTTGAACTGTATTACACAACAATTACCCAAGATGTATTGTATTTTCAATATCACAAATGTGGTAATAGTCATTGTTTAACAGCACAGGATCCAATTATTGCCAAGATGGATAAGTTTGGGAAAATGAGTCAAATACGGGTCTAATTTGTTCACCATTTTAGGTCAATTTCTAGCAGAGGTGAGAAGTAACTAAATACTTTGTTACTGTGCTGAAGTAGATTGTTTTTAGGTTTATGTACTTTATTTGAGTATTTATTTTTCTGGTGTTTTAGTTTTACATTTGCGCATAAATATCTGTACTTTATACTCCTTACATTCTCAGAATAGCCTTGTTACTTTTTCAAACTAAACTAATGTGACGATATGTAAAATAAGTCATAAATCAGTGGAGAGAAATTATGACTTTCTATATTGTAATTTTGACTTATCTCAAAATTTTGGCTTTATCTTTGAATTTTTCATCTTTATTTCCAAATTATGCATTTCTTATATTATATTTGTGACTTTTTATTTCATAATTTTATATCTTTTATATCATAAATTTGACTTGATTTTATCTCATAATTGTTTTTGTTTCATTACTACATATCCTATTCATGACTTTTGCATTTCTCCCAAATTTCCTGCCCATCAGACAAATAGTTCCAAAGATATGAACAAAAGAATGTTAAATGATTTGAAATTGAGCGGCGCTTTGTAAACAAACCAGAAATGGTAAATCATCCAAAATCGAATAAGTTCTTCCTCTCCATGACATCTATTGATATGTAAAATATGGAATTTCTAAACCCAGTATTTTTCAAGTTATTGCATTAACACAAAGGATATGCAGTAGAAGCAGCGGTGGCAGCCTGACTGAAAACATAATATCCCCAAAACTCATTTCGTAGGGTATGTTGGGTTTTCTATCAGTAATTTGTTTTGTTTTTTTAGAAAAAAATATCAGCCATTTTAATCTGTTCCAACAGATATGTATATTTTGCTCATAGGGTTAATGTAAACCAGGGTGGAGCTAAGCTAAGTTGCTATGAATCAAGGGAGAGCTAATTTACAGGAGGAGGAGTGATACTTTGAGTTGACTGTGTTGTATTAATATGTGTCATGGCAACATAGATGACATGATCAAACCTGCAGCTGACTTTAATCATGGTGTGAAATGACACTAAAATGTTATTTCACTTCATTTTTCCCATCATACAACACAGCATGTGAAACTGCACTGTGAATAACAGGACATAACTATTACTTTATAATAAAATATGGATGTGGAAACCAGAGATCATGGTGTAAAGTGACACGTGATTAAATCCATATAACACACCAAATGTCAGAAGACATTAGCCCTGTTTTTATTCCCGTTTAATTCCGAATAACAGTTCCATTTTAAGATGACCATGTAAACACCTAATTCCAGTGAGAAAAATGATCATTCTAAATTCAATTTAATTCCAAATAAAGTCACAGGTTTATTCTGATCTTAATTCCAAATGTGTTAATTACTCTGCCATGTAAACAGTTAATATCGCTTCAATATTATTCCTGTGGTTGATGACGCACATATTCCACATTACCGGCATTAGTACAGTCTGTTGATTCCTTTGGTTTATTAAGTCAAGCTGCAGGTTCATAATTATCACAAAAAATAAATTCAAAAAATTGCATGTATCTGGTCTTTCATGTTGATAGTTGAAACAAAAGCAAAACAGGAAGTGCACATAATCCTTTTCTTCTTCCTGTAGACATCCAGACATTTAGCGGCTGTTCTGTCCAATCAACCCTCTGTACCTCCAGCTCTTAAAGTTGAATTAAATAAAGCAGAATACACCTGTTCCCCATGTAAATCTATATTTGGAATTAATGTGTCCATGTAAACACCAACAAAATAGCTCTAATTGCAGATTATTTTATTCCAAATAAATAATTGAGAATTAAAAATCATTATATAAACATAGCAATAGAACTTTAATGACATTAGTCTGAAAATTGACACAGTTGAATTTGTTTTTATCTGATCCTAAATAGCTCAGATAAACACTTTTATGTCTTTCTTCACTAGAGTAACATTATCAATATCCATTGGACATATGCAAAAAACTGTACTGGTATTTAATAAATGCAAAAAAAAAATGTCAAGTGTGTAGTGACATTTTTTCTATTACATCACAAATGCAATGATTTGTTTATGTATTATCATGTTGCTTTGAATCTACAATACTCATTACCTGTCTATTCTGTACTAAATTTTTTTTTAAAAATGTTGGCTTTCACATAGTTTCTCCTAATGAGACTAATAAAGGAATATCTTATCTCTTATCTTAGGGACATGTTGGTTTTAAAACTTTTTGTAACTTCCATCAACATTCATTTTTATTTTGTTCATGTGATTCTAGTTGTCTTTTTGTATTCCACACTTGTATGACATACCAATTCTGCTTCACCTGAAAATCAACTGTTTGTTAGCACAAAAAAAGTTTACTGTGTGTGCCAAAATTCCAATTAGGCTAATTTTTATGTGCAAGTTATATTTGAATAATTTGGGGGTCAGTGGAAAAGTAACTCAAGTGTAGTTGCTTCTCCAACAGGGGAGAAGACGTACAAGTAAATAAATGAAAAGGTTTAAGAAAATAAGTCTCATAACGTACATCCTGCCCTCACATATGGGGGTTTGAAATAGTCCATAATTGTGTCACTGTCATAACTGCAGAACTGATGCTTGTTATGGTCAAATTAGGAGTTGCTCGTTATAAAGATATCATGCTGCGTTCAGAACAAATAGTGGACTCCACAAACCTCAGTCGACTGACTGGACTCCTTTAGCATGATTACAAACAATATATTTCACTGGACAACTCTAATAAATACTAATATACAGTCACAGTAAGGTTCAGTATAGCAAATGTCACATGTATTCACACTGTTGAAGGCAATAATAATGCAAACCAGTCATTCATTACAAATCCCATTAAGGTATTCTCTCATTTCTGAGTGTTGGCAACAAAAAGGAAAAAAAAATAAATAAATAAAATTTTTTGGATTTTCTCCAAACCAGTAAAACATGTCATGTGAAGAAGTTGTGCTGTGATAGCACTGAAACAGCACAGGAGATTGATAAACACACAAAAACACATTACTGAGTTGGGTTTCTTAGGCTGTTTATTTTTCATGGTGGTAAATAGAACACTGAGCCATATTTTCCCTTTATTCTAAATTACAAATCCCCAGACAGAAGGAAAATGACAAGAGAGAGGATAGTCCATGGGAGGCACATGTCTCTTCCTCACCATATGGGACTACAGTAATTATTAAAGGTAAATACATGATGCTATGATTGTGATAGCTGTTTAGGATTCACAGCCTGGCCTTGTCATGGTCTGCTGCAGTGGTTTTCAAAGTGTGTGGCGGACCTCCCCCTGGGGGGTGCCACAGGACTTCAGTGACAAAAAACACACACATGAAAGAAAAAGAAGTGTAAACACCTGGTTAACTAACTACAGTACATCTGGTTAGCTAACTACAGTACATGTGGTTAGCTAAC
The DNA here is from genome assembly GCA_020466265.1 of Siphamia tubifer. NCBI lineage: Eukaryota > Metazoa > Chordata > Actinopteri > Kurtiformes > Apogonidae > Siphamia > Siphamia tubifer. The sequence continues at coordinate 23,019,476 of CM035791.1, forward strand.
TACAGTGCATGCGGTTAGCTAACTACAGTACATGTGGTTAGCTAACTACAATACATCTGGTTAGCTAACTACAGTACATCTGGTTAGCTAACTACAGTACATGTGGTTAGCTAACTACAGTACATGTGGTTAGCTAACTACAGTGCATGCGGTTATCTAACTACAGTACATCTGGTTAGCTAACTACAGTACATCTGGTTATCTAACTACAGTACATCTGGTTAGCTAACTACAGTACATGTGGTTAGCTAACTACAGTACATGTGGTTAGCTAACTACAGTACATGTGGTTAGCTAACTACAGTACATCTGGTTAGTTAACTACAGTGCATGCGGTTAGCTAACTACAGTGCATCTGGTTAGCTAACTACAGTACATGCGGTTAGCTAACTACAGTACATCTGGTTAGCTAACTACAGTGCATGCGGTTAGCCAACTACCGTCCATGCGGTTAGCTAACTACCGTCCATGCAGTTAGCCAACTACAGTACATCTGGTTAGCTAACTACAGTACATCTGGTTAGCTAACTACAGTACATGTGGTTAGCGAACTACAGCACATGTGGTTACCTAACTACAGTACATCTGGTTAGTTAACTACAGCACATGTGGTTAGCTAACTACAGCACATGTGGTTAGCTAACTACATGGTAGTAAAATCCCACCTGAAGTGAAAGTGAGACAGGACAATCTGGGGCGAGTCTGAAATTGATTATTTAAAGTTTTTCATGTATTGTTCCCAACGATGCTTCGCTGCCAGTGTGTTATTTATAAAAGTGTTAGCTAACGACATGTAAACGCCAGCGTAATAATGAAATGAAACACAAAAGTCTGAAGACTGGGCTGTGAGAGTTTTTTATAGTTTATTGTGGGCGGCTGTGACTCAGTTGGTAGAGTGGGTCGCCCAATGACCGAGAGGTTGGCGGTTCGCGTCCCGGCTCTGGCTGTCCACATATCGAAGTGTCCTTGGACACTGAACAGACACTGAACCCTGGCTTAGGCCCCCAGTAGGACTTACCATAGACCTTAGAAACCTACTGGTGTATGAGTGTGTGTGTGTGAATGGGTGAATGAGAGGCTAATGTAAAGCGCTTTGAGCACCATGAAGGTGGAAAAGCGCTATATAAATGCAGTCCATTTACCATTTATAGGAAGCTTAATGAATTGTGAATATTGTAAAACTAACAAAGGTGTTAAAATATTGGGGGGAAAGATGTTAAAAATATTCACAGATAATAAAATATAAAAAGATGTTAAAAACACACAAAAGTGTTAAAATGTGTCCCACCCCCCCAACTTTATGGTATTTACAACTTGTGTTTTAGTAATACTTTCCATCTTGTTCATACAGGGTGTCCCATAGGTTTCCATAGATATGAAAAATAAACGTTTCATGACATAAACCATTTTTATTTATATAGTATGTTCTATACGTTGCTCTTTATTTAAATGCATTCTTCTGTTGGATGTTATGACCCTCTAGAAGCTACGTCACGCCCTTCTCCTTCCGGTCCATGGGTGCTTAAATCGCAAAAAATTTGAATGGGAGTGAATGCTAAATTCTGATTCCCTTTGACACGTACTCTGAAATTCACATATGATAGCAGTTAATAAGAAATATTTGATGTGACATAGGCAGACCACCCCTTTTTGATAGGAAGCGCCAACCCCAGCATGCCAGGGTGGGGCCCACGTACAACAGGGGTCGGCTGTGATGTCGACCCGGGTGAGTGGTTTAAACATATAGAAGACATGACAACACTAAAGACAGATAATAATTACATATTTATCATTATAAGTGTGTGTGTGCGCGCATGTAGGGGAATAAACGGAGAAGGGTTCTGCTGGGTGTTGCGCAATGATGGGGAGGGAGGGGGAGAGAGAGAGAGAGAGAGAGAGAGAGAGAGGGCAGTGAAAAGCCCAGAAAGAATCTCCAACAATGACAACAAACAACAACTATGGCATCAACCATTATGAAAACTATAACCATTGAGGGGACTGAGCCAAATGGAGACCGGGAAAATAAATATTTTTTCTCCCAATATAAAATAACCTGAAATGACCTGCCCAGAAAGAGACGTAGAAGAAATTTTTTTTTTTTAAAAAGATAATAAAAATTTACTAAGATGTTAAAATGGATATTTAAGTACCTATACTGTAGAAATGAAGATAAATATGTTTTGCTTGTGCGTGTGTATTTAAGAAAATAAAATTCTTAAAAATGTAACAACAAAGATGTTTATAAAAGTTATTGTTGAAACCTTTCATTTAAGCATTGCAGAAATCATATTTTTACATTTTCTGGTCAAAATATCACATCACACTTAAAATATTATATATTATTATTATATTATGAGACAATAGAGTTTGAAAATTGTATTTCAAGAAATATAATTTAAGATAATTTCATTACATTGGTAGATGTTTTTTTTTTTTTGCTTGAGTTAAGAAAAATATATCTTGGTGTCTGCTTTTGAGTTCTTTTATGAGCACTGACCTGGTCCAGTTACTGCTGTTCTTTACCTTTGGCAGAGAAGATCATCCACTCCAGCTGCCGTCAGTATTTATTTAATTTTTTCCATCCAGCTTTTAGGGAATCTTCTCCTTGACAGCTCAGCCATCTGTGTCCTTTCCCCTTCACATCTGTATCGTAGAGGTGTGAAAAGATAGTAAAATGCAGAGAAATAATTACATCACTTATCACAACAAAGCCTGGGATAAAAAAGCATGTGAATTCATTCTCAAGTGCTTTGTAAATGTTTGCATATATGCACTCTCTAGAAAAAAGGCCTTCTAAAAGCACACACACACACACACACACACACACACACACACACACACACACAAGATTTCCCTTGAATTACACAAAAAAACTATCTGTCAAAGGACCAAGTCAAAGTGATCTTGGTAAGATTTCTTCAAATAAGATTTTCCAGACCTATTGTATAAAAATATTTTTTTATACTGTATATTGCTGAAAAGTTAATTGTTTAAATGTGATGAGACATTTGGACTAGAAATGAGTAAAATATAAAAATGTTATTTTAAGCTTGACGTGGGAAAAAAAATATATCTATCTATCTATCTATCTATCTATCTATCTATCTATCTATCTATCTATCTATCTATCTATCTATCTATATATATATATATATATATATATATATATATATATATATATATATATATATATATGTAACCTGGTTAAAAAATAAGTTAAGTTAATCAGAAGTGTTAAGAAATGTTCAGAAATGTTAAAAAGCACAAACACATTACTTATTCTATAAAGTATTTAAAGTCATAGTTCCATTAATATTTAAGTTAAAAACATTTAAGATAATTCCCAAACATAATTTAGAAATTATTACAATAGATCATAGACATTTCGTTAGTTTTAGCTTTTTTTTTTTTGAAGGAGACAGGATGTACTTATGTACAGGGTTTCCCTGGGTCATGCTTGTAAACCGGAAGTGCTCTAAACAATGCGGTAACTTGACTAGAAACTTTGCTAACACGAGGGAGTAACCGACCGCAGTTTCTCCCGGTCACTAATAGTCACTAATAGTCTCATAATATTATATTGTTTACAGCACTGAAGGGTATCACTCGTGAGGTAACAACGTCCCGCAAAGTGTATTTGCCCTAAGGTAAAAGATGTATTAGCAGTTAGCATTCACTGTACAACTGTATGCTAATACTGTTTGCTACACATTTGTTTAAAGTAATGCTAAATCAGCTTGCTTATTGTATTTTCGTGATTTCGGATAGAAATGTGGACAGTATGATTAATTGGCACCTAAAATTTTTTAGATAATATTGGCAGTAAATTTAAAATCATATTTCCGGGCGCAGCATGTGGCGAACCAGAGCGGGACCAGTGTGGCAGTGACGTCCTTCGCCATTTTGTGACCACGCCATCATATCTTCGTCCATCGCCATCTTCTTCAATCATTACCATCTTCTACATCGCACCCAAGCAACGTTCAGGCCTGCGACATAGCTTACTAGTAGCGGTAACTGTCGGCTATATGACTGTATATGTGTGTGTGTATGGTGAGTGGCCACTTACATAATTGGATTGTATTTTAACATTTTTTTCCCCTGAAATTATTTAGTAAACTATAATTTTTGTATATATTTTAAATCTTTGGTGGTTTTTATGTTTAACTGATGTGTGTGTATAAATTTGTAAAGTAAAAGGAACTGGGATTAGTATATAAATAGGAAAATTTAACAAAATTAATAGTTTGAGTTAGAAAGAACTCAAGGGCCCTTATACGCAGGGTATAGGTGGGCTATATATATATATATATATATATATATATATATAATGTGTGTGTGTATGTACCTTTGTTGTACAATCGTGGCCCCCTTGTTACTGTAGATGAACACCTTGCCTTGTTCCATTCAGGAGACACTGTCTTTTCCAACAGTATATGCCCAGCAAGCCTGCCAAGTATAGCTTCAAAATGTGGGCAGCCTGTGATGCAAAATCCAGTGGATACAACTGTAAAGAAACAGACAAGAATAAAATATGTGTTCATGAAGAGGAAAAATCTCCACAGTATAAAGCACACTGTATTGTAAGGTGCATTACTGTAAGTGAAACAAAACAGTGAGATACCTTAGGCAGTCAGACTTTATTAAATGTGTTAAGAAATACTCTCACCTTTGTTCAAACATTAATGAGTGTATTCACAATAACTCCAAACATAACACAAAACAAAACACACTCTTATTCCGCTGAATCAAACATTAGCATATTCACAATAACTGTCTAAAATGTTCAGTTATACCATGTAAAATACAACACCATGCACTGACTTTTTCAGTTCAGTCCTCATAAATACACTATAATATAATGGTATGTACAGTATTCTGCTCCTGCTGGTTGTAGCCGTTAGCTCAGCACATAGATAACAGTTCCCAAAGAAAAGCCAGACGCCAGAACTTTGTTCCACAGTTGACTTGACTCACAATAAAACTGCAAACATACAGAATATGTCTCAGTTACATTCATTGTTTTAGCCAGGCCCGGACTGGCTCCCGCTGGTCTGCCTGCTCAATGGCCTACCTGGACTGACCCCCACCCCAATTAGTTTGCTTGTAAACAATAGTAAAGTGTTCGGAGCTCTGTGGAGTCAGAGCGGTAGTCATTGGTAGGGTTTTTTTTTTTTTTTTTTAAAGAAACGCATTGTAATTGCAGTGTTTCTGCGACATTTATTTAGTAGCAGCGGCCCGCCGCGTTTTCTAATTTCTATACATTTTATGTTTGTTGCAAATACATAACTGTGTCGATAAGAAAAGTATCCCAAACTACAAATAAATATCTTGAATCATATACTCTTTGCCAGAGCGCATCTTGAAAGTGACAGATCAGCTGATCAGACAGTCGGAGGAGGAGTGTATCTGTGTGATTCGGGCAACAAAAAGGTATATTTATTATGGTAGCTTGAGATAACTCATTTTTAAAAGTTAAATTTAAATAGATATTTGCCAAATATTGACAGCCAGCTAACATTACGTAACATAACAGTTAATTGTGCAAGGTGCCAACTAAGCTAAGTTATAATATAGCATTAAGCTAATATCTACACTAGCTAATGCTAACTCCAGATGAGTTTCTGGAAGTATTTCTCAAAAAAGAGAAAAACATTGACGAGGATGAGCCTTGACAGGCATCATTAACCTTTTACTAAGTCATAGATTCTCATAACTTATGTTCACATTTGTAATGGGAAGAAAAAGGTCAGTCAAGGAGGAGGAGGTGAAATGTCAGAAATTAACTGAGATGTTTATTAAACCCAGCAGCAGCCAGAGTGGTGCTGATGCTAACTCTACTGTTAGCTCTGGATTTATATTGTGCTTTTATTGTTACTTTTTTGCTATTTAGCATGATTTCAATCCATGTTTAGTTTGGCTATGTTTGGCTAAAATGTACCACCTGCTGACCTTTTTAGGAATTTTTTTTTTTTTACCCACATTTTGATCACAGCCGGGCTTTTGGATTTTATTATTTTCATTTTAATTGCATTCATGATAATTGGAGAGTTGTATGATTGTGTGTGTGAAAAGTTTAACTTTTTCTCACTAAAGGTTAGTGTGAGTTGACCTTGTCTGTTTTATTTGATCAATATTGTTGGGAAACTGAAAAACAGAATAGTATGTATGAGCACATATTAATAAATGTAACGTTAATTTTAATCCATACAGTATTTTAATGCATATGGGTAAAGCTCCACCAGGAAGCCTGAAAGATATTTAGACTTCAGTTATAGGATAGGCTGTTGACCTTTTCACTTCAACATTGAATATTAGTGTTTATTAGCTATACTAAGATGGCATCTGAAAAGTTGGCTGACAAAATAATAAAAAACATGTTCTTAATAACATATATGTAAGTAACCTTAGACAAAAGTAAATATGGTGAGGGCAGGGAGAGGATGAGAGAACTGTACTGTACTGTACTGAGCTGTTGTCATGCATTAGTTTAATAGTGTGGTGTTGTGTCACAGCCAGTGGAATAGTATTGCCTTAATTGCTATAAGGAAATTAAAAAGCCCCCAACCCCCAAAGGTGTGGTTTTTGGAGGGGATTTTTTTTTTTTCTGCCTTTGTGGTGCTCGAATTGGCCTGGATGCTGTGGGATATTCGCGGCCTGAAATCCTGATCCAGTCTGACCCTGGCTTTACCACATTTACACTTCATTGCGCACTGACATTATAATAAATACATCGCTAGCTCAATGCTAAATTGAATGGGAAAAATCCACAGACACGCTAACGATTAGCATTTTCCGGTTAACTTGTGAATGATATTGTATTTTCATCCAACAACAAAGGTTCACAATAGATATAATTTTTTATATTAATTATCACAATAACTGAACACAAAATACTTACTGGAATAAGTTTTCCTGGCCATACAAACAGAAAGAAATTATATGTCATTTCAGTTCCTTGATAACTGACAAAACAACAACAACCAGACATTTCTAGTTCTGCTGTAGGTCTTTCATCTATATAAACAGCGTTTAATGCAGTTTTTTTTTTTGTCCGGTCTGCGCACGCAACTTCCTCTTATGTTTGAATGACATTGACTTTGAAGGAATCTATAGTCTACTTTTATAGAGAAACAATCTGTAAACATAAACATACAAGACAGAATGGTGTTGGAATGAACACCAATATTACCTATACTAGACCTAGTATATGAAGGGCCCACTACAGGTCATTGCCCCCCCCTACAGTGAACTAAACGCTCCGCCCCTGTGTATGACACAAAAATGCTTCCAAGTCACGAAGCACATCCAGAATTAATTAATATATAAGGCACATTGTATTATAAGTCACTTTTTTTAAAAGAAAATGAAAGGCTTTTAAGTGTGCCATATACTCGAGAGAAAACTCAACGCAGACACGTAGAGAACATTTATTTTTTTTGCTTAATTCAAGCAACCAAAAAAACTAATAAAAATAAATCTCCTGATAGAGTAAGATTTTCAAAATGTATTGGGTAAAAATAATTACTTTATATCTCACTGTCTTATTTTACGTGATGTGTTTGACTAGAAATCAGTCAAACACACTTGATAAGATTTTGATTTTTGCAGTGTGGGAACATGTATGCAAAAATAAAACAATAAATACAGCATGTTTTTGACTCAGTAGATCATGAATGAAGGTTAACTGGTAAACATACGTGGCTGAAGCATCTCAAAGCACAACATCAAATAAGTCTCCTAATCAATAATTCACTTCCACTGACACTTCCCTGTATCCAGGTGTACTTTCCATACACCATTTACTTCCCCGTTCAAATGAGACAATCAATTTCACACCCCTGCATGTTTTATAAGTCTAATAAAATCTTGGCGCTGTCAAGTAGGTGTGGAATATTTAAGAGTTCAATTCATAGTGCTGCTACGATATACTGAGACAGGAAATAGTTGAAAGACAGTCGGGACCAGTTGGTGGAAAGGTCAGGTATCAGCTACTCTGACCACGCCAAATGTCAGCAAGACAATCTGATCATTTGTGACCCTGGGGTGAGGAGAAAAATCAAAAGGAGGCTATAGGCAGGATCTGTAAAAGACCAAGAGCAAAATGTCAGACAAATATATGCCAAAATGAAGTGAGATGTCAGTCGGAGATCAGTGTCTATATTCAGAGAGCGCACAGTTTGTCTGAAATAAAAACAGGCAGTGACAGATTATTTGTATATGTGAGAAGATTCACAATTAAAATACTTTATTAACCTCATGAGACTTTATTGTGATGTAGTTGCTCCAAGTAAGTAGAATAAAAGTGCAGTAGCAGGAAAGAAATTAGCAATAAAAAGTGTAGGAGGTTCATTTAAATGCTTTAACATGGATTAAGATATCATCTGGTTAATCTGATTAGGAATATTAATGCAATTAACCCCCTGCAGCAGAATGACTCTGCTAATGCATTTGGGTCAGTTTGTTTAAAATAGAGTGGTCAGTTGATCTGGTAGTGACAGACAGCAGAACCAACCCATACAGCTGAAAGACGCTAAACATGGAAATATGAGGACAAAAAACCCCAAAACAAAATAACACAAAACAGACAGATTGGGGGAAAAAAATAAAAATTTTGTCATTTTTTGTCAAAATATCTTATCACACTTAAAATAAGACATGATCAGGAGTAATATAAGAATGTATTTTTAGACAATAAATCTTGAAAATCTTACTTCAAGAAATCTTGTCAAGGTAATTCTCACTGGTTCCATTGGTATATGTTATTTTGGGAATTAAATAAAAAATATATTGAATTCATCAAAAAAGCGCCTTCATTAGTGGCAGCTAGATAACTCCTGGAGCCATAATAAATTCCTTGTGGTTTGTTTAATGCCTTTTACTGCAGCTACAGTTGTGACAACACACTATTAGAAAAGCAGTTAGTACTAAACATTTATTATCAATATGATGTTTTGTAAAATAAATATAGATGAACAAGAAGTGTGCAAAAATATCGCATGTTGTTTGAATTAAATTGTTATTATTGTGTAATTAGAGGAAAAGTAAATGATTAGCCAATTTTTCTTAAGTCCTTTTGTGTTTTTATTTGAGAAGCGTCTCCCATCAATATGTGACTCATAGAATTGAAAGTGTAAAAAATGCAGTATTGTGAATACATCCTGCTCAGTAAAATACAGGGAAACTAATGCTAACTGTTCATTCCAATGTCACACGGTTCCTGATGACAGAATGCAAGATATTCTTGTCTTTTTCTTTTTTCCAGAAACCAATTAAAACCTGAGCTGAGGAGAATCAGGGGCGAATAAATCATTTGAAAAATCCCATTAGAACAGACACTGAGGACTCAGCTGTGTTTTTAAAAGCCAAAAGGGTCAAAGGGAAAAAAAAATTAATGGGCTTCATAGGTAGAAATAAATAGACTGGGGAAAGGTGTCTCTGATGGGAAATGAGTTTTAATAAAAAGCCATGCGTTTTCTTCACAGTGGGGTAGACAGAATACTGAATATGCCAGTATCATGGGCTCCTTTGCCTGGCGGGTACAGAGCCGCGCTGAAACAATCAGCTCTGAGGCAAAGCACTAAAACAACCCAACCTTTCCACAAATGTGGCTTCTCTTGCTCTGGGTCGGATGATCCAATCTCAAAACATGAATAACCTCAGTGCAGAAAAGCAATTACCCTGCAGCCCAGACAAAGGGGCCAAGGCACCAACACCTCCAGGGCCAGAGTGGCAGTGTGGGGCCGCGGTCGTTGCCGCGACAACACAATTTAATACTCAGTGTGCATCGCTGTTTAATCATACAGTGGCAGGGGGAAATTTGTAGGTTCCAGCAAGGAATTCCCAAAGTTTCCGTGAGTAACCTGACTTTTTCATGTTTGTGTCGGTTTTTACTGTTCCCTCTGCGCTAAATAATTCAGCGCACAATATGTACAGGTCTTATACATCTAATCATATTATATGTACAGGTCTTATACATCTAATCACATTATATGTACAGGTCTTATACATCTAATCACATTATATGTACAGGTCTTATACATCTAATCACATTATATGTACAGGTCTTATACATCTAATCACATTATATGTACAGGTCTTATACATCTAATCACCTCATGTCAAAGAGGTGGTTCCCAGGATAGTCTGTTGCTAGACAGAAATGATCTGATTTAGAATTAATACAGAGGGACAGCTGCAACACGACGCAAAGCTAGTATCTATTTTATGTCAAAAAAGATATGTCTTAGGATGTGGAGGAACATAATCTACAGCAGGAGTTATTACAAATTATAGATCACTTTCAAAGTAGAAAAAAAGACCCTGTCTGTCTTTGTTTCCATTAAAGTTGGTTGGTAGTCTGGAGCTATCAGAGTCACTCAGAGTCCAATGATGATTAAAAAAAAAGCATTTATTATTGGATAAATAAACAAGTTTCAATGCAGTGACAATAAAGTAGGTCCATCTGAACATATAAGACAACAAAGACGGTTGCTCTCCATAAAGGGTTGTCAAGTTTTGACATAACAAGTGATCTGCACATGCAAACAAAATGCATTTCAGGAAATTAGAAGTAAAAAAAAAAATACACATGTATCAAATCATACATGGAGAATAAACCAAAAAAGCATTAAAAAGGAATGTTGACACAGTGTAACTCTGATGTCAATAATATCTTAGTTGCCAGAGTTTAACTTTTATCCAAACTACAACTAACTGTGCAATATAACATTTGATTATTTTTTTCTACTTTTAATTGACATGAACCAAATAGTTGGTGAATATATCTTATTTTAAATGTGACAATTTGACTAAAACAGAGAAAAATACATTTGGTAAGATTTAGATTTTTGCAGTGTATGTAGGTGAAACGCAGCATTACAAAACTAACCTAACTTATGCTGATATAAAACTAAACTCCTGGCTTCTAATCCTTTATTATACAGTGGATCTTACACAAAATTTTCATAACTTCTAAACATGTTTCCACCAGTGAACCCCCACCCCGTGTGGCACCTCAGTGCACACGGGGTGGGGGTGGGGGACATTTGTGAATTCTGAAACTGCCGTCAGTTTGGGTTCAGGTGAACGTTAGTGTCAGTAATATGTAGGATATAGTCAGTCACAAACTGCCTGTTATTTCAATTGATCAGTTGTTCCCCCCCTGAGGATGACATTTTTTGAACAGAAGTATGGATGTAAAAACCAGAGGGGAGGTTGAACTCCCCAACAAATCGTACTGTCTGTTCTGATGCAGATGTTTTTGTAATAAAACTATGTTATGTAATCATGAAGACATCAGCAGAGATTTGTCTTTCTTTATCATCCACTCATCAACACTTTTTAACAGACAATATAAGATAGAATGAAATATAAAGAATACTAATAAGGTAAGGATTTGTACAAAATGCAAAAATCATATTTATATACTACACTACATATAAACACTACACAAAAATTAGATGGATAGAAAAGATGAGATGTACATCAGCAGGATCAAGTCAAACATTTGATAAACCAGGGCAGTCTTTTCTAAAATATACAGAAACCAGTGTTGGGAAAGTTCACCTTAATAAGGAACTAGTTCAAAGTTCAGTTCAAGTTACTCAATATGAATTAGTTCAGTTCATCGTTCATTCTTCCAAATTCTGAACTAGAAGTTCATGGATCCTAAAATGAACTTTTTTGTTCTTTTTTGTTATTATTGTAAACGTATTATTAACCGTTTCTGACGTTATCCTGTAGTCAAAAAATCAGCGGAAAATGTCGCCCCATCCAGGGCAGAAGTAAGTACCTTACCCCGGGGTTAACTTCCCTCTGCAGGTTCTTAGAACACAAGGAGTTGTTTCAGTGAGTTTCGTTTTCAATGTTTATTTCCAAGAACAGGACAACACCTCCTCCGGTCGCCGGTCACACTCTGTACATTTAACTCTTTTTCTCAGCTCCCAAAAACTCTCTGCACCTCGCTCTTGCGCTCTCTTTCTCTTTCTCTTTCTCTTTCTCTCTCTCTCTCTCTCTCTCTCTCTCTCTCTCTCTCTCTCTCTCTCTCTCTCTCTCTTTCTCTCTTCTATGATAATGCTGTGTTTTGATCCCATTTTATTCCTTATAGGACTCAATAATTACAATGTGATAAGAACGAAATGTGAACTATATAAGAGCGCAGTTCAATAAATGCCAGAATAACCGCGTTCACAACTTCCCGTTCATTTGGCAAAAGTGAACGAAGCGTTCACGTTCGTCATAAATATGATATAGTTCATGAACGATCGTTCAATGAACGCGTTCAGGTACAACACTGACAGAAACTTATAGAATGAGCAGTTACTCATGACTTTAACACCCAATTACCACACATCACTAAGATAACTGAAGCTATGATAAGAATTAGTATTTTCTTTTATTATTTTCTATTCATTTGTGTATATGTTAGAGTTGCACATTTTAATCAAAATCATGATTTTGGCTGTTACGATTTAAAAACAAAAATCTCTATTTATTTTAGTTATTATTAGTCAGGCTCTGTTGCATAGCATCCAAACATTTTAACCCGGATATTGATTAGTGATATTGATCACCATTTGACCGATGGTTGACTGGCATCAACGTTGTCCGGTCATAATTTTCTGTCGTCGGTTAAAACAAAACAAACAAAAAAAAAAAACCATGCCGCATCACTCTTTTTCAAATTCTTTTGTATTATAGTGTAGGTTATAAAGAGGAAGCTTTGTGATCTCTCCGTAGTATATCTTTAAAAATGATGAATTTGAACATTAGCAATACAAGACGGAATTTATTAATAGTAAATGCAGAGCTCAATTAATCTATGTGGTACGACCATTTCACACCAGTTTGGAACATTTACTCAAAACTTAAACAAAACACAAAGCTGACGTGCGGTAATAGAACTTCTAGAGCTAGCAGCTAGAGACAGCAAGTTGTCACCATGACAACCCGACAGTGCGGTGGATGAGTTGTGTTATCCATCTGACATACCTACTGAAAATGACATGACAGGTTGGCTACGGCAAAAGGAGTTTGTGCACAACTGACACAGGCTGGTGGACATTGATAAGGGTGTTTTTCCACGATATTTTACAGCATAATTTACTGTAACATTGAGTGTTTAAAATGAACTTTTAACATAACATCACTCAACTTTAAAAAGTGAAGTGACTGAAGCACGCCACGGTGTGTAATGGCTGTGTGTGTGTGAGCTGGCAAAGCAAGCGTTTTCTTTTCTCAGTCACCGACTTCAACCAGTTAATGAGTCTCAGTGATTGGTCAAGATTTTGTTAATTAAATTTCGCCATCCCTAATACTGATTCAGTATCCTCCCTTCCCGTCGCCGGCCGCAGTGAGATGCTTCTCCATACACTAGCTGGAACGAAAATATGAAAGGTACGGAACATGGTTGTGGATACAGTGAACTGCCAAATAACTTGTTTTCAGCAGCTAACAGTAGAAATGCAACAGGCACTTTTTTTTCTTCGACAGACACTTCTCTCAGACGTGAAGAAAAATGTAATTTCTTTTGTTTTTATCATTTTGTTTATACCTTAGTACATTCTTGGTTCTATTTCAATTTGTGTTGTTAAATTACATACATTCTGCACTGAAATTTATATATATATATATATATATATATATATATATATATATATATATATATATATATATATATATATATATATATATATATATATATATATATATATATATATATATCTTTTTTTTTTTACTTTTTTATTGTGATGGAATAATCATGATTTAAATTTTAATCCAAATAATCATGATTATCACAGCCCAGAATAGAGCCCATAAAATTTTGAATGTGAATGTAGGTCAAAGGTCACTCACCAAAAATGCTTTTGGTTTTGTGTTTTAAGACATGAGTCAAATCAGGTCAAATGTATGTGAAGAGGTGAGGATGGCACCACTTGTTTAAGGTTGGTTTTGCTATGTTTTCACATTTTTGTGTGAATGCTGTGTACCTCCTGTTCATATTCGTCATGTGTTTTGGTAGATTTCAGTTTGGGGACTTATGTTAAAATAATGACAGTAAATAAAATGTACATGTTGTATGATGCATCTACATTATGCCATTGAAACTCCACAAATAAAATTATATTTTACAAAATTAGTTTTCAGTTGAGGTTTGAAAACATCAACATGAACAGCTCCTCACATCCTCTGTTATTGCAGCGTTGAGCTTGACGGCTCAAAGCAGCAGCACCAGAGGTTTTTGTAGAACAGATAAAAGAGAGGAAGTGGAGGATCTGAACTGCCATCCAGATTCATAAACCAAAAGAGCTTTAGAGCTGTAGTCGGGTACAAGGACGCTCTATGCCTTATAAACCAATAAAAGAAGATGGAAACTAGTTAACCAGTGTAAGGGCTTTAAAGTAAGAAGAATAAGTTCTGTGCTTTAGTAAGCTCTCACACAGCACAAGTTCCAACTGTTTATTGTATTCTCATGTAGACCATAAGTAGTGCATTATAGTATAGTATTATACTATAACAGTCATAAAATTGTGCATGTGTCTGTGTGTTGCACAAGGTGACCAGTAGGGGTGAAAGTACACACATTACTAACTCAAATACAAGTGTTAAAAATGGACTTTAGTTAAAGAAGATGTACTGACTGAATTTTCACCAAGGTCTGATCTACCTTGGCAAAGGGAGTGCTTTTCTAGTTTGTTTTTTATAAACACACTAGCGGCAAAAATACAGGTTGAATTCACAACAAATTAGACTTATAAATGGTCAGTGACCCAGAATAGATCCCATTATATTTTAGGAAAAGTACGTCAAAGTTGTTGTTTTTTTCCCCCATTAATTTATAATGGACCAAACTTCAAATGCTTTTAACAACCAAACTATTGGCTGAATTCATACCAAATTGAGTTTATAGATGACAGTGACTCAGAATAGATGGCATTACATTTTGGGAAAAGTAGATGAAAGTAAATTTTTTGTGATTTTTCTCCTATTTACTTAGAATGGGTGAGATTTCACATCTATAAGACTTTGTTTCACTTTAGTTCAAACTTGGCACTATATATATATATATATATATATATATATATATATATATATATATATATATATATATATATATATATATATATATATACAGTGTTGGGAAAGTTCACCTTGATTAGGAACTAGTTCAAAGTTCAGTTCAAGTTACTCAATATGAATTAGTTCAGTTCATCGTTCATTCTTACAAATTATGAACTAGAAGTTCATGGATCCAAAAATGAATTTTTTCGTTCTTTTTTTCATTCTTTTTTTGTGTTATTATTGTAAACGTATTATTAATCGTTTCTTATGTTATCCTGTAGTCAAAAAATCAGGGGAAAATGCCGCCTCTCCAGGGCGGAAGTAAGTACCTTACCCCGGGGCTAACTTCCCTCTCACAAGGAGTGGTTTCAGTGAGCTTCGTTTTCAATGTTTATTTCCAAGAACGGGACATCTGCTCCGGTCACCGGTCACACTCTGTACATTTAACTCTTTTTCTCTGCTCCCAAAAACTCTCTGCACCCCTCTCTCTCTCTCTCTCGCTCTCTCTCGCTCCCCCCTCCGCCGAATAATACAAAAATGACATCTATGATAATGCTGTGTTTTGATCCCATTTTATTCCTTATAGGACTCAATAATACAACGTGATAAGAATGAAATGTGAACTAAATAAGAGCGCAGTTCAATAAATGCCAGAATAACCGCGTTCACAACTTCCTGTTCATTTGGCAAAAGTGAACGAGTCGTTCACGTTTATTAAAAATATGATATAGTTTGTGAACGATCGTTCATTTAACACGTTCAGGTACATATATATATATATATATATATATATATATATATATATATATATATATATGTGTGTAGGGGGGGGGGCAATCAGAAGGGACCCCGAAAATGCAGATGTAGGGGCCTCATTCCTCACTGTCTTTTCATGGCCTTCTCCTTCTGTGGGGGTTAAACGACAACAAGGTTTTCCTGTGTTTGTTTTTAGCCAGTTCTTATTAAAGTAAACTTATCACATTTGACCCAATTATTGTCTTGATACATTTGTCATACATGATATGCAAGAAGAAAAAGAAGAAGAAAACCTTTATTGATGGAAAAAAAACCCAGGAGAACTATGTCAGATTTTTCTTTGGTCATTGCATATTTTCTGTCTGTCTGTCCCTTTGTCCGTCCATCCTTCAAAAGTATGGAATATTCAGTATGGATTCTTTAAGGGGCATTTTTTCAACATAAATCACTTTCACCATTGTCTAAAATAAATATTCATTTTCAAGCATTGTTCTACATCCATCCTCTGAGGCTCAACACCCAGTAGTCGGCATAATGTTGAATTTGTAAATGTAATTTACAAAGCACTTGAATAAAAGACTAAGGGCCTTTTGTGAAGCTGTTCGGCCATGGGAAGAACAGAAGGAAAGTCAATTTAGAGCCTCTTCAGTAAAAACCATTGTAAATCTTACACTTAATTAAAAGGACCTCAATTTACTGCTCTTATCTTAGGTAATCATGTTAACCAATAGGGGTGCTAAAAACTCATTAGGGGTATGGATTTTAATTAGCAGCCTTGTAGATACAACATAAAATATCCCCCACTCAATGAAGAATCCTTTAGCAATGGGAATATTCAGGATGTGCCGTTGTTTAGAAAGATAATTATTAGCTAATGGAGTGTATTCTTGAGCTTCAGTGTTATTCATTGTTTTATTTCTGGTTACTTTACTACATCCTGCACTTTAATGCATAGTAGTGTTTAGGATGCAGTGACGTACACTTCATCAGAGGAGCCTGATGTTGTTAGTTAATAAATAGGTTGCACTGAAAGTAAAATGATCAGCCACATGCCAACAAAAGAACTTCAATGAAGTAGATCAAGCATAATTGCATAGTTCACATGATGCAAAATACAGCCTTAATATATTATAGTATATTCACTAGTGTCTTCAATGTATTACCACTGTTACCTTCACTCTCAACAGAACATCATGTTAGCAAAATATTCCTCAAATATTAAGGTAAACATAAAATAACTGTTTTAGTTCATTCAAAACTGGAGAAAAAAATTACATTTGAGGATTAGTTGATCGAATTGATTCTACAGACTGATGTTTTATCTGATGAATCTAGCTGAACGAGAAGAGTCACCAAAGGTTTAAGCTTTAGCATTAGAAGCCAATGGACATGATTTAAAAGGTCAACATCATTTCATTATTGACCATACCCATGACTAGTCACTGATGGATGACTCATTTATTTTTGGAAGCAGGTAGTTGTAGTCAATGCCCAAAGCATGTTTGTTCCATACAACGTCATTGTGGTAACTATGACAACATTCAGTCTGTGTTAATGCATGTTCATCCTTCTGCTGCCATTTGAGGAAATATTCCTGTGGGTTATGTTCTATAAACTCATCTGACATTCAAAGAAGCAGTGCCAGGTACAACAGGTATAGTTAAAACATGACCATTCTGTGATAATCATTAGAGAGAAAGACTGGTTTAACAGTCAAAAAACCATCATTTGAAAGATTTTGCAGTATGATATATTAAAATAAGACACCAGGACAAATGCTTTAACAGATATAATTTATGAAAACTCACATATATTATTCCCATGATGTTCAAAATACCCTTATGTCCACCCTGATGTTCTCTCAACGATGTCGAAAAACCAGTTTCACTTATAGCAATTTGAGGTTGACTGCTTTATGTGCTCAAATGACCACAAAACACATCATCAATAGGAGGTCGTCCTTGTCATAGTAAAGAGTATTGATCATTACCTTAAATGGTCTCTAAGGAACAGAAAATATATAAATCAATATACCAGGTCAGTGGGTTACATGTTCCTTCATTACCAAACCCTCACCCTGTCATTTAGTTGGCCTCAGCTCCATATGGCCCTGATGCATTCTGACAACTACAGCTACTTTAATGCATTTCTATAGGATGGAAATATACGAGTGATTAAACTGTGAACGAATGCGCCAGTTAACGCTGTGAATGTGGCGAGTATCAAGTTAAGTTAAAACTGTGGAATGTGATGACTCCTGGGAGTTTTTTTTTTCCTTCAGGTTAGAACATGTAGCTCTGTGGTGTTAAACAATGAGAACAAATGCAGACAAAAAAAATAAAAAAAGAACATGTAGCAGGTGGAACTAATTGTTTTACACTGTACTGTAGCACCCCGGATTCACTTTAGGGACGTACACCAACCCAAACTGTTGCCATGGTGATGTGGGGAACAGATTGGACTGGAACACATTTCTGCTTTTGAACCGTTTGTCCTTTAATGTTTGGAGATGTGGAATGGAAACACGCTCATTGTACTCACTGATTGTATTCAAATGATTCATCTTTGTTACAAAAATGTGTTTGCTCGAGAGAGAGAGAGAGAGAGAGAGAGAGAGAGAGAGAGAGAGAGAGAGAGAGAGAGAGAGAGAGAAAAATGTCACAAATGTAAGATAATTACATATTTCCTATTTTTATTTGGAAAAATATTGTCTCCAGGAGCAGTCTGGTTGAGTGTATTTCTAGTGTTCAAGTAAAAATCTAAAAGTAAAAGTTATTTTCAATGTGAAAAAAATATATTTAAAGCAAAAAGTGATGGTTTTTTTTTTCTTTTTATTTAATTTTCTTCAGTTTCAAACAAAACAATAACAGATTTAAGACAAAACATATAAATGGAGATCATTTTAAATAAATTAAATGAAATAGATTGTTATCACAGAAACACAATAAAATAGCAAAATAATTAATAAATCAGTGCTTACAACGGTACAAAATGTATACATGTAAACGCACACACACACACATATATATATATATATATATATATATATATATATAGACATTTTTTAAATAGAACCAAAACACAATGCATTCAATAACAATGGAGAACACATTAATATTAATGAAATGACCATGGAATGACACCTTTAAACATTGAATAACAACAGCGATTAACTCAGTGGATTGTGATTTGCATCTAGGATGCATCTGAATTTATTGCGCAATATTTTAATCACGAAAATCAATTGAAAACTCCGGCCAAGTCACAAGTATTCTACTCACAATCCACTTTTATTGCCTGTGTTACAAGTGTTTAATGTGTCCACCACCTGCAGCACAAACAACATCAGTATGAAAAGAAAATTCCTCCTAGACACGTATCAACAAAGCACTGTCCATCGAGTTGACGCCTGCCTTTGTTCAAAGTTTAACATCATTGAGATTAGTCATTCAACACTTAGAACATTCCTTTTTCAAATTGTCACTGACTCATGCTTGAGAACTGAAGCAATGTGTCATGAAATCAGTTTATTCTTTGTGAACAACGCTGTATAATTCACCAAGGTAATGCTTAACCACATACTGTAGAGTCCAACTCTTGAACTGGCCTGGATACAAGTTGAACTGACTGAAAGATTTGACAAATTAAGGAACTCAAAATGTGACACGGAGGGATTAGGATTGTGTTGAGAAGCTAGAATCGTACAGTATATTAGACAAAACTCACAACTGGCCTCCTCCGTTCTCAGATATTTACATTTTAAAGTAAAGGTGATGCTACATGGAGACGTATTCCTGTATCATACTCTAAGTCACGTTATTTATTTCTTTTTTTTTTTCTCCAGTTTCGGCATTTAATACACTTTCTATGATCTATTGAGAATAAAATATGGGTTTATGAGATTTGCAAATCATTTAGTAACATTTTTACAGTGCAGGCTTTTGGAATTAGGGCTGTATTTTAACTTCAGCAGTACCTTCTATAAGCTCATTAACATATAAGTACCTGTATCATTTCTTGAAATTATGTCCCTGGTCTTCATTATACACGTTAATACACTCTGACACCTTCAATATGAGGCTCATGTGTGAACATCACCACATAATTTAGCTGAAGTCTGTCCAAGTAGCAGTGGGAAGGGGAGAGGGGGGAGGGTAGTTTTCTCTGAAGTAGAAATTAAAGGTGATACAAAAAAAAGGTCAGGAAGAAAATCTTGGATCCAGAGGAAACTGAGGTGGATGATGAAAGTGTTGCTGTTGGAGTGAGCAGCATGTGATCATACCCACCTAGTCTTCCTGTTAACTTGGAGTAAAAAACAGCAGTCTATCTATTACTTTGCTTCGAGTACCTGTACAGAATCAAGTACAGCAATAATCGATTGTTTGAGTGCAAAGCTGCTGTGGGCAGCATAAAATCCAGCCAATGATACAAGGAAGTGCTGCTGAGTTTAGCTGGGATCAGGTCTGAACGAGCAAAAAGAGGAGGAAGAAACGTGTTATTTTTTTTTTTTTTTTTTTTGCTGCAGGCGTGTATTGCATAGTGAGCATGAACGGAAGCAGGAAAGTAAACTGCCATGGTCTAGACATTTTGGAAATGAAATCCTACTGGATAAGATGAAACTACTGGAGAAGAAAAATCATCCACGCTTGGAAAGAAAACAATGTTTAGGCCGACCTCATTTCCATATTTTTCTATTTCTAATTCTTTGATCAGTTCGGCGTCTTCAGAGCAGAGGCCTTCCCCGGTGTCTACGCTCTTCCTCCGCTCATGACATACTCCATTGTACACAGCAGAGAAGGTTTTTAAACCTGATAAATTCAAGGTTTTTTTTACATTGAAGTACTATTCACACAGGAAAAGTATTGCATTCCTGATATATATATATTGTTTTGTTTTAATGACTTATAGTAACAAGGTCCTTAGGGAGTGTCTTTACTCTGCATGTCTTTATGTTGAAGGTTACTAGATTACTAACACTTATGCCCAGGTGCAACAATTTAACTATCATCAGTAAATACAAACAGTTCTACTAATTAACATGTCTGTTCACCTGGGGAAAATATGTGCTTTCTTTCCTTAAAGATACAGTGTGTAATATTTTCATAGTGTTCCTTCCAATAATCTAATTGTTGATTAGAATTAGTGTTCAACTTTTTGGGTCTGACAAAGTTTTTTGTTTTTTTTTACATAAACATTAGCCGATGACTGATACAGGCTGCCAATATTTCTCAACTTTATATTTTTTTCTGTAATATCAAATGATAAAGAACAGAAAATCTTTTTTTTTTTTTTTAAAGGAAACATTTATTGAAGTAAAAATAATTATTAAAAATATTTTTTACTGGTAAAAAAGGAAAACGGTAACGTAGAACACGTAATATGAACATTTTACATAATTAAACTTCAATCAAAGTTTTGATTGATTGATTAATTGATAAAACTTACGTTCAGATTAAAATAAAAGAGTGTTCCTCACATCAGTTCTTTCAAAAATAAACTGTAAGGTGGGGTAGAAAAGGTAACATTATCACCAAGAACACGGATGTGCCATGAACTTGGCGTGTTCGTAAATCATAGTAGGGGGAAGAAAAGGCATATTGGCCAACACAACAAATTGATACAACAAAAAGAAAATCACTTCAGACCAACAGCAGGCTATGTTTATAATTGAGTAAATTGGTGTTCAGTGAGTTAAAAAATGATAATAACATTTAAATATAGAAAAAATCTGCTTACCGCTCTGTTGGTCAGCTCAACTGTTTGGTAGAGGTAACTTTGAACCCTGATATCTAATCTGAATTTAAGTTCTTTGACACCAAATGTCTTGGGCAGTCAATGATATATTTAGCTCATGCTAGTGTATATATATATATATATATATATATATATATATATATATATATATATATATATATATATATATATATATATATATATATATATAAAGCACCAAGATAATAAACGTGATAACACCTCTGCTATGATCTTTTCTTTTAGACACAAAATTGCAGGTAAGTTCTGTTTTTTTTTTTACATAAATAATCCTCATCATGTTTCAGAAATACTTTAGTATTAATATAATAATTATTTGAAAACCTGCTCAACCAAATGGTAGAGATGATAGTAAATGGTCATGAAATGCTAATGCTAATCACTAATGATACAAACACAAAGAGTTAATGCATCTAATTTGAACCAATTCACAAATCATGTTGGTAGGATTGGTGAAGGAGTAATGGTTGAGTTTTAACAATTTAGTTGAATTTAGGGTCACTAAAAAAAAAAAACGTCTTATGTTATCATCGTCCCTGTGAGGTGGAAAAAGCAAAAATAAAAAAAGAATATTGTGATTTTTGTAGTGTCCCCAACAAAGGGTTAAATATATATATATATATATATATATATATATATATATATATATATATACAGTGCAGGTACTGGTTTGTTGGGTGTTGTAGTGTCTTTGGATGAAGGATGATGAGAGGATGGTATCATACAGGCAGCGTGGTGAACTTCTCTGCAAATATGAAGCTGAACATCATGTAACATTCACTTTTATATAGGTTTGGTTGTTTACCATAAACATTTAATATGCACACAAAGGCTATATTTCCTTCACAGCTTCACAGAACCCTCTATGTTGTTGACCCAGACTCCTCAGAGCCCATTAAAGCAAACATATCAAAGGCACTTCCTTCAAACATTCGAGACACTTCTTTTCAAACATACATATCAAACCACTTACAATCCTCAAACACTACACTGTTGCCATTACCGATGCCATTTTTTCCTCCTATCTGAGCCAACAGAGGAAAAAGAAATGGAAGTAACAGCCTGCAGAATAGGGTGGCTGTCCATAAGCCTACTTGCATGGCCCATTGAAATTAAAAACAGAAACAAAGAAATAGTGTTATGTTGGTTTCGTGATCATTCCTAATTTATTTCATTAGATACTTATTGTTCCATAATTTTTATTATTTCGTGAAATATCCTATATTTTGTGTTTTTTTTTTTATTGTTTGTTAAGTGGTTTCCACCACCAATGAATATATATGAATCGGACAGCAACTAGTTTTTGTTTTGTTTTCGTTTTGTTTTTTTTTACTGCTTTTTGCCTCGTCTCCAGATCCAGTTCTGATGTCATTTCAGGAACACACATGCCAGCTACACCCGAGAGGGGTTTGCACTGCAGGCTGCATGTTGGCTGCACCTTAGCCTTTTTGATAACTATTGTTTTTTTTGTTTGACCAGGTGAGTGTGGACGGCGTGTTTTCAGTTTATTTCTTTTGACAGGGTTTAGTTGTGTGTTGTGTTAAATGGGGTAATACTGTATGTGGGCAGCTTTGACGGTCTTGTCCAGGGTTGGGTTGACCCACATACTGTCCTTTTGTTAATTTGACCAGCTCATCTTGGTCCCTTTTTTCTTTTGAAACTTTTTGATTTGTTTTGTTTTGGGCATGGTAACTGGGTTAAAAATCAAACACATCATTTGCTTATAGAATTTTTTTTTTTTGCAAATTTTAACCCTTTTGTCTCCTGTGCTCTCTGTTAAATATGTTGCAGCCTTCAGATCATAACAAATGTGTGTCCTGTCAAAATGGGCATCCCGTCACATTGGGCCATGTGCTTTACCACCAAGCTTTTCACAGAGAAAAAAACCTGTCAGTTCAGTCATCCCCAGCCAGATGTGCAATTTACTTGGACGCTGGATCAAAGTAATACTTTGAAAATATATTTATTTTATCGTGCTTTTGACCACTAAGCAGTCACATATGTATAATACATTGGATATTTTAGGTAAGTAAGTTATGCATGATATAACGTTATGTAGGTGTGTTATTGTTCACGTTAGGTCAACGGACTTAACATGTGTGTGTGTGTGTGTGTGTATATATATATATATATATATATATATATATATATATATATATATATATACGTCTGTGTAATTTTGATATAGCCAAAAAATCTAAACATGCACCCCAGCTTTCAGAACTACACAGAGTTCACATAAAGTAAACAACAACAAAGCATTAACCAGTTGGACTTAGAACTTCAAAGTGTTGACCTGGAATAAACAAGGTCAGGTAAAAAAAAAAAACCCGGTCCATTTTGGCTGCTGGTAGCTCAGTTTGACACGGTAGCTTGATTTGATAAACACATCTGTCATTTTATGCATCCAGGTGCTCATTCTGACAAGGATGGTCATTTTGATAGAACACTAGGATTATGTTAATATACAAACCTTCACACTTTCGTGTTGAAGTCTTGGTGGATCTGCTGGTCTGGGTCTGGGTCTTCTTCCTGGACCAGCTAGAGTCCTGTTTCTCCATCTCTCTCTGGCCACAAGGAATCTGCTCACTCTATAAATTAAAAAAAAGTACATAAAACAAACACTGAATCCTTAAAAATCCCCAAAAAGCATAAACACAAAATACTGCATTTTTAACAACTCTGATTTTATTGTGTTTTTATGTAACTTTAATATAGTTTTAAATATTTACATATCCTTTAGTCAAGTTTATCTGAGCAACAATATAATAATAAATATAACATTTTAAAAAAACACAAAAGAAAAAACCTTCCATTGCATGTGGATTATAATAATGTAAAATATAGTCAGGGGTCCAAGCCTCGAGCCCACATATAGAAGAGAAACTACAACAAAAGTATCAAACTTATCATACTAGTATTGATCCAATACTGTTAATCACCATGGTTTTCATACCATCGATATTTATGTCAGTACGTCCACCTCTACTTCTACGAACCATGTTTTTTTTTTTTAGACAATTATGACTGAGGTAAGCATGTCTGTTGATTTATTTGCCTGTTTTCATTTTGTTTCCAGACAAAAATCAATATTTTATTCCCACCAAACTCTCTCTGTTAACCATCCATGTTGTCCATCATGCTGATTTTCATTATTTTGTTTTCAGAGGAGAATTAAAAAAAAATTATGTTTATACAGTAAACTATCTTCTACTCTCGATGGACAAAGTCAATAAAACTAAGCCTCACAGTAACAACCTTCTTTTTACCTTTCTGATGGTAGTTTAAAAATTTTCACTGCAACATTACAAAAAAAAGTAGCATATTTTTTAACATGTGGTGCATGTATGTTACTTATAGGATCGGCAGTATACCAGAATGATGCCAACATTTACACATAACATTTAAAAGATTTTACAATTCAAGTAAGTTGGAGTTTGATGTGAGTGCAAATGAGTGCAAATACATAAATAGAAACATGTACGTAGGTGACATCTTCTCCTGACAGTGGGTGACCAGACGTGTTGTGGCATTACACTTCTTGACACTTTTTCCTCCTTGTTTTCAAAAGAATGAGGTGAATGACGTCATTGGTTTTATTACAGAAAAGATCAATAAGAATAAAATACATACAAATGACTTGTTTATTAAGTCAATAATATTTATTTTAGCAGCTCATTGAGGATTTAAATAAAATAATTGAAAATAATAAACATTTCATGTTATGAATGTTTTTACATTAGCAATTAATTTTACTCAATACACATAATTTGGTAATAAATTATAATGTAACCAATAAAAAAAATGGGAACAACCACTTGAGAGTCAAAAGAACCACCTCTTGTTAGTGAGCAGAACTGGCTCTATAAAAAGAGCCAACATTTCCATCACTAACATGGATAAGTACCAGTTTTACTCCAGAAACAACATGACAGACAAATATAAAGAAAGCAGTTGAGTTAACATCATTTTGTCTCCACTTCTTCCTTCTGTTACAGTTTTTTTATTTATCTAAAAGTATTCAATTATATTCTCATACCCTCTGCATTTCTCTTGTCATCCCTGTTCTGTTTCCCACATCTGTACATCAGTACATAATTAGTATTAAACACACTAGCTCTTTGGGTAGAAGGAATTACAGAATGGCATTCTTAAAATGTTGATTTTCAGTAGCTTATATTAATTTTCTCAAAAATGTATTAATTTACGATTAAATAGCTTCCACAACATACTTCCTGTTGTAAATGAGTTCTATAAAAACATAAACCCTTAGAGAGAAGGTTAGGAAATGACATGCATAAGAACTCCAATACAACACGTAACTTATATTATATCCTCATCATCCCTGCCTCTTGGGCATACCTTTAATCTTGCACTAAAGGAAAAGAAAACTGGCTGGATTTTACATTTTAACAAGGAAGATGCTACTAATCAGGCAAGTTGTCGACATAAAGAATAGAGCACTCTCAAGTGTGCTTTTTTTTTTTTCTAACTCAACCACAACAGCATTATGTTGAGTGCATCCTTAATAAAGCATAGAAAATGAGGTAAAGGAAATTACTTGTGCGTTATTTACCCCGGGACTATTCAGAAATTCACTGTAGGAGAAGAAGAGTGTGGCTATTGTCTCTGCTTAGATAACTATATTTAGCTTTTGTGCTTTTATCAACTCGGCTCTTGAAGATGAAGGAGCTACAAGTTCGGTTATGAACCTGCGTTACCTTAAATCAGGGGTCTCAAACTTATGGCTCGAGGGCCAGTTGCAGCCCATGGGATGACCTTTTGAGGCCCCCCTACTTGACATCAAACTTTGCTTTTAGTGCCACATGTACTTTTCAAATGGACCTTTTTCATCATCATCATTCATCTTCTTCTTATTATTATTATTTCTTTTAATCACTTATGGGCTACCATTTGTTGTCAACAGTTGTCAAGCTAGCCAACCACAAAGTATCTGGGGAAGGATTAATGTTATATATATATATATATATATGCTATATACTGAATATGCTGTTAACACTACAAATATAATAACCTGCAAATGTAACAACAATCTGCAACTTTTAATGTAATAATCCCACAAATGTAATAACTTTCATGTGTGTAAATAATTGTTAAGATGTTTACACTTCGAACCCACTTTGCGGCTCTGGGTTCCTCCCAGGGTTACACTTGTCTGAGGGTCACTTTGCCAGTGGTTTCCTCCATCACACTTCCTGTGGTACACGTGCGCAGGCATGGGCGGTGGTGCACCCGATCATCAGGGTTTAGTTCTATCTCTGGTCGGCGTCGGGTCAAACTGACCACATGAGACCCGTCGCTGGTTTTACAGCACCCTCTGTCCTCAGTGAAGGACGGGGCCCCTCTGCTCCCAGTATGACTATAGGGACCGCGACACGTACAACAGTGCCTGTATATAAACACGGATCAAGGAGTCTAAGGTTTGAGTGAGTCAGAGGGTTTTTTTTTTTTACACAATGTGCAGTTCATGGCTTCCATAATATTCTGCTTTACTTGCAGCTACTGAAGATAATGTAGCACTTACATTTTTGACCATCCACACTGGAGAAGTTTATAATGTGCTGGTGCCAAAACTTACTCAAGTCGAGCAAAGTCAAGGCAAGTTGAGCTGAAGTCATTCATGAAAAAGCAACAATAAAATCCAATGTCCATACTCACTGGGGATTATGGTCAGTTTAAAGATTGTTAAGCAGGTAGGACACACAATATCAGCTCAAATATCACCTACTGTACATTAAATAACACTGAAAAGAATTAAATGTAACATCATCTTATTTTTTAAAAATGCATCAAAAGTCAATTAAAGGATTTTGCAAAGTGTGGGGTCACTAAATACAAGATTGCAACTATTTATTTATTTATTTTTCATTATTTCTGCTTTTGCTGTATCTAAATCAGATTGGACAGGAGGAGACTAAAAACATTCCCATTTTAGAGAGTTAACTTTGTTCAGTCAATCGGTACATAGTTGTATGAATTAAATTAATATTTTTAATCCACATACTGCAAAAATCTATATCTTACCATGTGTATTTCTTACATTTTGAAGACCAAATATTATACTTAAAGTAGGACATAATTACCAACAGTTTAACATACACTGTGTATAACAGATTAGAGATTATTTTTAGAAAATTCATATTGAAAAACTTACTTCAAGTTATTATTAGTATTATTGTTAATACTTTTGTATCATTCAAGATTTTTTCTGCTGAAAAAAATATGAATAATAATATTAATAATAACAATAATATTAACAATGATAATAATGATAATCATGATAATGATTATGATAATAATACCAACAACAACAACAATAATAATAATAATAATTATAATAATAAAATATATTATAATAATTATAATAAAAATTATAATAATAATAAATTTATATAGCGCTTTTCTATGTACCACTTTTTCCACACTATAAGGTGCACTGGATAATAATAATAGTAACAATAATAATGATAATAATATATGTGTGTGTGTGAGAGAGAGAGAGATTTTTTTTTAAAATATGATTTTCTAGATCTATTGTTTAAAATAAGTTCTTAAATCTCACTGAAAATGTACTGTTTAAATTATTATGTCTTATTTTAAGTGTGATGAGACAATTCGACTAGAAATGAGAAAAATAAACTTGGTAGAATTGAGATTTTTGCAGTGTGTGGATTAAAAATATTAATTAAATGTATAGAACTGATGGTCTAACATACGAAGAGGAAAATTCCACAAAGTTAACTCTCTTCTAGGAATTCCATAACGTTTTTTTTTGTTTTTGTTTGTTTTTTATAGTAGAACCCTATATTACAACAATAGAGCTTCACAGATTTAGTTGAATATAAAGAAACAATCAACTAAAGAAATCAACTAAACAGCAGATGAAGCAAATGGTGTAATATCCTGGGCATCCCTCATCCTTTGACCCTCCTTCTTGGCACAGAACAACTTCAAATACCCAGTGGCATAAGAGGAACCTTGAGGAGAACCACAGTGAAGGAGAGATCCACTCCCATCACAAATACAATACAAGTATGTTTTTTATTTTTTTAAAGAAAAGCTTTTTATTGTGATCTTTTTTTTCACACTGCGTCTATGTTGCTATGTGATGACAGAGAGATGATAGCCGTGCAGGTTTGTATTCCTCAGACAGAGCGATGCTGTGTTCAAAGCTGAACCACTGGAATGCAGCAGTCATTAAGTCCATTATAGTCTTGAGACTTGACCAAAAAGACTTGTAAGTATCTCTGTCATCATCCACTCCAACACTTGATTCACCAACGAAACCCATGGATTAATGTCAGTGCAAGGACACACTTACTTACTCGGTTACTGATAGATTTTTGTTCACTTTTTCTAGTTTTTTTTTTTTTTTTTTTTCTATTCATGTACGACCTCTTTTATTTATTGATGACACATGGTTGCAATAATATGTGACAGAAATAAACATGTGATGCAGAAATAAATAGAGGAAAATATGTAAAAGAAGGAATACTGAAGAAAATGTATGTAAATAAAAAGCAATGCAGAAATAAATGCAGGGATAAAAATGAAAGAAGAAAAATATAAATAAATGGTTCAGAAATGGGTTTATCAAGCCATTTTTATATTTATTTTTATATTATTTAATTTTTTTTTTTTAATTATTCAATCCTGCATAAACATAAAGTTAATTTGTTAATTCATCTGCCATGTAAACAGTTAATACAATTTAACATTATTCCTGTCGTTCTGCTCGACCTGATGACGCACATATTCCACGCTGCCGGCATGAGTGTGTTGATTCCTATGGTTGATTCAGTCGAGCTGCTGCTTCATAATTATCACAAAATTAAATGCAACAATCGTATGTTAGTTAAAACGAACGCAAAACAGGAAGTGAATGTGATTATTTTCTTCCGGTAGACATCCAGATGTTAAGTGGTTGTTCTGTCCAATCAAAACCCTCTGTGCCTCCAGCTGTTAAAACTGAATTAACTAGAGCAGAATACACATGGAAACCTCTATGTGGAATTAACATGTCCATGTAAACATGAAGGAAATACTTTTGCTGTGGCTCAGTTGGTAGAGCAGGTCGTCTAATGACCAAATTTTCGGCAGTTGGAATCCTGGCTCCTACTGCCCACATGTCGAAGTGTCCTTGGGCAAGGCACTGAACCCTAAGTTGCTCCCAGTAGGGATGGGCCTGTGTATTGGCAGCAGTCGTCTAATGGTGAATGAGTGTGTGTGTGTGTGTGTGTGTGTGTGTGTGAATGTGAGGAAATAAAAAGCACTTTAGGCACTAACTGGTGTATGAAATGTGTTCTATACGCTCAGTCCATTTACCATTTAACTCTGAATTAGTTTATTTCAAATAATTAATTAATTAACAAACATGTAAATGTAGCTTTTGACTAGTATCAATGACCCCCCCCCCCCACACACACACACACACACACACACACACACACACACACACTATCTTATCATTGAAGAGATGACAGACTGAATTGTACATCAATTATTCACACATAATGATGTGATTAATGGATCGACTGGTAGATGGGTTTAATACCAGTGGTACTTTGGGTCTTCATGGATTAATTTAGTTGCAATGTCAAGATGGAAAATTGATTGATTGACACAAGGTAGTCTGGACCGGATGACATAACTGGTCCAGGTAACTCCATCAAATTTCACGATTTTATTCTGACAATGAAAGTTTGTCTGTGACACTGATACTGTATCACCTGAAAACACATCAGGTGTATAACTGACTGAAAATAAAACTAGATATTTAGAGTGTTGTGACCAGCTGGAACAGACTTATATTATTTGACAGTCATGTTATATAATAACTGATCAGTTTAGTACACAACACACTTAACAAGGGGACTTTCTGTCAGTGGACGACCACATCTCACCAGAACTGTCTGTCAACTGTCACAAGTCTCTTGGATGTGAATGGAGCAGAGAAAATAAAAATACACATATATGCCTTCAGTTTGGTGCAGGATGTGATAGGTGTCAATGTTCTCAGCCATCTCATAGACAAAGTAGAACACTCTCATGGATAGAGACAATCTATTTTTAGCTAAAACCATAGTCTAGTGCTATCCTTTATAGTAGGATTGATGTCACAAACCCTCAATATTAGTAGGAAAATCTGGTACCAGAACACACTTAGGATCAATACCAGTGACAGATCAATGCTACATATAAAGTCCATTATTTATACACATCTGTATTATAGTATCACCAAGTTCTCTTCTTCAAATTAAAAGAGATAACAGCTTTTTTTTTTTTTTTTACATTATAGTATCATCAAGTTTTCTTCTTTAAATTAAACATCATTATTTCTAATTCTAACAGCTGGTCAAAAAAAGTCTATGTGAAACAACTATGCAATTTTTGGAGCTAATAATAAAACAAAGCTCCTCTGTAGGTGCTGAAATCTCACATAATTATAGTTAAAACTGAGTATAATAGGTCTCCTTTAAATGTGGGTTTGGATGTTTTTCGTTTGGTTTGCAACATGGTGTGTTCAAAGAAATGGAAGTGCAAAGCTAAATTCAAGCAGTATAGAATTAGAAATGTTGGTAGATGAATAAATACCTGAATGAGCTACAGCAAAGATGACTTATTTGCTCTCATTCATGGCATTCAGAGTATGTGGAAACTTAATAAAGCTTATCATCAAGTGCAACACAATATTTAAGACTTGATGAAGAAAAGCTGAAAAATATGCTATTACTTGACCCAGATGCAAACAAATGTGCACTTGCCTGTAGTTTAGTCATTGTATGATTCTTTCTTGTGGCTCCGAATCTGCTGCGTCTTCCTCCATCAGATACAAAACCATGAGGATGGATAGGCCACATTCATTCATTCATTCAAACAAGGGTGACAAATGTGTTCTCTGCATCTTGTTTCATTGTTTCAATGTCTACTTCTTCCAACAATAACCACTTCTGTGTGTGTGCAATCATCCACACAAACCGTTTGCATGTCCCTGTGAGAGACATGTTAAATATAGATGGAGTTTCTATCAGTAAAAGTGCTTTAGGGTTTGATAACTTTGCATTTGCAAAAGTATTTGCATTTTATTCTCCCACCACATGCACAAATGCATGCAAATGTGCCACATTTCATTTTCATTGAAGCAAACATACTAAATGGATGCAGACACACTATTTCACAACCCTTAGTGTCCCCTGTTACTACATCAGCTTGTATTTTTTTTGCATGTGCAGTGATTTTGCACCTTTTTATTCACATAAACCTTTATGAGATCTGGCCCTTTATGTTGTAGCTGAACTAAACATCTGTTTGGAGTCAAACAAACAAGCTCAGAAGTGTCACAGATTAGTCTGAACTATGGATCAACAAATGGAAACTTAGCAAAGTGAAGAACATCCCATAAGAACTTTATACCTTAATAACGCACCTCATAATTAAACTTGCCGTCGTAGAACAAATAGCCCTATTTCAGTATCAAACTACATTCAATTCAGTTATTTCCAGTGGAGAAAATAACAATGATTATATATATATATATATATATATATATATATACACAAATAATTTTGTCTCTTTGATTAGAAGGTTTTTTTGTAATGGTTCTCATTCCATCTTTTTTCTGGTTAATAAACTAAGTTCATATATTTATAATGTAATCTAATCTTACTTTATTTTAAACATGAATGATTGTTTTTGTAATTATTTTATTTAATATTTCAAAATGGAAATATTACATATAGCCCATTTAAGTAAATGATAATTAACCCTTTTTATTAACATTTTGAAAAAGCTGAAAGGATTAATATTATTTATACATTTCCATCCTGTGTAGCTGAGAGGAAACATTATTTTAGACTTTACTATACATTCACCTTGTTTGAATTTTGTTTCATACATGACATATGTAGACTGAAATGTAAATGTAATGTTGCCCTTAAAAATCTCATCATGCACCAAAATGATCTTCACAACTCCCTATGACACAACATACATCATTTTTCATTTATTCTCATTGACTAAAGTAGCTTTTAAATCTATTAGAGTTACACGGACTCATATTCTTTTAGTCTTGTGTTTGGGACTTGATTTTTTTTGTCTCCCTTGAATAACTCCTGATTAAACATCCTGTAATTTGGAATTTTTCCATTTCATCACAAATGATCACCTACTGCTCTAAGTAGCACTAGAAATCATAAAGGGGGAAAAATAGAGGTTCACATTGCCTGATTTTAAGAGTAGTAACCAGTGTTTTACAAATTAGAGTCCTACCAGACAATCAAGGTGTTATTAACAGTGTCCCAAAACCCTGTATCATAAAATACAAATCCGTTTCTGAATATAGAGTGACACATGACCTGTTAAGCTCTACTAACATAGTGATACGTCATTGTTTTTTCAGTCATTTTATCAGTGAAATTAAGTGGGGAACCAAAGTGAAATAACCATAAACCTTAATATTATTTAATGTTCAGTGCTTATTGCTGGTGGCTACAAATATTAAACTAACAAAAAACTGGAACCCTGTCAGCATTACTCCTTGCCTTACTTCAAATTCCAGAAAAAAAAAATCACAATGCAAAAAATTTATTTGAGAATTAGAGGACTTCTTTACCTGAGATACCATATATAGTTAATATAGTTACACCAATAAAAAAGCATTAATCGAGTTAAATAATAAATCTGCCATGATGATCAGAAAGTAAAGAAAGAAACAATAATATCACAGTAGTAACTTTTCCATTGGATATCTGTGCAAAACTTTACCGATATTTACTAAATGTCTATTTATTTATTGCATTTTACAGTTTAAATTTTAGATTGTACATAGTATTTTTTGCATTTTCGTTTCAGTCGAGTCCCACTATTCTTAAACCCACTTACTAGCTGCGTTTCTATTATAGTTTTTTGCAAATCAATAGTGATATTTCTAAATTTCGAAAAAGTATTATTTGCACTTTGAACGCGTTTCCATTGACAGTCATAACTCTCCTACAATATCATCCCACGACATTTCCCTGCTGTCACCTTCGGAGCTTCAGATTGGCCATTACCCTGATATTAGCATGAATGAATCGACTAATTCTCTCGTCAGTAAAAGTCACTGGCGAACTCTTTAAAGATACTAACATGTCAAACAAACCACCTGACTCACATTATAAGGGTCTGTACATGTGGTCCCTACATTGTCAGGTCAAAATATTAAGTGTAAATATACTTGGCACATAATAACAACAACATATTATAAGCAGCCAATGGTTGTTATGGTTACAGTGACTGTGGCTGTCATTTTCACTCCTACTTACTACTTACATCACATCCTGTGACATAATTGTGGAAAAAGTGTTTCCATTGCACTTTTGTGATATATTAGAATATTGAAATACATGAAAAACCACCTCATGAAAGTGTGAACATTTTTTATGGATGTTTGAGTGTTATTTCGAAATTCAGGTGTTTCCATTGCCAGTTTTTTATTGCGATATTTACATTTAGCGAATTTCCAAGGGTAATGGAAATGCAGCTACTGTTACACGAAGTGTGCAATCCAAGGATTTCACTGCATGGCATCAAGCCTGTTTCTTTCTTCTTTTTTTTTTTTTTTTACTGTGTATGTGACAATAAACCTTGAAAACAGAAGTGCATAATGTCAGTATTTCCATAAAATCACAGATGTGATGATTTGTTTATTGTGAGATAACATAAGAAGTCATTCCATGAACATGGTGATTTATGTAAATATCATGCTAATTTACCAATATAGTCATTATTATTATACATTACCGCTCTATCTCGTAATATATAAAAACATCATTGGGTTTCCTTGTGTGTCCACACATATCGCACCATGCTTCTATTAAAACCTTTCTTCCTCACTTGTAAAATCAAGCATCTATTTTTTTTTTTTAATTCATGTGACTCTCGTTGTGGAAAAATGTTTTTCCATTGCAGTTTTGCATGATATGATATTTGGATTTCTCCCCAAAAAACACCTCTTACCACTGCAAAAAGCATTTTGGCAATGTTTATGTGCAAGTTATATTTGCACAATATGAGGGTCAATGGAAAAGTGTCTACTGTTCATCATAAAACAGTTTGGACATGAGAAAATAGAATGGAATGAAAAAAAAAAACATCAACTAAAAAACCCTTACAAACCTCAGAGAGCTTTTGTACCTTTTCTGTATATTTCCTGTCTACCTTGTAACTGCTAGTGCTATAGGCTATAATTATGTCCTCTATTGTAAGTTGCTCTGGATAAAATCATCTGTCAAATGTAATGTAATGTAATGTTACCTGAATCCATAATTCATTCTGGAATTTTAGTGATAAATATGAATTTGCATTTATTTTTAAAAGGTTCATGGTTACGTTTATTTTATTTTCTCCAACCCTAAACCCAACCCAACAGTCCAGTTATCAGCACCCTAACAGCAACAACATCTGAGACATTGAAAGACAATAAAGACTAAGCTCATTTGAAAAAAAAAAAAAAAAAAAAAAGCAAACTCCCACGACAATGTTGGATTTCTTCATTGTGTATAAAAGATGGAAATAGGATGGAAAGGCAAACCAAAACACTGCAGGTTACAGCTTTAACTAAACATGACTGTGTGATGCTTTGTTTCTATTAGCTTTGTTCAAGCTGACTGGAGCTGTTTGGTTTGGTTCTTTAGTTTAATTTGCGTTGGTACTGGTTTGTCAGCCAGGAACAGCAGGAGTTGGAAAAGTGAAAAAAAAAAGAGAAAAAAAAAAAAAGATGTTTGATCTCATAAATCAACCTCACATTTTACTGAGTGAGCTGTGAAACAAACAGCACATGAGCTGCATCTTCATTATTATTATTCCTCATTGTTGATGTGATTTTGGCTTGAATACTCGCTGTTCAATCGAGTTACTACCTGAGGTGTTTTTGCAAATCTGCAGAAAATATTATTCTGTATTATAACTAATAAATGTGTCCTGTTTGAGAGACTTGGCAGTGGTCCGACATGAAAAAAAAACAAAAACTAAACTTATTTGATGGCCTATTCTCTCTGCTCAGCAAGTTATTATCTCAGATCTATCCCATCCTACAAGGCTCCAGTTCTCCCATTGTGCATATTTGTCTTTTCTGGAAAAAAAAAAAAAAAGTATAGCCTTTATTAAGGCTGTAACAGTATATGTATTCATGCCGAACCTTTGACAACAGACGTTCGGTTCGGTACAGCCCTATACCGTATGAATACAGTCAGTTTGTATATGACCGTGTGCATGAGGCAGAGGTGACGGTAGAAAAAGACTGGAGGTTAAACAACAGGGCTTATCAGTACATCTGCATACATGTCTATGATGCTGTGATGAAGTGCCTCTGATTGGCTCAGAATGCATGAAGGAACACTCCCCCCTCCCCTCCTGTTCTGTGAGTAAGCTTCCAGCTAGGTTTGGTACTGTCGCTTGTTTTGAAAACCTGTGACAGAGAGTACAGCACATGAACCATTTTGCTCATTTTTTTCCAGTTTGTGCAGCAGCTACTGTGGCGCCATCTTCTCTTGTAGATGCTAATGCTAATGCTACTTCAGATTTGCTCCAATGGTGGACGAGCTTAATCCCACGTGGGTGATGCCAATGTCCCTGTGACATGTACTGGACAGGCTTTCTCTGAGTCATTCGTTTCTCTGTTGTTTTCTATGAATGGTAAATCCAGCCAGTGGAGGTGACACCGCACACACCTAACGCACCATGTGTTGGTAAGTCGGGGTGACCCATCAAATTCCAAAAGGAACGACAACTTAAGATGTTGGAAAAGTTGGTTTTTTTTTTACTGTTTAAAAATAATTCATTTTTAATTTAAACATTTGGGTAATCATTTAATAATATATGATTTAACTTACAAGCAGCACTTTGTATTATTTCCTGTTTCCATTTTTATACTGAAATTTTTTTTGGTTGAACAAATACTGTGCTGAGGAAGAAAATAGTTTTGCATTTTGTTTCCATACTGTACCGAAAATGAACCGAGATTTTTGTGTACCGTTACACGCTTAGCCTTTATATACTCTGACATAGTCTTATTTGCCAGTTATTAATTGTAACTGCCTAAGATTCCACTCACAGAGCCATTCATGTGAAATAACTGAATAAATATACTGTAGCTCCATATGTGGTTCTGTTTATTCAGCTTCTTAAAAACATTCCTTGAATATAAGGAAGTGGAATATAATACATACTTGATAAAGAAGTGTGCGACACCACCTGACATGATTACAGAGATAACAATTGGTGCCTGGCACAACAACCCCCCCCCCCCCCTCGTACATATTGATGATGGTAAATTGGGGCGGCTATGGCTCAGTTGGTAGAGCGGGACGTGCAATGACTGAAGGGTCAGAGGTTTATGTCCCAGCTCTGGCTGTCTGCATGTCAAAGTGTCCTTAGGCACAACACTGAACCCTGACTTAGTCTCCCAATAGGACTGAACCGTAGAAACCTACTGGTGCATGTGTGTGTGTCTGTGTGTGTGTGTGTGTGTGTGTGTGTGTGTGTGTGAATGGGTGAATGTGAGGCTAATGTAAAGAGCTTTGAGCACAATGAAGGTGGAAAAGTGCTACATAAGTGCAGTGTATTTACCATTTAAAATGGTAAACACACTGCACTTATAGTGTTTTTCCACCTTCATGTTGGCTAAAGCACTTTACATTCACCCGCCCACCCACCCACACTATACCAAAGTACTGCCAGACCTACTGGAAGGAATTTAGGCTTCAGTGCCTTTCCTAAGGACACTTTGACATGTGGACAAGTCAGAGACAGGATTTGAACTGCCAACCCTTTATTCACGACCCACTCTATTATTCTGGCCCAGCGGCTGTGTCATCATGTCTGTGTGTGTGCGCTGATGTCAGCATAGATATAGACAATGAAGATAAAGTTTTGGTCATTATAAGTAAATGGGGGAGATGGAAGATTTAAAAAAAAATTCTATTTATTTATTTTGATTCATTTCTTTTTGTAATTTGGCCTACTTTTTCTGGCTCACTGATTATCTATAACCCCAAACTGGTATGGTGGTATGGCGTAACCCTGACATTTGGATGGGATAAACAAAAGTCTGTAATTCAGGCAAATTACAGACATTATGACCGGATTATGTCATAAATTCACAACATCCTGTTTGGTCTGAATACATTAATAAGGTAGTATGAAAACAAAGTATGCATAAGAACAGCGCTGTATCCACAAAGGGAAAAATCCCATTGATAAGGATGCGGTCTGTAAATTTGCTCCACGCCTTCAAAATAAGAGCGGGTTCAATACAGATGAAAGCAGTCTCAAGGTTACAATGGAAGTGAATAGACGGTTCTTAGCATCGACTTTCCGTCTGGCAAACAGCCAACTGCATCTACCTCCAACCTCAGACATCTATAAATGTTAGTGTACATATGGGTTGGTGTGACCATATGTTCCTTATCACATGCTGCCACAGAATTATGGCCACTTCCTGCATTATTAACTCCAGAAAAAGAAAAGCGGCGAAACACAGTAGGTAATTTGCGGCGGGAATTATTACTGAGCAAAATACGGACATGACGCATTCGCATGGGACTAGGAACTCAGACATTCTCCGTAATTATTCCGAATTACCATTGGTCCATAGATACTACTTATCCTGTGTGAATAGAGCATTAGTCTGTGTGAGTGTGTGTGTGAATGGGTGAATGTGAGGCTAATCTAAAGTGGTTTGAGCACCATGAAGATGGAAAAGAACTATATAAGTACAGTACATTCCATTTAAAAGTAGACAAAACACTAAGTAAAAAATAAGGATAATATTAGAAAAATAGTGCGCAGCCTAATACATGGTTTGATATTAATAATAAACAAAATGTAACTATATACTGTACATAGAAACTGACCAAAAATAACAAAAAAACAAAGAAATATTTGAACCAAAAAATAACACCCTCTGCCCTTCCTGGGGTGAGCTAAACATATGTAAACTGTAAACACCTGACTGCTCCAAATTGAGGGAAGGGGGGGGCTGCAGACCACAGACATCTCAAACACTCACTCCAGTATTTTCTTCTACACAAGGAGAATATTCGCTTTGCACTCAGGACACATGCAGTTTTATTATTATTAATGATAATGAAAGTGTGAACAGAAAACTTTGTTAGACTGCTTGCTTATGTATATAAATAAGACAAGTTCATCTTCATCCTTCGTCTCTACTCACCAAATGAGGGACAGAACAAAGGATGAATATGTAACAGACCCACATAGAAAAG
The DNA here is from genome assembly GCA_020466265.1 of Siphamia tubifer. Classification (NCBI taxonomy): domain Eukaryota; kingdom Metazoa; phylum Chordata; class Actinopteri; order Kurtiformes; family Apogonidae; genus Siphamia; species Siphamia tubifer. Next base: position 23,058,352 of record CM035791.1, read on the forward strand.
AAAGGACCTATAGTACAAAAAAAAAAATGCAAAATAGGAAAAGAAAATGTTATTCCCTGTTTTTTTTGTTTTCATGCAAGTTACAAAGTAAAGTATGAATAAACACACCCACACTATCATAAACCCTATGGAAATGTATGAGCTTTAAAAGTGTGACTTTTATTTCTCAGACAGAACTGCATCACAAATGAACAAATGGTAAGAACAGAATGAACTGGGGTCAATTTTATTTTCTCCCACTCCATCAAATGTGCTCATATGTTAGATTTTTCTTCCAAAACTCCCCCAACACAAAACAGGTGAGGTGAAAAGGTAAATAGTTGTGTACCCATTGAGTTTGTTATTAACAATCTATTTGCACATTAAATAATCCAAGTGGAAATGCTGAAAGTTGTGGAAAAGCAGCCAGTTATTTAAGCCTATAACATCAAACATATATTTGACACGTGTGATTTATTTTTCTTAAACCTAATGTATACAATTAGATACATGTAATACACAGATTATCCAGCAGAGGGAGAAATTCATTTTTGTTAATTTTGCCCAATGTTGGTTGGAAGAGATTATTGTATTCAGTGTGTGTGTGTGTGTGTGTGTGTGTGTGTGTGTGTGTGTGTGTGTGTGTCCGCAGAGACATATGTTATAACTCAATGAATACTTGAGATATCACCATAAAATTACATGGGCATATACATATAACTAATGTACATCAGATGCAATAATCTGTTTGAGTAAAGGTCAAAGGTCAATGTCGCATTCAGCAGAAAAGTCAAAATCACATTATTGCCTCTAATTCAAGAACGGTTGTCATAGAAATGTGAGATTTGCACAAAATCGGGGCGAGATCAGGCATTCTCTGTAAATATTGTAATGCAATAAATAATGCAATAAACTCATGAGCGCATAACGTCTTTGTCTTTGCACATAATGCAATAACTTATTACATTATTAGCTCAGTGACATAGCAACTCGTCCAATCTTGTCTCGCCATCTGAACCCGCTTCATCCTCACGAGGGTTGCAGGGGTCACTGGGGGCCTAATCCACCTACAATGGGTGAAGGAAGGGTACACCCTGTATGAGACGCCAGTTCATCTCAGGGCTGAACATATATAGACAAACAATCACTCTCACATTCACACCTATGGGTAATTTAGATTAACCAATTAACCTATCAGTGCATGTGTTTGGATGGTGGAAACCTGGCGAAAAACCACGCGCACACGGGGAGAACATGCAAACTCCACACAGAAAGGTGTGGTGTGGGATTCGAACCAGGGTCCTTCTCACTGTGAGCCACGAGTGCTAACCACTGCACCACCGTGCCGCCCCGACATAGCAACTCATAATGTATTAAAATGTAACAATGACTTATACAGCGGCAAAGGCAAAAAAAAATGTGATAATGCAACTTTTCTCACAGTATAAACCATTGTTACATTATGAGCTTTTATTACATTATGAGTTGCTATATAGCTGAGCTAATAATGTAATAAGTTATTACATTATTACACAAAGACATAATGTTGTGCACTCATGATCTTATTACTATTATTACATGATGAATTTTTATTATATTTACGCTATTACATTATGACCTGTTATGTTACGAGTTGCTACAAATATCACTGACATATTACTGAGTTGTATTTAACGTCAAATGATAGATTTCTATTAAAGCTGCACATGTTTATCAGCTCCACATGGCACCAGTCCAGACCAGTCAGGCCCTGCTAACAAGGGTTCTCCTGCCTGATATGTCCCTTGTGTGCCACAGAGAGTCATTTGTTGTTCTATTGTTGAACTATTAACACCAAAGCGGTGTGTCACAGAATTTTAATGGGTGCCAGGTTCCTTCATTACCATGAACACACATTTCAGGATTATCCAATGTACACTATTCATGCTGCAAATAGAATTGTGGAGGAGTCCTTACAATTTATGTTCTGTTCATTCCAACCACAGACAATGATAATATTTTTTATTCTTATCTGAAGATTCTTTTGCTTTGGAGTATGAAGGATACATACAGACTAACAGTGGGTGATACTGGAATTTTAGTATTGATCTCATACTAAGTAAATATAGGACTAGTATCTCTAATGCTAATAATTATTTCCGTCAAGGAGGTTATGTTTTTGCCAGAGTTTATTTGTCCGTCTGTCTCTTAGTTTGCAAGATAACTCAAAAAGTTATGGACAGATTTTGATCAAATTTACAGGGTAGGTTGGTAATGGGGTGATCTGGACATTATTAGATTTTGGTGGTGATCTGGATGTGTGTGTGTGTGTGTGTGTGTGTGTGTGTGTGTGTGTGTGTGTGGGGGGGGTCAAGATCACAAAAACGTATGGACGGATGTTGATGAAATTGTCAGAGCATATTCGGAGTGTCACAAGGGAAAAATTATTACATTTTGGTGGGGATCTGGAAGAGATCCTGCATTCTGGATCACTTTGATATTTATTCTCAAATTACCGCAATGTAAAAACCCTAAATTTTGTCATTTCTAGATCTCCTCATTACCAAACTACCCTGTAAATTTCACCAAGATCTGTCCATAACTTTTTGAGTTATCTCATTCACTAACAGACAGAGAGACGAACTCTGGCAAAAACATAACCTCCTTGGTGGACTCTCTTCATTCGAAGGGGGAGGTCTACCTTGGCAGAGGTTTGTGCTCTCAAAGTGCTTTTCTAGTTTTTACTTGAGATGTCATGATCATTGCAAATTGTTGTGATTTTGCCTTTTGTTAGTTGAATATCTCTCGTCATCTAAACCCACTTTATCCTCACTAGGGTCGCGGGGGTCACTGGGGGCCTAATCCAGCTACAATGGATTGAAGGCGGGGTACACCCTGTATGAGATGCCAGTTGTGATTTTGCCTTTTGTTATTATGACAAAAAAAAATACTTTTTTTTTTTTTTTTTACTATCCACACACTGTAAAAATATCTCATCACACTTAAAATAAGGCAATATTATTTAAAGAGTAACTTTTTAGTGAGATATAACAAATTTATTTTTAGACATTGCATCTGGAAAAATGTATTTCAAGATGATTTTTTTTCTTGTTCCATTTGCAGATTTTGCTTTGCTTAATTAAAGGGGGGGGGGGGGGGGGGGATCAATCTTAAGTGTGATAAGATATTTTGAGTAGAAATCAGAAAAATACACTTGGCAATATTTAGATTTTTTTCCAGTGTATATAAACAGCTGCAAAAACAACAGGAACATATTTTATTTCCTCAGTGGATGAATATTCATTGCTTTATGTATGTATGTGTAAGACACCATATAATAAACAGGATCTGCAGTGACTCACCCACGTCCTGTGCTGACCTCTGACCGCAGACTGCCTCCCCCACCCTCACCTGTCTGATGGATGGACCTGCCCCCCCCCTTCATCTACAAATGGATGTTCATCTATAGCCTGTCTGTCCATGGGAGTGGAACTCTCCTTTCCCACTGGGTTTTGGAGTTTTTTTCCTGCCGAGAAGGAGGGTCTAAGGACAGGGGATGCTTGGGACTTCATCTATTTCTGATTGTTCTTTCTTGTAAAACCCTGTAAGATGACGTTGTTGTGATTTGGGGCTCTATAAATAAAATTGAATTGAATTGATTACTGTGTTTTCAAGATCTACTGGACTCAGTCAAAACATGTGCAGAATCACTCTGTAGTCCCACAAAACATACCAAAATGGGTCAACCAATGACAGCATTTTTATATTCTAAATAAAACAAAAACAGCTATATTTTTCTAGCTTTGGTATAAATAATTGAAAAAGTAATAAATTTGCTTTTGTGTTGAAAAAAGACTGTGTCTTTGTGACACCTGCTCATTTGTAATCTGTTTACAATTGCTTCCTCAATGAGCTAAAGTCATCCTGGCATGTACAGGCAACAGCATCATCATGTTGCCCATTTTGCAGAGGCACCTTGGGAACAAGGTTGTTAAGAACATTGAGCTCCAGTCAGCGTGGTGCTGTGTCGCTCTAATCTCTGCGTGGGAATTGGTAATCATGGGGTGGCAGACCATCGGACATAGATTGCCATGTCAGATAGGATTAAAGATAGCAACGCTGTGATTGATATGTTTGTGTGTGCAGCTGATGGATGCTGATGTGACAGGAAGGGTATGATGACCTCTTGTACACCAGGCAGTTTCAGGTAGATTGGTTTAAAGATGTATCGTTTTTAAATGCCTTAAGCTGTGCTTCATGAAAAATGGAAATAGCTGTCATCATATCATTCTACAACAGCGCTTTAGTTGGCATTTACCCTTGTTTTACTTTCATGTAGCACTGTGATGAAAACCATCTTAGACAATACACATACATTAGTAACTGCTGTAGTTGGCTTCCTGCCTTTGTTGCTCCTTGTGGTCTCGCTAAAGCATGATGTCCTGCATCATTGGCAAATTACTGGACCAATTGGTAACATAAAGTGAATGGATCCATGCAGGAGTAAACAAAGCAGAATGTGGGATAGGAATTAGAAACACAGGCTTAAAATTAAAATATTAATCCACATGCCTCAGGACATTAAGTGTATAAAGAACTAATCAGTTAATGCTAGAGATGGGAAGCATTGTGTTGTGTTCATAGTGAGCACTCTCTTCTGCTGTACTGCCTCCCTGGTGCAGCTTAATGGAGGAGAAACAGGGCTCATGGTTGCATGGATTATGTTGGATCATTTCTTTGTGAGGAGGCAATACACCAGTGGTTTTTTTTTTTAAAAGCTTGGGGTCGGGACCCCACGTGAGGTCGCTTGGAATTCAAAATGGGTCAGTTGAAATTTCTAGTAGTTGATAAAAAATGCCAAGCACAACAAACCTCGTAGCTCACCAACATTTTCCCTGATTTTCCCTATCTCTTATAATTGAGAAAGCACATTTTTTGGTGACTGTTATCTTGACCTTTTGACCTACATTCACCAAAATTTAATGGGATCTATTATGGATCACCTTACACCCTACCTGAAAATGTCATGGACATCAGACAGACAAACGGACAACAACAATAAAACCAATATCCTCACCTCTCACCTTTGGGTGTGTGGGGTACTGAAAACTTACTAATAAAAAAATATATGGTGAGTAGACTGAGACGGTCACAGTCCATAAAAGACATGAGAAACCAAGTATGTAACTAAAGCACTGTCGTGATGTTTATCTGTCAAATGTTCACTGTGGTCAGTTTCAGATGCTGCAGCTCTTTCATAATTCATAGTTTGAGTTATTATATGTTCAGTATTAATTGTTTTCAAAGGAATCTCACTGTGAAATGATTCATTCTTTTTAGTTGCAGGAAATGTTTTGCCATATGTTTACTGTGCAAAGTATATAGGTGATGATCACCAATTAAATGGACATAATATCATCTGTTTGGTTCCTATCCATGCTACATATTATATACTACATATATAATGACAACAACATCAATGATGGCATTAATAACAGAATAAATAAAACACAGATGCTGCAGAGTAAAGTACATTCATAGGCTACTAGGGAACGCCACAGCAGGGGCTGCATACATACATACATTAATCAAGCAATATTTTCTATAAAATCAACAGTAGATCATCAACAAAGAAGAAGACACATCAGCAATATAAACAGCTATATAACTCATACATAGTTAATGTTATATACGAAGACTGTTTGATTTAAGCAATACTTTTTCTTCTACCTCAGTAGCACTTCAACTTATCATGAAGGAATCTATTATCGTTGGCATGCATATTTGCAAGGGAAAAAAATGTCCTGATATTTTACATTTTATTGTTCCTGTTAAAGGAGGTAAACAGGGAGAGACAATTGGAGCTAATAAATAATAATAAATGTAAGCAATAACAATAATAATAATATCACCATAAGCACACTAAAGATTATATATTTTTATATACATATATACACACCCCTTGTTTTGTGGAACCTATGGTGTAATTTAGTTCCTTGTGCTTTTTAATGCCTGGTAGAACTAAGTAACATAGCTCATAAGATTTTAATTCCAAATCTATATATTTTTATACATCTGTGACGAAGGGCTCAATTTTTCACATCAAGTGACTTCATGGTGAATTATTTTCCTCAGAGCGGAGTCAGAAAATAATGTCTCGGGACATCACGTGATTGTTCTGGACCAATGGAATTGCCTTTTTTTTTTTTTTTTTTAACTGACCAGCTGACAGCCTGCGTGATTAGTGACATTAGTATAAAACTTCTCCCAAACAACCTCCAAAGTTGAACAAATGCGTTCTAAGTTCTAAATAGTGCTTTATGTAGTACAATAAGACAATCAATTGCAAAAAATTTACAGGATTTTATTTTGAGAACTTTTTTGCTGCACTTCCGAGTACTCATTGTTAATTTTAAAGGATATATTTCATCGTCGGAGCGAGAAGAAACTAAAATGGGTTTTATCTTATGGCCTGATCGATGTTTCTTTTCTCAACAAGTAATGCCTATGGATGTCGTGATGATGTATTTTGACAGTTACGTCACTTGTGGGAAGTTGTAGGCTAGCTGCACGTCGTACTTGTAGTTTTTGAAGTCGTATCTGTAATTTTTGACAAATACGCATAGGTATCCAAACTGTGGACACAAGTCTATTGACAACTATCTTGCACCGTAACCCTTTTATCTGCATTTATATAAGCGTTGTCAATCTCCGTACATATGGGGATGCGAGACTTGTATGGAATTGGATATGCATGTCAGGCTGCTAGACAGTGCTGTAATGGAATGCTGCCTTGTCAACTCGCATGTATAACAGCAATATTTTCAACCATGTTATGGAAACGCAAAAGCGGATAGTTTTCAACATTTCCACTCTGGAATGCATCTTCAGATTTTTGCATTTTCAACCCATGTAAATGCAACCCTTTCTGATGACACCTGTCACTTTAAGACAATGTTGAGCTACAGATAGTATATTTCCAATTCTAGACCCAATGAGGAGACTGCTGAGGTTTGTGGCAGGCGACCGTGTCCTAGTGAGGAATGTCTGTGTGTGGAAAATCTAAATTGGCTGACAGGTGGGAGAGGCCCTGTTCACATTGTTGTGAGATGTTTTGATGGTGGCCCTGTGTACGTTGTCAAGCCTGAGAGGGGCAGTGGTCTACACCGTACTCTCCACAGAGACCTCCTTTTGCTCCAGAACAGGGGCCACAGTACAACAAGGCAAGAAAAATGAATTTGAGAAGCAGTAAGGTGAGAAGTTAGCAAAAGGAATGGGCTGATTCTGATGGAGACTTGAGAGATGAAGAGGAGGTTGGTTGTGTTTTCGAGGAACCACCACAAGTCATTTTGTGGGGACCCTTTCTTCAGGAAATAGAATGTATCCAAGAGGTGACCTCTGACCCCGCTCAATCTCTTGAATTCAACTCACAGCACTAGTGTCCATTGGAACAAGTGAACTCTGGTCATCCAGCCAAATCCAATGACTAGCCTTATTCTAAATCAAGCGTTCACGTCACTATAGACATTCCAGACTCTGACACGCATGAGGAGGAAAGAGGAGGTGACAACTCACCAGTTCACAAAGAAAGTGATAGTTCCATCTGACCTGCAGCATGACCTTGCCCTGCAAGGACCTGAAGAGGACACAAATAATATTGAGAGACACTTGTCAGGTGAACCCAGACGTTCTAACAGAGGCGTGTTCCTCATAAGCCCAACTACAATGATCCTTGCCTCGTTTTTGAGAGCCTGCAAGCTGTCATGACTCTCATCTCGCAGCTCCTACAGACTCCCTTGTCGTGTTTAACATGCATGCAGGGCCTCATGCAGTAAGCCCTGGTGTAACCAGGGTTAAATAATCTCAGGTTATTTATAGTTTTTTATATTCTGTATGTTATCCTTACATTTAAATACATGCTTTTTCCTATAAGATAAAGTGATAAACAGGTTTTTCTGACCTTATATTAGGATATAAATATGCATGACTGCCATCTCTTTATCTGGGATGACATTGTCACTCGTTTTCAGTGTAAGAGTGAGCATCTTACCTTTGTGACAATCTCTGCGAGTTCCTGTCCGAGGCACAGCGTGTGTGAATGCTGGAGAGAGAAAAGGAAAAAAAAGACAAGATAGAAAACTGAACTTAAAACGAGAAGGGGAAAAAACGTCTGACACAAATCAGTACGAGAGGACTGTCTGCAAGAACAACGTAGAGTATTAGAAAGAAATCGATTCCTGGTGAGTAGTGGGGTGACCACTGGCATGGAGGAGGAAAGGACACTTGTGTCCAAAAAGAACAAAAGCCGTAAAGTTAGGACAGATGGGCCCGGGGGGGGGGGGGCGGGGGCAAACACCTGCAGCTCAGTCTTCACTGTGTCCACTTCGTGCGCTGCTTCGGCTACTTCATATTGTCTTGTTTTTTGGTTATGTCAATACAATCATTTTAAAATTGTCACTCAGTTGTCGTGTTTGTCATTTGGGGTGAATGTTGAGGCCAAACCCATGGCCTCAACATCCTCTTGTAAATTGTAAATTGTCCCAAAGTCTGAAACAAGTGGTCCCATGCACAACAGCCCCCACCCCACACATCAAATTTACCTACTTATCCTTGTAAAAACAATTTTTTTTGGGTAATTTTGACCTTTGACCTACATTCACAAAAAATTAATGGGATCTATCCTGGATTACTTGACACATTTCCTGAAAAAATTCATGGAAATTGGTCCAGTAGCTTTTGCATGAAGTTGCTGATGATCAGACAAAAGAAATCAAAACAATACTCTTGTAAAAACTGTCAGCATTATTCAAAGCATTCCAATCTGATATTGCTGGTGAATACATGGACCTACCTCACGATTCTGATGTTGCAGGTTAAGCCGTGGTTCCATGCTGCACTGGTTTTATTCCCTGTTTTATATCGATATGGTGTTAGGAGGGCCGACCTCTTCATGAGCTCAGTGACTCTCTACGATTGGCAGACCTGGCTTTTTTTTAGTTGATCTCAAGAATCATGTTAACACACTGAACAGAGCAGTGTGCACATATGAAAGTGTTTTGTACAAAACACCATCTGATTCACAACAGTCAGATTTGCACATCTAAAGACCAAGCTCTCTGCTCAAATTGTGATTGCGTCTCTCATTACAGAACTCAGTCAGTGCTTCCAAGATTATTCTGTCGTTGAGAAGGAAATCACAATGTCTGCGACCCCATTTTTGGTGAATGTGGAAGAAGTGGTTGAGTATGTAATTAGAACTTATCGAAATGCAGCATGATTTTTCTCTCTACCTGACTTCTACAGGAGCTGGGAAAAGGCTAAGTTTCCTCTGATGAGATAACATGTAAACAGAATGATGTGTCTATTTGGCTAAATGCGCCTATATGAGCAGACATTCTCTGTTAAATCTGAACAAAAGCAGATTGAGAAGAAGAATGATCAACAGGCTTTGATGTCCTTCGCCTCTCAACCATAAGACGTACTCCTGACCTGCCAGTGATCCTTCAGACCAAAGTGCAGCTTCACCGCTTCCACTGAATGCAACACTATTCCATTTATGCAGCAACAATCTAAACCAGAGGTCTCAAACATATGGCCCATGAGCCAAACGCGGCCTGTCAAAGGTTCCAAATGTCACCCCTGGGATGAATTTTCTATTTGCAATCATTCCACAGTCAAGGCTGTGGCATTCTTTTTAGTTCAGGTTCCACATACAGACCAATATTATCTAGAGTCGAATAACAAAAACCTACACAATTTAATAAATCCAGATTTTCTTCGGGGTTTGATGTGAAAAACATAAGTTCTCATTATGTTGATAATGAGAACTTAGTTTTAAAAGATAAAATATGGAAATATTTATATTTACAAACTGTAACGTAACAATCAAATGTGGGAACAACATAAAATGTCTAAAGAAAATTCTGTACAACTTAAAAATGTTGAAGCAAAACATTGTCAAAATTGCATTTATTTTTGCTAGGAAATTGTATTTTTTTCTGGTTATTCCCATTTTTTTGTATAGTTTGTAAAACAAAATATTTTCATAATGTAATGGGAATGTTTTATTTATTTATCCTATTTATATTTAACCATGAGGTCCCACTGACATCAGAAATATCTTTTGCAAGGGGAACCTAGTCAACTAATCAACTATTACAAGGTTCACAGATGAACAATAAAACAGAAATAGCTACTGGACCACAATAACCGCTTAATAAATCCACACAGACTGCAATATTTATGCTACTCTTAAAATGAATAATGATTCAAACACCTGATACTAATCATGGGTTATTTATCTAATTTATCTAATCTATCTATCTATCTATCTATCTATCTATCTATCTATCTATCTATCTATCTATCTATCTATCTATCTATCTATCTATCTATCTATCTATCTATCTATCTATCTATCTATCTATCTATCTATCTATCTATCTATCTATCTATCTATCTATCTATCTATCTATCTATCTATCTATCTATCTATCTATCTATCTATCTATCTATCTATCTATCTATCTATCTATCTATCTATCTATCTATCTATTTATTATCTCATCTGGTGTGAATGGGTGTACTATATTTACTTTTTGTTTTTTCCTCACGCTGTAAAACTGGAATATCAATGAAAATAAGACAAAACAAGGAAAGGTTAAAAATACAGAAAAATCCATTTCGGAGTCATCATAAAATTTGCACTGGGTCTTTATGAAATAATCACATAATAGTAAAAATGAACATAACCTTAACAGACAATTGTATTTCTTACCTTTCTCTCTTTAAATATGAATATTTATGATCTGTAACATAGAATTCAGAGTCCTCTCACTGTTGTCCTTGACCTGATGCTGATGTTACGTCACGTGACCTCCTGTACAGAATACAACTGAACACATTAAAAAAAAGGAAAAAGTCAGAATTATTCCCCGTCACAAAACAGGCACACCTCCTAAAAAAGGCTTTTCCACGCAATTACTGAGCGAGCTAGTGTATTTGTCCTTATTCTAAGGCTGTGTTGAAAGGCGTACTCAGGGCGGTGGGATGCTGGAATAACATGCCATTTCAAATAAAACATGAGTGCAGTCGTGTTCTGTGTGACCACTGCTGCTGAATAATGAAAAGCACATCCAGTCATCCTTCTTCTGCCATCGCATCTCACAGTTACGATTCATCTATTTTGCTTGAGCGCACTAAAGGTGGGAGACAACCCTTGGCTTTTGCTTTTACTAGATGTTGAGTTTCTGAAGTTAACCGGTACTACTTGGCCCTACTGAACAGAATATAACCGGAGCAAGCTGTTCTAGGCCATCAAGTTTAGAGGCACATTACCTAGGAACAGACGTCCAGAAAACAGCTGCTACAGCAATCCTTGGTGGAGCTGCTGACTGGCCCCGCACTCTTCCACACAGTCTCCATGTGGCCCCTGTGACACGTCATGCAAATCCAAATGGATGCCCCCGACTTTATAGGGGAAAATTAATGTGAATTTTCTGCATTTTGAGCAGCTTGCGCACCAACACCACATGGCACCATATGGCACACTGAGCTAAAAAAAACAACAACTGGGAAATGTTAACACAGTCATATTTGTGGGAACAAGTTTTATTAAAGCATACACCGGAAGACTGAAATCATTAGGGCACAAGTACTTACAAGTGAAACAAAACAAGGAAATGATCATTGATGATAACCCAGAGAAAATAAACAAAGCCCACTTTCTCAAACTAGAGGGTATGACTCAGAAGTTAAAATAAATTATGAAGAAATTTCAGGTTTATTAGTAAATTAATATTAAACAGAATAACATACTGTTTTGTAAATGTAAACATAATTAAATCCAAAATAATTAAATTAGTTGAATTATTTTAAATCCAAATCAATTTTAGGGGAAAAAAAACAGTCCAATGTTTACTAGTTATCTGGAAAATACTAATTCAGATATAACAAATATCTGCAAAAAAATCATTTAAACTTACTAAGGTGAGAGTAATTCATATTCCTAAATATCTGATTATTGATTTATACGTTATTGATATTAGTGATAAAATATTAATTCCTACTCAACTGTTATTCAAACTAAAGAGTAAAATGCAATTAATAAATAATTAAAATGTTAACATAATGTCATGATGGGGTGAGGTGAAGGGAAGAACTCAGATGCACAGTGGTGAAGGGAAAAATGATTTAATAATAAACAGAACAAAATCATGACAGAGACAAAACCTGGGGGGGGGGGGGGGGGGGGGGGGGGGGTAGATCAGCCAGAGTCCATGGTGTGAAAATTGTCCAGGTTATTGTGGCAAAAGAAATGGCAGCGTGTCCAGGTTATGGAGGTGACAACGCTGAATGGTCCTGCGCTTGCAACTGGCAGCTTCACTGCTTAAATATTGCAGGTCCCACAGTGTGGGACCAGGTGGATCTGCAGAACACTGGAGGAAAGGTCACTGGAGGAGAGGTCGTGACACATAATGTCTCAACATAACAATATACTAAACTGCACAAAGTCTTTTTTTCACATGTAGTTTAATAAAATGTATTTTGTTAATATTAATTAAGCCCAGTCACACTTTTTAGAGTGTAATTCATGTATTTGTCATCTATAATATCTGTAAGTTGGAAATGATAAACTAAAGCATAATGTCATCTTAACTATATTCCACTATTTTTTCTGAAGAATTTACTGGTATTTCAAGTGCATTTTGTAGATGTAATCATTTTTAATGTGGATTTCACTCTTTTTCACACCCAAAAATAGAGAAAACTAGACATCATTGTATAAATGTTTATCATATATCATTTTACTGCTCAGTTGCAGTAAAATGCTAACACAGTAATCAAGATGGGATTCAAACCCATGATGTCTGTACTGAGAATGTGATGAGTTATAGAGTGAGTCACAAGAGCAGTTTAAAGAACCAATGGTAATGGTGTAATTGAACGATAGTGGGTGTGGAAGTGTGACCTCTGACCTCCTAAGAAGCTTATTAGCTGTGTTAACAGAGCATTCCCTCAGCTTAGGTGGTAGTGAGATGGTTAGGAAGGCAGCATTTGGTGTGGGAGTGTGGGGTTCAATACTACGTGAGGGTAGAGAGGGTAAAATTAGGGGATTTGACATGGAGTCACCTGATAAAGAGCCCATGGAGGGAGGCCGTAGAAGAGATGTCACAAAAGGTAGGAGGTTCTATATTATGCTGCCCTCGTCTCCTCTCCTCTGGCTGACTGATACCCTGAGATTTGGCTGAAAATTGATAATGGCTCCACAGCGTATCATCAGAATTAGTAAAATTAAAGAAGAGTGATGTTTACAAAAGGTAATCTGTTTGGCGAGTGCTTCAAAATCAATTCCAAGCAACAAGGGTCAAAACAGCCTGCTCGGGTTTGACTACGGTACCATAGTTTACTGTGACCCAGCTAAATGGTAACAGGTAGACGCATGCAATTACTGGCATAAAACACTCCTGACTCCCTCCTAATTATAAACCCTTGTGAATAATCACATCCCAGCACAATTAATAGAGCAACTCTTCAGCTCAAAACTGGGTGAGAGCTACAGCTTGCACCAACGACACATTTTAATTTCGCAGATTTCATTAGGCCTATGCATTTTGTGATTAGACTTATGAAATGTGACTGACCTTCTGATGCTGCAGAGTCATGCTCTGATTGCAAATCTGCCCGGATGCCATATGAAGAACGCTATCAACATTATCTATATCACTGTTTTAAACAAGGTCTATAAAGCACCAAAAATGAGTTTTAATAATGCATATGGTAGATCCAGAATTTCATTTCATGTATCGTCAAAGCTACATGAATCAGAGATGGTTCATTTAAAGCAGAGGTCTGCAGACTCATGCTAACGTGCACCATGGATTCATGGACGTGTAGACTGCACACGACAGTATGAGCTCTGCAGATTCACTGTGGCATGTATGAATACTATATTGATTGAGCAAGGGGGCAAGAAGTTCGGAACCCCCCCCCTACACACACACACACACCCTTTAGCTAGCTAGAGGGTGTGTTAGCTCAAGTTTCCAAGATAAGTCTTGGGTCAAAATGTGAAGAGAATCGGTTTTACTTCAAAGGAACATTGGTCTCAGATCTACTTCAAAATACCCACCAACACATTTAAAGGCAAGGAGAGGCACTAATGGATCTGAATCAGCTGTCTATCGCACGCACTTTCTCCTCCCTCATTCCCACTTACGCTAGTGAGAGGAAAGGGGGAGGGCTTGCGCTAGTGGGAGGAACAGAGATGAATAGGGGGAGGACTTGCACCAGTGTGCTCGGTGGTTGATACTCGCAAAACTCATCTGGACACATCCCATTGGTGTGGTACAGCTGGCCTGTTCCGCGCCTGTGCCAGGTCTGTGAGACGAGAAAAACTGAAGGAAATGTGACTTTTTCAGCTAAATATATCCTCAACTGAGCATAAAAACAAGCCTCAAAAACCACTGTCACCTGTATCCATGAGTTTTACTGGTGATTAATCAATATTGTTAAAGAGGACAGTGTTTCCATGCCAACTAAGGATCCCCTGATCATCCAAATGGGTCATATGTGATGATCATGAAAAGATGTAACTATATTTTACACTAATTGTTTTCATGGAGTGATAGGATTAATGGATCAACAGGCATTAAACGGTTTATATCAGTCGATGGTTTTGGTTGCCAGTGACTGTTTTAAGTTGGTAGCCACTATTAGCACTTTAATAAACAATCCCTAATTTATCAGCTTTTTGCTAATGTTGTAAGAAGTTTGGGTTCTGAGTAGACTTCAAATATCTCTTTTGGGCCTGATGAACATTTGAGAACCCAGATTAAAGTGGACTAGTGGACTTTAGTGATAGTACTAAAGAATCATGATGAACATTAACGCTCGCAGCCGCCTCTATAAAACACCTTATGCCCACTTATACTTCTATCAATAAAAGTGAACACCACTGGACTAGAAGGTGTGAACGGTATTTGTTTATTTATTACATGTAATGACGTGATCTATATGCTACCCCTCAGCAATGTTTAACAGAACAGATGGTACCAAATATTAGAATTTAAAATACTGACATCTTTCCAAAACTTCATTTTCTATTTCATATACTGTATAGAAATGAACATGACAATATATTTACTTTTAACAGATGTTTGACTCATACATTTTAAATCATCCCTTTAAAATTGCATTGTAATATGTTTACAAAGATGGGGATATGCATAAAGGCATCTGTTACAGCTGAAAAATGCTAATTTTATTGCAGAAAGCTCTGACGCTATGGGAGACAAAGGGCACTGTTTCATCCTAACAAGTCATGAATAAAGTACATATCACCTCATATGAAGTGATCGTATTCTTCTTACACTGATCAGCTGTAACATTCTGATCCATGATAGAAGAAGTGGTGGTACTAATATTGATTATTTCATTCCAGTGGGACTTTTGAATGGGTTAGGTAATATTCGGCAGTAAAGGAACATTTAATCATTGAAGCTGATGTGTTGGAAACAGTGTAGCATCCTATAATGCAGTGTTTACCAACCCTGACACAGTAACCTGCATGTTTCAGACGTTCCTCTCTCCAACCACACCTGATTCAAATGATCAGCCTATCATCAGCTCTGCAGAAGAATGATAATGACCATCAGGTGTGTTCAAAGAGGGAAACATCTAAAACAGGGGTGTCAAACTGCGGTCCTCAATGGCCAGTGTCCTGCATGTTTTAAATGTTCCCCTCTTCCATTACACCTGGAGCCCATTGCATCATTATCAGTCTTCTGCAGAACTGATGAGGAGCTGATTATTAACTCTTTAAGTGTCAGCGCTGATGCATTCTGAATGGATGATTTAGTTTAAATATTCAGAAAAATTCTACCATTTTCCTTTTAGTTTTGTGGATGAAAACAGTGTTTTTTCCAAATTTTCCACATTATTTTTTCATTTTGTGAATATGTATGAGTTTTTTTGAATATGTATGAGTTTTTTGAATATGTATGAGTTTTTTGTTAATTTTGTTTATTTTTCTACATTTTATTTTTTTTTAAAATGTCATTATTTTTCTTTGATTTTCTGCCATTTGTGTTTTTACTTTACTCATGTTACCAATTATTTTGTTAGCTTATTATTAATTTTAGTTTTTTTGTTGTTGCTCATTTTGATTGCTAAAATCTCAGGAATTAAAGGGTTAAACTGAATCACATGGAAGAGGGAAATCTCTAAAACATGCAGGACACCGGCCCTCTAGGACTGGAGTTTGACACCATTGATCTACAACATGTCGGATAGTGTGTCTCGAGGACCAGGGTTGGGAAACATTGCTATAATGTAATCATTTCATGAAAATGTAATACAATTTAAAATCCAAGAATACAAGTTTATTATATTATGGCAAGGGTGCAAACATGCGACCCACGGGCCAAATCTGGCCGAGTCCAAAAGGGTCTAGTCCAGACCCCAGGTTAAATTTGGGAAATACAAAAATTATAGTGAATATTAGGGGTGTGACGAGACACTCAGCTCACGAGACGAGACACAAGATTGGGTTCACGAGATCGAGACGAGATTTTAAGAAAACTAAATTACAAATTATATGAATGGACAATAGACTTTTATTTAACTGAGTTGCACCCAGATTTTATAACTATGTAAGCATTAACTTTTAATGAACTTGTTAATGAACTTCTTCCTCTACAAATTAAAACTAAAATAAAATGGTTATAAAAGTTAAAATAAATAAAATAAAACTATATATTACTCCTTTTTTCCGGTGCAGACAATATGTGAAAAAACAAACAGTTCTCCTCTGTCAATACAGACTGAAAATAGCCTGACCAAGTTTGTCACTCAGGGGCGATTCTAGCATCTAACCTTTAAGGGGGGCTCAGCCCCCAGTGCTGACAGTGGCACCTGTCTTGAACGAAAGAGTTGAATCGATTTCTAAACTTTTTTTCTTTTAATTGACCAATAAACTATCATCTACCATCCACAAGCACTGAAATAAATATCTAGCTTACAAACGTACCAGTTCCATGTCAATGTATAGGCTTATTGCATGAGAAAAAAATTGTCTGGTTCTGGGATGTTCTGGTGAAGTGTGGTGGTGATAAGGTGGCAAGAAAAAAAAAGACCCATAGACCACTAAGCTGTTTGTCGTTAGCTGCTACTGTGTTAGCTCACTGCAGGTCAACTCCTGGCCTACTTACACACATACGTACTCAAATGCAATAATTCCTCTAAATCAGGCAGGAGGAAATTTGACATTTAATTTACTCACTATTTAATAATAACAGGTGTCTTGATAGAATTCATACAAGAAAGACAAGGTCTTTAATTTGGTCTAATTGTGATTCAAACTAGCCAGACATTATGAAGAACAGGTCTTAGCCCAGAGGGGGGTCTCCCCCAGAGAAAAACAGATTTCTTAAATGAAATTTTCTGTATTTTAGTGCATATTAAGGTGACCTGTTTGATGAATCCTAACCTCATGACATCGATATAGAACACTATACAGTATATCAGTATGTTAGCATGTTAGCATGTTAGCATGTCCAGCCTCAGATGCCACAGCCGCCATCTTGGTACAAGGTCCATATGTTTCTCACACTATCAGGGAAGATGCAACTGATGATCAGGCAAGAAGTGTTACCCCCATATAAAGATGGCACTGATTAAACTGAAACATTAATTCCAATTGACAGGGGTAGTCAATGCAATATGTTCTATATCTTTGACCCTGTGACATGAAGATAAACATTTTTAAATGGAGACTGAAAGGTTTAATGGGAAGAAAATGTAAATGAGTCCATATTTAATGTACATATTTAACACTGAGTAAATATTAACACAATATTATAAATAAAATAGGAGAATGTAGAAATATAAAGTAATGATCAGGGTTATAATAGTTTGGATTTTTCAGTATAGTTTTGTTTTAGTTAGTTTGGACTTTTTTTTCCCTCTAATTCAGTTAGTTTTAATGTGTCTTTTGAGCAGGTTTGCTAGTTTTTTTCTGAATGCTTGGTTTTAGTTTTTTCATATATTTTATCTTCCTCACCATCCTATTCAAAGAAAAGTGAGGTGTGGATCAGCTGGGTCAGGTCTAGGTGGGTTATTGACTGAGCAGAGACATAAACATATAGACAGTATGATGGATAAACTCCCTATAGCAGGTTGGGGGGGGGGGGTCAAGTCAAAAAAGAATATTTTAAAAAATGAGAGCAATCTGGGTTTTGATGTAGGATTGCTGCCCAAATATCAGTTGTAATATGTGTTGTTTGGAGCGGAGTACACGGGTGACTTTTTTTTTGCCAAGATAAAAAAAAAAAAAAAAGATCCGGCGATCCGGGACCATAAATCGACACCCCTACATTATAGGGTGCTACAAGGAGAAACATAAGTAACATATGGACCTGAGTGACATTGACCAGGTCCATATTGTGATGTTGAACATCTGTACAACTGCAGGTCTGGTCTGCAGGGCTAACAAACATGGCTTAAGGAAGGACAGCCCAAATTCAGGCCAGTTCATTATCTGTGGAAAGTTTTGGATGAATAAATCTGATCCATGGAGGTCCACATCTAGTTCCAGGACTTCAGGGACCTGCTGCTACACTGGGAAAAAAAAATGTAAATGTATTTTTCTCATTTCTAGTCATATCTTATCAGACTTAAAATAAGACTTTCAGGGGACATATTTGATCTCCAGTGGGCCAGATGAGTAAAATAATCACGTAATAACTTATAAATAATGACAACTCCACATTTATGTCTTTGTTTTAGTGCAAACAAAACAAAATGTCAAACTATAAAAATACTTACTCATAAGCTATATAAAAAAAGATGTGAATATTCTGAAAAGGTGGAATTTCTTAAGAAAATTAAGTGCAATTTTAACAATATTCTGCCTCAACTTATCATGTCTAGACAGGATACTTAGGACACTTAGTAAGAGAAGCAGAACATTGTTCAAATTGGGCTTGATTTTCTTCAGACATTTCAGTTTGTTCATACTTTTTCAAATTGCTACAGGATAGTTTCATAATTGATGATGATTTTGGCACTACAACAAAGACACATTTGAAGTTGTTAATATTTATATTTAATATTCAGCATAATATAGCAGTATACTTTTTTTTTTTTTTTTTTTTAGCATCAAACCATCAAAAAATATAGTCATTGTGTTTTATAGGTTATTACACTGGGAAAAAAATCTAAATCTTACCAAGTGTATTTTTCTAATTTCAATAAGACATAATCACATGAAGAGTCACTTTTTAAAGCAAACAAACAAATGAATACATACAATTAAATATGCTTGAAAATATTTACATGAAGTCTGGGTAAAACAACTAATACAGCACACATATGCCTGTATAAGACAATACACAAAGGCATTAAATATAAAGGTATTCTCTGTATTGGACAGTGATCAGAGACTCACTGCCTTCAGGTTTTCCAGTGTAAACACTCTGGTCACTGTTCAGCCAAGGTAAGCAACAAGGGCAAAGCTCTGGAGAATACCCTGAAGAGAAGCAGCTGATAACACACAAAAATATATACTGGCCTTTGACAGAAAAAAATAAATAAAATAAACATCGAAGCCTTTGTGGAGAAGGTCAGATGAGCCCCAAAGGTCACAAGATGACGAGGGCAACCCCCACATGCACAGTGCTTTTGGCTTTTGTAGAAAAAAGGTACAAAAACAGATTTGGAAAAAAAACAAAAAACAAGCTGTGTTAGAAAATCAGGATGGAAGTGTTAGGAAATAATAATTTATTACAGTAAAAAGGATAACTAGTGAAACTACAAAGAATAATGAAATAGTTCTTCAAAAACATTTATGAAGAGTAAATGAGGGAATAGTATAATAGAAGAGAAGCATTTACACAGATAACTGCACAATTTAATACCATTTCAGCATTCAGATTATACATTTTCACTGTAATTTTGGATTAAGTGTGTGAAATTAAAACAAAAACCTAATTTTACTGCAGTAAACACATGCACATTATATTCTAAGACAGTTGTTTTCAACCTTGGGGTTGGGACCTCATGTGGGGTCACCAGAAATTCAAATAAAGTCACCTGAAATTTCTTAATAATTTGCCTGGATAAATAAAACTTAAATTAAATTAAATTAAAATAAATGCATTTTTTGGTCACCTATTTAGTGTCAGCTACCTGGATAAACTATGATTGTTAGCTGTGAGATTGGTTGTAATTAAATGGACGTAGCTCCACAATCTTTGACCCTAATGTGTGAGGTCAGGAGCACAAAGAACTGTTTCCTCTTGATATTAAATATTTTCTCCAGTTTTCTGTCCAAGAAAGAATAACATAGTAGTTAGGACACATAGTGGTACTAAGAAATGTTGCCATTAAGAGCCTACTTTGAAACAATTTGCAATTGAATTTCCATTTAATGTCTGCTGTTTCCCATAGAAAAGAAAAGAAAAGAAAAGAAAAGAAAAGAAAAGAAAAGAAAAGAAAAGAAAAGAAAAGAAAAGAAAAGAAAAGAAAAGAAAAGAAAAGAAAAGAATAGAATAGAAGTAATTTATTAATTAATATATTTTGGAAATTGCTTTGTAATAGCATCAGCATTCACATAATAAGAATAT
The DNA here is from genome assembly GCA_020466265.1 of Siphamia tubifer. Lineage (NCBI taxonomy): Eukaryota > Metazoa > Chordata > Actinopteri > Kurtiformes > Apogonidae > Siphamia > Siphamia tubifer. Next base: position 23,078,934 of record CM035791.1, read on the forward strand.
ACAAAGTGCAAAACAAAAGTAAAGGGTAAATATAAGTTTAAATACTAGGGATGTTAACCGATGACCGTTTGACCGACAGCTGACCCCATCAGCATTGTCAATAATCTTTATTGTCATTATGCAAGGCACAACGAAATTTCATGCAGTAATCTACACCTGGCTTTTCTGCCTCCCATCCATGAAAAAATTTAATAAAAATCTATATTATATAGACTAAATATTGTCAAAAATTAACATTCACGTGCAACATAGTAAAGGATGATCAAAAAGTCTCGATTTTGAACATATGGGGTCGCTAATCTGTGATGTTAAAATGAGGTCACAAGCAAAAATAAAAAAAAAACATGTTGGAAAGCACTGTTCTAAGGAGCTGCATGTTTCACTATGTGACATGACATTTAATTGTATATTTTGCTGACAACAAAAGCTCAGTATTTATACCACACCTGGCCTTTATCTGGACACCTTGACTATTCTGTATAGCTATTATCCATGTGCTTGAGAATAGACACTGAGGGCATGTCCCTACAAATGTCACTGAAAAGACGATTGTCCTTGCTGTTATTTTTAATGATTCCAAAAAGTTGAACAAAAACTAATGGAAAGGACAAGAATCTCAGAAGGTCAGGCAGTGGCCGACTAATGCTAGGGAAGAAGAGATGGATTTATCTGCTGCTTGTTTTGGCAGATGTGTTTTAGACCAAAAAAATAATCATCAAAAACAGATCAGCCGCTGGAAACAGGAGACGCTTTCAGTATCATTTTCATCGGATGATTTAATGAATGGAAATCAAAAATGCAAGTGTTGGAACAGCTGTGAACAAAGGAATCATTCATCTGTAGAAAACTGGCCTTTACCAGTTTTTCTTTTTTTCTTTAATACAGTACACACACAGACACACACACACTGGTTTCCATGTCTCAGGAAGCCAGTATCAGCAAATTAGAGACAAGATAAAATGCAGCTTAAAAATTCTCCTCTAAACCCCTGATGAATAAGGGACAAATTACCTTCTGTTATGATTGTCATATTGTCATGTGACTTTCTGTCAGTCCTCCTGTGTTTATTTGTCTTCGTTGGAGTCCTGGGCTTTTATTTTGTTATGTGGGTCTGTGTGGACATTGTCTTCCTGTCACCAGTGCCCCCCCCCCCCCCGTAATCTGCATGATTGAGTCCACCTGTCCTCTTCCCTATTTAAGTGTGGTGTGTGTGTTTCTTTGATGCTAGTTTGTCTGTCTCCGTGCACCCAAATGAGCGTTCTTTTTCTGTGTCTTACCTTTTCCGTGTATGACCTTTTTTCTGGATCTCCGGTATGTGTCTGTTTTTTGTTCCAAAGACAACAACGGCTTTGTATTTTTTTATGGCTTTTCTGTTATCGGACCTGGGCTTCATACTCGACACTGAAACTGTTCCATCACTGTCGGATCCCTTCATTGGACTGATTACCTGGATTGACCCTTGCCTGCATACTGGTACCATGAATTGGATTTTGGTTTTGGTTATTGGACATTCGGTTTTGACCCCTGCTTGTTTTCTGATCTAGTTTTTGCCTTGTCCCTTAGCTGCCGGTCCAATCTACCATCACACACGGATCGGCCATAAATCAGCAGTTCCACCACTGTACACATTTATATTCAATAAAAGTGTTAAGACTGATATCCTGTGTCAGAGTCTTGCATTTGGGTCCCTTTGTTCTGTTACTCCATTACACTTTCTCACTAAAGTTTTCTTCCTCCTTACAACTTGAACTTACTCAAAAAGTACAGCTTCAAAAAGAAGATGGCGAATATCAGGGAACTCTACTCTTACAAGGAGCTGTCTATTTAAAAAAAAAAATAGATATTTAAAAGGGAAGGGAAAGAACAGTCAATCTATACTGTTATTGTGTGCTGTTTATAATCACCACTTGTAGGTAAAATAGCCATTGGGTAGTGTGAGTAAACACATCTCTCTTTTTTGAAAAATAATACAATAATTAAAAAAAAAATATTGAATATCAAAATAAATGTAAAAAAAATGTGTAGATCTGACTGGTCTGTGTTTACGCGCCAAGTAAGAGGTAGGGAAAGAAGTGTCGACTATGAGAGTTGACATGCTGACTAGTCGACATTTCTGTTAAGGTCCTAATGTGTGGAAGGAGGGAAAAAGGCCCATGGTTAGTACGAAAAAAAAAAATTGGGCCAAATAACTAATTACATAAAAAAGCACACAATAGACACGCATCAGTCACCACTTGAGTGAGAAGCAGAATACTGGGTGGATGTTTGTGTATCTGAACCTCACTTGCAACTCAGACTGTACCTTGCAAAAAATGTCATTAAACTTGTAACTTGGGAAACTCATGAGTCATAGCACCACTGTATTGTCAGTCATAACAGAAATAATACATGTAGTAGTGAGACTTGATCTTATACTTGCAAACATTGGCAGCCAAACAGTCCCTTCTAGTATCGCTCAGACTCATACACATTCCAATTATTACCTTCAAATCAGAAACGTATGTCTCTGGAAACCTCAACCCACAACACACACCACCACCACTATCAGTATCAAGGCTCCTATAGGGAGGTGGTGGTGGGTGGGGGTCGTTCTTAGCTAAGGCACCCAATTCATAGCATCACCTCTCATAGTCATCGACTTCCTACAAAGCTCTAGGTGTCAAAGTCTATTCCTCCTGGTCACAATAAATTCCAATTTGCTGCAATTCTTCTTTCATCTTCCTTCATTCCTCTCTGTGTCTGTCCTGATTGAAATGGGAAACAGGGACCAGGGCTGTTTAGAACCAGAGACTGCATACACATTTAATTCAATGATGGAAATACAAGTCACTACAATCACATACCAAGTAGTTTAAAATGCTGGACTGAGGTAAAACAAATAAAAATAAATACAAAACCATTCAAACCTAAACAAGCTCAAGGTTTGGGTCATACAGGTGCTCTGATGGACACTTATTACTCACAAAAAACACTGGTGTGCAAGTACATTGTGAAATTTTACCATATGTGTTACTAATAAAGAAAACTCAAGTCTTAAATGCTGGTTGGCTCAGGTTTCCAGGATAAGTCTGGGGTCAAGATGTGAAATTCTTAGAATTAACAAGAGAATAGGTTTTAGTCCAAAGGATTATTGGTCTCAGATCTACTTCAAAACACTGTCTGCACATTATGATCCATTCACTTTACAGGTTCTTTGTAGTGGAATATTTACTAATCCATTGTATACATGTACATAAACCACCATATATGTGGAATAACACACCATCATATATATTAAAGGTGTCATTCCGCTGAAAACGACTTTTCCACGCTCCTTTTGGAATCTGATGGGTTACCCCAAGTTACTAACTCATGCTGTGTTTGCTGCATGGTGTGTCCCCTCCACATTCATTGAAAACAAACCTGTCCACCACACGTCCCCTGCATGTTTTCAAAACAAGCAACAGCACAAAACCTAGCTGGATGTTACTCTGGGAAGGTAAACACACATATAGCGAGATGGGAGCTAATCTGAACCACTCAGAGACGCCTCACTACCGCATAATGGACATGTATGAGGAAGTACTGGTAAACTCTGTTGTTTGACCTCAAGTAATTTTTCTACCCTCCAAAAACAGCTGAAAACAAGGGAGTCAGAGACAGCAGACCTCCACCAAGGCTTGATATGGTGTCAGATGACGTCAAAACGTAATGTGATTGACCCATCTGATGTCTTAAGGTGAGACGATGTGAATGAAAAAAACCCCCTGCCAGATTCTATCTTGTCTCAATGCTGAGATATTACTACTGATGTGTTTTAGTTGTTGTCCTTTAGTGCAACCTTGACCTTTGACCTTCATTGCTCAAAATCTAATGGGTTCTTCCTTGATCCATTATCCATCATTCCTGAAAGTTTCATCAAAATCTGTTCAGAAGTTTTTGCGTAATCCTACTGAAAGACAGACAGACAAACAGACGGACAGACAAACATACAGTCAGACAAACAGACAGACAGACAGACAGACAAACAGACAGTCAGACAAACAGACAGACAGACAGACAGTCAGACAAACAGACAGACAGACAGACAAACAGACAGCCAGACAAACAGACAGACAGACAAACAGACAGTCAGACAAACAGACAGACAGACAAACAGACAGTCAGACAAACAGACAGACAGACAGACAAACAGACAGTCAGACAAACAGACAGACAGACAGACAGACAGTCAGACAAACAGACAGACAGACAAACAGACAGTCAGACAAACAGACAGACAGACAAACAGACAGTCAGACAAACAGACAGACAGACAAACAGACAGTCAGACAAACAGACATTGGCAGAGGTAAAAAAGTAATTTGGACTTTTTTAAAAATAGAACCAACACACAATGCATTCAATAACAATGGAGAACACAGTAACATTAATGAAATAATGATGGAATGACACTCTCTGAAGCAGATACTTTCTAAAATAAAAATTGTAGAGCAGTGTAATAAGTACAAATTGCAGTTTTTACCACTTTGGTTAGTTGTAGTAAATGGCCGAAAAACACTTTCCATTTCAAACACTTTTCTATCCTGGCCTGTATTCACTGTTTAATGCACATCACGAATGTAAGAAATGCTAGAGATTTCTAGACATGATGGATGGATAGATGTCAAGACAGATCTGTCCATATATTTTCATATCTTATTTCACAGTGAAAAGGTCCAAGCCTTCAAGTATGTTTGGATAAAAGTAAAGCAAACAGGGGAGAGATGCAGTATATTATTATTAACTAAGATTCTTTCTGTTGAATCATTGGTTATTGAACATGGAATATTGTTTTTTTTATAAAGTTTTTATAAAGTTTTTTTTATAATTACACTGCTCTCCTGTTCTTTTTTTTTAGGAAAAAGCTTCAGACATTAAATGTGCGAAATCTTACATACTTTAATAAGATGAATCAGAAAACAAATGACAAAAGTGCTGGTTAGTTCATGTTTTTAATATATATGATGGTGTGTTATTCCACATATATGGTGGTTTATGTACATGTATACAATGGATTAGTAAATATTTCACTAGAAATAACCTGTAAAGTAAATGGATCACAGTGTTTTGAAGTAGATCTGAGAACAATATTCCTTTGGACTACAATCTATTCTCTTGTTAATTCTAAGATTTTTACACTGTAACCCAAGACTAATCTTTAAAACTTATTTTTGTCCCTGGGACACACTAGGAAAAATGTTTCCATTTCTCATTTCTAGTCCAAATATCTTATTGCACCTAAATAAGACATAATCACCTAAAGAGTAAATTTTCAGTGAGGTGTAAGAACTGAATTTTATACAATCATATTTTAAGAATTACCAAGATCATTTTCACTTCATTTTTATACTTGTATTAAGCAAAAATAAATAAATAAAATTGAATTATGCAAAAAAATAAAAATAAAAAAATCAATCTGCCAAAGTAACAAGTGAAAATTATCTTGGTAATTTTTTTTTTTATAAGATTTTCATGAAGTATTGTTAAAAATAAGTTGTTATACCTCACTGAAAAGTTACTCTTCAGGTAATTTGGTCTTATTTTAACTTTGATGAGATATTTTGACTACAAATAACAAAAATACACTCCACAATATTTAGATTTTTGCAGTGCAAAGGTAAGAAAGACTTAATGCTCGCAATTAATAATAAACCCCGTCGTCCCTGTACTGTGACCAGACCATGGGTTTGTAAAGTCCTTTAAAACTGTGGATATGGAAGTATTTAAAATGGATTACCCACTTTTAGAACCTGATTAAATTTGCTTTTAAGAGTATGTATTGTGACCAAAATGGCAAAAACTGGCCCTGTTTAAACCACATACACAAATCTGTCATCATTAGGTTTTTGTTAACAACCTGCAAATGGCTGCCCATGCATTCTTACACACTTACCGAAGACCTACATGAATAAGCAGCACATCCCCATTCCTGTTTCTACATAGGAACTAAATCTATCACAGTCCAGGGCATAAAAGATCATGATAACTCAAACTGTCACTTTAACTGTGTGTGTCCTCACCTCCTCTGTTATCTTCACCCTCTGTCATTTATCTCTTTAATGAATGCTTTACCCACTGCACTATTCTATACAGGAAATAGGATTTAAACTGGCTAATATTTTCACAGGGAAAAAAAATATACATTAATTATTTCATTGAATATGTGTAATTGTTGCTTCATTGAAAACCAAAGTTACATTTCCACTTTTTGTTGAACACAAAATATCTAAATCTTATCAAGGATATTTTCACATTTCCAGTCAAAATATCACAACACATCAAAATACAAAGCCTTTCCAAAAAAAAGGGATTATCTCAAATTTGTATAAAGCAAAACAGGGTGATTCCAGTGTCAAAGAGAAATGGGAATTAGAAGCAAATATAATAATAGTGACTGGGAGGAGACATTTATATCTGGACATAAACTTCTAAATATAGCAATACCTCTGATCTATGCTGGAGAAACTGTAGGAAAATGGAGGATTTTACTTATATATTCTGGGATTGCGTTAGGATTCATTCATTATCTGAACCCGCTTTATCCTCACCAGGGTCGCGGGGGGTCACTGGGGGCCTAATCCAGCTACAATGGGCGAAGGTGGGGTACACCCTGTATGAGACGCCAGTTCATCGCAGGGCTGAACATATATAGACAAACAATCACTCTCACATTCACACCTATGGACAATTTTTAGATTAACCAATTAACCTATCAGTGCATGTCTTTGGATGGTGGGAGGAAACCGGAGTGCCTGGCGAAAACCCACGCAGACACGGGGAGGACATGCAAACTCCACACAGAAAGGTCTGGTGTGGGATTTGAACCAGGGTCCTTCTTGCTGTGAGGCACAAGTGCTAACCACTGCACCACCGCGCCGCCCCGCGTTAGGATTCATGATTTTTGGAAATAAAGGAATCAACTTATCCACATATATATATATTTGGTATAATACCCAATGACCTGATAGACCACGAATTAATTTATTTAGTGAGAGTTTTGCTCTTAATAGCAAAGAAAACTATTACAACCTTATGGTTGAAACCACAACCTCCCAATATAAAGCACTGGAAAGAAAAAATAAGACAGGTTATGATTAATGGAAAGAACTACAGCAAGACTACAACTGAAACTAGACACATATGAAAAAAGATGGGAAACAATTATACAAATGATATCAGAGCATAAGCACCTCTCCTAATTTTGGTTTTCCTTTTCATTTTTAGTTATCATTTAGTTGGGAATCATTAGGTTTTTGGAATTGTCTTTCTCTTTCTTTCTTTCTTTCTTTCTTTCTTTCTTTCTTTCTTTCTTTCTTTTTTCTCAGGCGTATGTATGTATATTACCCTCAGCAATAAACAATGTCTATGTAATGTAGAGTGCATCTAGATGTGTTGCACATAAGTAAGTAAGTAAATTTTATTTATATAGCACTTTTCACAGACAGAGCCACAAAGTGCTGCACAACATGAATAAAATACAACAATTAAAGACACATAAATAGTCAACACAAAAAATGTGTTTTAAGAGCGCCAACAGACGCAGCTGAGCAAAGAGAGAGCGGGAGATCATTCCAAAGCCTGGGAGCAACAGCCTGGAATGATCGGGCTCCTCTGGTCTGGAACCAAGTGCGTGGCATAAGGAAGTACTAATATTGAAGGAGTACTATATAAAATGATGAGAACTGTATGGTTTAAATTTGTGTACAGTGATCTACTTAACACTGTTGTCTGAGATGAATATGATTATTTTATGTGCATCTTCATGTATTTTGGATGCGTGGAACAAATATTAAGTTAAAACAAATTTAATTTAGAGAGAATCACCTAATGATTAACGTTTCAGTGATATATAAGAAGTTATTTTTAGACAATAGACATAGACAATTTCCTTTTTTTCAAGAAATTTTACTAAGATAATTTTCACTTGTTCCATTGGCAGATTTCATTCAAGATTTTTTTGTGCTTCATTCAAGGTGGGAAAATAATTCATATCTATTTATGTATGTATTTATCCATTCATAAAGTGTATTTGATAGAGACAATGCAAATGACATAGTATAACTTCTACCTGTTACAAACAAGCTATGTTAACAAATGATTCACACAAGAACATTATAACTATTGCTAGTTTCCATCTCTTCTCTCTATAGTAAGACATTTTGCAGAGAAAAAAAAAAGGAATATGCCAGTGGAAAAAGTGATAAAGTTTCTTTAAATAAGGTTTTCCAGATCTATTGTCTAAAAAGACGTTTTTATATCTTACTGAAATGTGACCTTGTAGATGATTGCATCTTATTTTAAGTCTGATGACATATTTTGATTAGAAATGAGAAAAATACACTTTGTTACAGTAGATTTGGATTGCTACAGTGTAACCAATATACGTACTTCTGAAAACTTGCTGACCAGGTATAAATGATGAATGAATGCATCAATACAGCACTGGCACCTCCTGATATCTTCCTCACACCAGAGGTCTCTTATCAATTTTGCACAACTGTCACCATCAGGTCCAAATGGCAATAAAAAACTCCTGTGACAGTATTGGATCAAAGTTAGGAGATTGTACGGTATAGACTCCTCATATAGGACTTTGCCCCTGGAGCCAAAATGCAGAGATTGATAACAATCTGACTCCTGGCGGCTCAATGCAAAATGTATTAACATCATATGTTGCTACCTTATATTGGGTCCAGTATGTGTAGCAACTGGAAAATGTCAGAAGAGGAAATAGAGTTATAGCTGTTGTCTTATTGCACAGCATTTTTATTTATGCTCTGCACAGACTGAAGGAGGCAATACTGTAACCTTTGAACTCTGGGATGGAGGAACAGAAATGACTGAAGTAGGAGAAGAGCTCGTCCTCGACACTCTCACGAACTGAGGAAACAAAGCAAACATTCAGAAAACTGTGCAAAAATGCCAGAAATGGCCAACCCTGTGTTTTCTAAGCAAGCATAAACAGTGACATAACCGTGACCTGCCTTCTTGCAGAAACATGAATATGCCTTAAATGTTGCAACCATAAGCAAACTAATACATTAGCTTTAAGGATCAAGGTTTGTACTCAGGAAAACAACTCTCACTGTCCATTTTTGCTGAACACCTCTTAATAAGGCTAATCTTTTTGTGGTTATAATGAGTGATAAAGCTGCAGGAAATGAGAAAAAAAATATATAGACTGTGCTCATACTGAGCTCTCCTCTTAGTTCAAGTGGAAATAATAAAAAAACAAAACAAAATGGAGGTCCAATGCAGTTTCACATTGATGTGGAAAACAAACTACTATCGTACAAATGCCCCGACTACATTAAAGGTGGGGTGCTAGGTCTTAGAAAAAAGTTTGAGCAAACTACATTTTGAATATACTCAATTCAAAAGTACAAACCACTTTTCAGACGTCCCCCTGAAGGCAAGCTTCTAGAACACTGGTACACACAATGCATGGCTGTTTCTCAATACCAAGTCCACCAGGTCCAGACTTATGTACATGGCACTTCTGACTTAGCAAGTTTGACATGGAAGTACAGTCTCTCGAGGACGCTGGATGGCAACGTACTTGTAGAAGTGTCTTTTATGAGTGTGTTTTAATGTTGTTTTTATTATTTTTAATGTTTTTATTATTTATCCCTATCCTCTTTCTTTTTTTAATTATGTGCATATGCATATGTCTGTCTTTTTGTATCTGGACCTTGAGTCTGCAATAAAAGTTGATGATGATGATGATGATGATGATGATGATGATGACAACGACGACGACGATGATGATGATTACATCACAAGGTATGCTGGCGGTCTCGTTAGCAGGATGACACATCTCCGAAAAGTTCAGAGTAAATTTTAAACTACGTGCCATCATGATGAATCAACCACAGATTTAAAGTTTTAACTTCCATATTCTCACATAAAATAATCTTACAATTACATTCTGTGATACTAAAACAGTAGTATTTCGATACTTATAGTCGTGGGTCCTGTCCACCGCCATTTTTTGTGCGAAATGCATTCTGGAATAGGAGGCTGTCCCAAGTCCAAGTACAGAATGAATGATGTTCTATGTAGATGAGCCCCTGGAATTATTCAGTTCTAGGGATATCATTTTTTTTTGGCCAATTTTAATATTGCCTTCAATACTACGATTAAAAAATGCATTCTTCTGTAATATATACATTTTTACCCTTTTGGATTAATGTCAAAGGGTATTTCAAGCTATGCGTATGACATCACACTTCACAAACCATTTTACGCCGATCACCATTTTTGCCTGTAGTCTGATTCCACCTGCTGATACCTTGTCATCAACTCAATAATGATATATAAGACAAAATAATGATATCCATTACTGTACTTAGTGCTGTAGTCTATGTAGTGTAAGTGGACGCGTTCATGCGTGTGTAGATGAAGCTTGTACATGTTCACAGGTTCTGGTCATAAACAGCTGAATGCTAACATGTTGCAGGAAAAAAAACAACTTCCCAATCTGTAGGGGTCAACAAAAACACATGAGTAAGTTTCAATTTCAGTTCTGATATAAAATACATAGCAAAGTTATGAAAATAACAAATATCTTTGGAGTCTAGTGAACAAGTACTTTAGAAAGTACCAACTTAGACGTTTAGCCCCATAAACCACAATTCATTTTCCACTTGTCCACGATTGCACCCGAGGTGGAACTGCGACTTATTAACAGTACAAGGGGCAACAATGGAGGGTGCTGAGGCTCTATTAGAAAAGCTCTTACACAAGTCACCACCCGATGCATCCTTGATAAAAATGGGTGTGTCGAAAAACACTTGTGGGAATTTCAACTGTTCTCTGTGACCTTGTGTATTGGGACAGTACTTTGGCTGCAACTAATGACAGCCCCCCCCCCCCCCCCAGTAATATATGTTGGAGCACATAACTTCAAATACAATTTTGTGCTGACTTTTATTTCTATTTCTGTCACTATAGTGTTTTCCAAATCATGATTTTCAAATATTTGCCAAAATGTCATAAAATACACAGGTTTATTTCACTTTATAAAACACATGAAAGCAAAAGAATGACAGCTTGGCTCAAAGGCAGCACAATTTGAATGTAAATACTGTACAAGGATGTGGTACAACAAATACGCACTAAAATATAGTACTAAATACGATAGTGGCACACTTCTATGGATAGAAAATAAATCATTGTCAACATAATGCCATCACCTAAACACGTCTTCTTTACAAAATTATTGTTGTTCTTCTTCTATTTACTGCTTTAATGGCATCCCTTTCCTACAGTATTTAGTAAATCATGTTATTAACCCTTTAAACTTCCAAGGGTCTACATATAGGCTAGAAGTAGTCGCTCAAAACTGTTAAGCAAACCGCCCACACCTGTCCCAAATGTCACATGACCTAATGTACTTTTATTCTCACACATCGGAAGATATAAAGCCACTGTCTGATAAAATAACCACAGCAGGTACAGTCACTCATTTGTTCAAAATACAAATGACAAACAGCTGTTATGTTCCATAATTATAATATACACATCCAAAACAAAACAAAAAAATGTCCATATGTAGTCCATAACACATGAAAACATCAATAAATATCCACAAAAGTTGTATCTATTGCATCATTTAACAGGACCCACCTCCAATATCCCAGTTTTCATCTGAATATTTCCATTTATAATATAATCAAAGAACAATTATATGTTATTAAAATGGTTCAAGAACAATCAATTTACTTTGTTAAGAAATTGAGGTGAAATTAAGTGGAAGTTTAAAAGGTTAATTCAAAACTGTTCCAGACTTAGTTTCACAGACATTATCAGGATAAAATAAATCATTTTGGAGATATTTGATATTACTGTTTTAATTCAACGGCTGAATCTGAGTGATGGATCACTTAATATGGTCCAAAATGATTTTAATAACCAGAATTATGCATTTGACTGAGTCACACGTGTCTATTTATAAAAGAAATTCAATCCAAATTCTATAATATGTCCTTAATGAAAGAACACAGTACTATGGGTTATCAAAATATAATTCTGAAGTTGGAGTGAAATGGTGAAAGTTAATACTATAAGGCATCTGTGTACTTGGTCAAAATCAAATGAACTGGTGAAGTTGGTCCTGTGGTCTAAGTAGGAAAAAAAAAAAGTCCAAGTAAACACAAATGCATTACCAGAAGCTAAATGAAAATGTTTGCTCCTGTCATTAGTTCCCTGGGTCTGGTAGAGAACTGATAAAGTTAACAAAAGATGGAAGGATGCTGCTTTTGATTGGTGTCAAAGGTCAGAATATGTTGTCAAAAGTTCAGAATTCTGATCGAAATGAATCCCACACTAAAATCAATGATAAATGTGGGAAAAAAAAAATGACACAGCTGACCGCAGTGAATTTGTTTTTTCTTTTAATGACGGGCATACAAATGTGCCAGCAGGGAATAAAGTTTAATATAATGAAATATGAAGGCAAGCCAATTGTTGCTACTATGCAGTGTTTGTGCAGGAACAAGAATTGTGTGTGTCAGTACTTTGGAGTTTGGACTTTTGAATTGTATATTTTTTTTCAAGATTTTGTACTTTTTCTTGTTTACTTTTTTCTTCTTCTTTTTTTAATTCTGACATATTTATTTTTCACCACTTATGGGTAAGGAACCATATATGTTAAGTTAATTAATAATGAGTTTGTATATAAATAAAAAGTCACAAAACTAACACAGTAGTAAGTAGTGTTATGTTGTCCAATAGCATACTGAGGTTGACATTTTCAATTTTTGAGAAGTACTGTTTGGGATAAATGAAATCTATCTGTCCATGTATCTATGAAAGGGTTAAGGTGACTTATGAAATGGCCCCCCTCTGTTCACTGAAAAGCAGAAAATGTCATCACTCACTATGTCAGCGTCCACAAAAAGTGAAGTCACGGTACATGAAAACCATTTGACTTCCCTGTATGGACTTTCAATTTGAAGAGCAATTCTTTTTTCATGTCAGAAATGTTTGAGTTGTGAAATGAATCCAACACAGCATGAGATCTTATTGTTAAAATGATGGTAATGTTCCTTTAAGCACACTTTCAGACCTGACACCTGCAGATGTTCTTCATGTTCATGTATGTCTGTAAAACTGTTCCAAGTAAAGGAGATATTAACAGCTGTAGTTGACAGAGAACACAGTAGGAATACGTTCACACATGCTGTAAAAAGACAGGTTGTGACCAGATGAAGACTATGTCCTTTAAATTGGACTAAACCAGACTGTGCAGGGTAGGCTTGAAAATATACTTTGATGGTATGTGTGATGGTCAGGAGGGAAAAGGAACTGGTCATATGAAAGAAATGTACAGAAAGGACCAGGCTATACTCAGGGTGTGATTTATCAAAACGTTACGACCTTCATTCCCAGTTACATGAAGAACAGAAATGATGCTCAAATCACTAAGTGAACATTTCAAGTCAACAGTTTGCTCTGGTGTTACAGTGAATGTGGCCTTTTCTTTTTCCCTGTTGGGGCGTCATGTGGGTCTGTATATGTGCTGTTCATTTGCTCATGAATCAGAATAGGGAAAAATAAAAACAGAGGCAAAATTTTGAAGGCCGGCGGCTTCGGTTCTCTCTCTGGACGGCGTCAGGTCAAACTGAGCGTGTGAGGGGGGTGGGGGGATGAGGCGATCAAGGCAATCTTAGACAGAACAACTGCACAATAGTTTAATTAACATGCGAGTGAGAGAAGTGCAACTTATTTAACCCTCTTTAATAAATATTAATAATATATCAAGGTAAATATTCCGAATTGAAGTGATTTTTTTTAACCATATATATATATATATATATATATATATATATATACACTTTGCTATGTATTTTATACTGAAGGTGAAAGTGACAATTAAAGCAACCACAATGGAATGAAAATTACCCATATGTCTGGTTCATTTTAATGGTTTAATGTTTAATGTTCAGTCAGTGAAGACACATTTACCCACTGAGACCAATAAATTATATGTAAAATCCAAATATACTTTTTATTTTACTTTTAACACATATTTCGTACAAAATTGGTATATTTTTTTTTATCATTTTTAAATGGTTTGAGGGGTAGTATTGGGGGGCCTTGGAATGAATCAGGCCTTTTACATGTGAAATCTATTTACGAAAAATTCATGCTACGATATATATATATATATATATATATATATATATATATATATATATATATATATATATATATATATTTATATATATATATATATATATATATATATATATATTTATATATATATATATATATATATATATATATATATATATATATGATTTTCTTCTTTTCACATTGTGTAAATAATGTGTCTTATACTTCATTCAGTGAGTGAAATAGTGTTGATTTGTCAGATTTTTAATAGTTATATGTAACTGTATGTAACTTCCATCTACTGTTGACTTTGTGACATTAATAATGCATAATTCCATGACATGTTTAACTGCTCTGCCTTTGAAGGAGTGAATATTTGAAGCCTGCCTCATAGCGTACATTTTAGACACTATGAAAATACATATGCGACCAAAAAATATCAAGCTGTGCAGCTACCTCTAATTAAATGTACATGTACATTAATGTCATTATATATTAAATCACACTGCATATTTTAAACAATATTTGACTATGTAGTTAATCCTTGCATGCATTAAATGCCAACAGGTTCATCATACAGGTCATAATTGAATCTACTGGAGGCTCTAATGTGCTGCATAATCTTTTTCCACTCCTTTCCTGCTGCCTTGCTCTCTGACTGGTGACTTGACTCACCGTGCCCTCTGGGACACCACTTGCATTTAAGCCTGCACTTTAGTTGACTCTGTTTCGGATGGTTGAGCAGCCTCACTGCGTCTCTCTTGCTAGGAATTGCAAAAATCGAGGCTCAGTGCACGGGCTGGGGGCTTAGAGGGAGATTTGGACAGTGGGGTCACTCTTGAGAAAGAGCAGTGACTGGATGCAACAAGTCGAGATTAGGTCCCTGAGAGTCTTGGGAAACTGGCTGTGAGAAATTGGCGAAGAAGGTGATAAGACAGGTTGACAGAAAGAGAAATAAAAAATAAAAAAAAAAATCTCTTGTGATCAAATACTGTGGAACAGAAGAGGAAAGGGTTTGAGTGGAGCTGGACTCAAACAAAAATCAACAACAAAATAATAATAATAATAATAATAATAATAACAAAAATCCTGGTCAAAACCAGGATGCAAATCAGGCCTGTGGGATGAATTCATGAAAAGCAAAAATGACACTAAATAAACAATCACTTAAATTAAACTCTTTTAATTTAAGGCAATTCCAAGTTTTTTTTGTATAAAAATATAAAATGACAATAAAATGTTGATTTTTACACAATATATTAATAACCTTGCAGAAGCCAATAAGGTAATAATAGCCAAAAATGTCATAAATGTGCCCTTTTTAAAAATTCAATAGGCCAATAATGTAATAACTGGTCAATAACATAGAAAAGTATCACATTATTGGTTCAGTTATTGCATTTGCAAATATTTTTCCTCTAGGACAATAAAGTAATATTAGCCAGAAGTTATTACAATATCAGTTCATGAATTTTTTACATTATTAGCCTATTACATTTAAAAAGGGCACAGCTGGACTGACTGTATATATCCCTACCAAGGAAAATAAAACTTTCACTTTGTGCAGTAACTACACCTAGTTTTTATGTCTCCATCCATAATAATATACATTATGTAGATTAAATGTGCCTACAATTAATGTTTATTTGTAACATAGTACATCAAACTATTACATAATCAAAAACAAATAAAAGTGAGCAAAAACAACAATTATCTGTCTGGGGTCATCAAAAATATTTGATGCTGAAATGGGGTCACAAGACAAAAAAGGTTGGAAAACATTGGGTTATTATATCTGAAACAGAGAAAACTGAAAATGACCAAGGTAAAAATAATTTTTTTTGTGACAGTAAATACTTTTCAAAACATTAACCCTTTAAACTTCCACTCAATTTTGCCTAAATTTCTTAATAAAGTACATTTAATGTTGTTTTTGAACCATTTTAATAACATGCAGTTGGTGTTTACTCATATTATAAATGAAAATGTTCAGATGAAAACTGGGATATTGGAGGCACGTCCTGTTAAATGATGCAATACATCAAACATTAGTGAATATTTATTGATGTTTTGGACTACATTTGGACAATTTCTTTGGTTTGTTTTGGATGTTTTTATTGGACTATATCTGCATTTGTTTGTTTTATGCTTCCTCTGTGGATTATTATGGAACATAAAGGTTCAGATCAGATCCGCATTTGAACAAATGACGTGGTGATTGTACCTGCTGTGGATATTTTATCGGAAAGTGGCTTATATCTTGGAATGTGTGAGAATCTCTGTGGTCAAACTACATTAGGTAATGTGACATTTGGGACAGGTTTGGGCGGTTTGCTTAATATTTTTGAGCAACTACTTCCGGCCTATATTTGGACCCTTGGAAGTTTAAAGGGTTAACGAACCACTGCTAATCATCTACTTCCATCAAACCCTGTCCAACCTTGTCAGTCCTAAAGGAAACCTCAACATCGTCATCTCTGTTTCCTGTCTTTTGGTCATTGCAGTTGTCTCTAAAGACATCCTGTACACCTTCCTTTTTAACTCTTGCGGGTGCTGTTTTGACACAAATCACTCCTGACACTTTCCTGCACCCAGTTGACCTTAAATACTTACAACTTTACCTTCAACACCTTGAGTCCTTGCATCATCACTGCCTCTCCTCCCTCTCTTTGTGGTTGACATGTACAAACATCATAGTCCTTGGAGATACCTTTATCTGTCAGACTGCCACAATAAACAAGAAGGGGCTCAGAACCGATCCCTGGTGCACACCTACAGTACAAGTTTCTACTGTTATATCGTTCTTGTATAGCACTAGATAAAACCTCCGTAAAAATGGGACTTGAATCAAAATTAAGGTACTTTATTTGTTCATTTAGGAATGTTTCACTCAGTATGGAGAGAGTTATTACATGGCAAAAAACTGTAACAACCAAGCTAAAGATTGCTACATTTTCGGGCTGGCAAATAAACTTCACTTAAATCCAGAAAGACCTGGCGATATGTTTGTTTGTTAAATTAAATTTTCTCTCTATATATAACTTTTATTAATTATGAACATTTATTATATTATCCTCAGTATTTTTCATTTTATCAGTACAAATCATATTGTTTCCTGCTTTTAATATACCGATCATAAGATGTTCATAAAAGCTCAGATTAACGTTGAAGGTTATTATATGAAAAACTGAGAAAATTGCAGGAAAAGTGACTTTTTCAATAAAATATCTCATTAACTGCACATTAACCCAGTGTTTCCATCCACTGTCATTGATCCAACTCTATGGGTTTTACTGGTGAATCAATGTTGTAGAAGATGAAGGTGTTTCAACCAAAAACAAAGAGCCTCTGAACATCCAAGCGGGTTCATATCTGATGACAAGGAAAAGATGACAAACTGTATTTTACACCAGTTACTGACATGTATTGATTGGACTAGTGAGTGAATCAACAGGTATGCTGTTTAGATTTGTAGACCATGTGGTTGGTTGTGGCTGAATTTGTCTTTATGAGTTTATAATAGTCCCAAAACTCTGTGGATATTATGTGTTTGGTCCACAAGTTGAAAAATATGTAAAATTAATACAATTTAAAAAAAAAAAAAAATCATACTAATGAATATCATGGAGTGGAAGACCTGTATTGAATTTGGATGATTTACTACTTCTAACAGTTCATGTTATTCACATTTTAGCAATGTAAAAAAAATAAAATGTATAATTTTTTTCACTGTTATATTTTCCCATTTCAGATTATATTTTTGTTTCTCAATGTGACCCCTTAACTACAATGACTTTAAGAGTTCCCACCATTTGTTTTCCTCATGTAATTAATATGGGTACTCACATTTAATACTACCCCAACACATGCTCTGAGGCATAAATGAAGATGAACACAGAATGTCATGTAGCAGCTCCTAAAGCTTCCACCCCTGTGATCACTTTTCCATGGAAGAAGACAAGCCTGACAGAGGATCACAGCGCAACTTTGCTGTCTGTGTCAGACTGGTTTGATGCTGCATATCATACACACTTGAACTGCTTTGCTTCAAACCCCATCAATACACCACAGCCACAGGGCATTTAACTGTGAACATGAGGAAGAGGAGGATCTCTACACAGTTTAGTTAGAGGAGAGATTGTCCTCTGTGTCGATGATTGGAAGGATGAGAGAGTGCAGCTTGGAGGTACTTTTGGACATACTTCCATTTGACTCCTTGGCCCCTCCCCTTTCATTTCATTCACATGAAAGGGTAGCAGTGTTGCCAAATGTATGATTTTCACGATAGTTTTGCTCTCTGTACGATGCACAATCAACAATGGGAAAAAAAAATCCAAAATGTGTTGCCCAAACACCAAGAATCATTTCACAATGCTCACTCATAATGTACTCAAGTGGCATAAAAGACACACACCACATACACGACTGCTGCCATGACAACCAATAACATGTGCACAAATGGCCGTGACATTGGGTGACGACAGCGACCACCAGGTTGAATTTGAGTCTTTCTAATTGGGAAATTAATACATGTTTCTGCACCTTCAAGGAAAAATATTCTAGTATGGTACAGTAGTAGCCTTGTACATTCACGTTCTTTTTGTGCCATAGTTTACCCAGTAGCTACTATAGAGACATTATGAATTACTGTTTAAAATTTTGACATGAAATACTTTTCAAATGAAAATACCGCTAAAATGGCTACATTAAAATTACTTTATTACTGTACTTAAGTAGACTTTTTAGGTATCTGTACTTTACTTGACTATTTTTCTGGCAACTTTTTACTCCCTAGATTTTTGTATAAATATCTGTACTTTATACACTTTACATTCTCAGAATAGAATAATTACTTTCTCAAACTAGACAAATGTAACCGTATGAAAAATAAAATGGTGACTTACTATATCATCATTTTAACCCCTTAAGCCCGGTCGGCCCATAATTTGTACTTTTTACGTCATAATTAAAAAATTTCTCTTAATTCTGACTTTTTTTCTCATAATTTTTATCTCATGATTTAGATTTTTTAAATCTCATAACTATACTATTTTTAAATCTCCTATTTATGGCTTTTAGAACTGTCTATACCCAGTAAACTGAGTACCATGACCCCATAAAACACAACATCTACACAGTAAATCACTTTTAAACGCTTTATATATTTTTTTCTTTACATTTTTCTGTTTTTTTCCAGCTTAAATAAGCATTATTTCACATATAGCAAAGAAAAATACAGTTTTACTTTTTACTTTATTACAATTGAGAAGTTGTACTTTTTAATTTTTACTTCAGTAAAGGAGTTGAATCAGTACTTTTACCAGAGTATTTTTCACACAAGTATCTGTACAGATTGTGAGCACTTTGACCACCTCTGATTGTATGTGTTCTATTTGTTTACAATAATTTCTCCCAAAATACAATCATTTTAAGGTTTTGGTATGACAGTTGCACATTTCCTATCTGGCAACACTGAAGGGTAGCGTTGTCCCAAATCCTGAAGGAGAAGAGCTTAGGGGGGAGGACTGTTTAACCCTTGAAAAACAGATTTTTCAGCACCACTCTATTAATGGGGGGTTATGACACACTCTGTTCGAATTATTACCATGATGGAAGTAAACATAATAAAAACACAAAAAACACAGAAAAAAAAAAGATATACACTAATGTGAACAACGTCATCATTTGATCAAACATTTAATGCTGTTTCAATGTGTTCCACTGGTCTACAATTTTTCTACTGTAACCGCTGTCTGCGTTGTGTTGTGATTTTTTGGATGAAGGCCAACACTCTTGGGTTTTAAATGTACTTTATTGTCTGTAAAAACAGACACACAAACCCAGGTCACGGTCACATCAGTTGCTCGACACAGCGTGGGCTTAAATCCTCTGTTACTGGCTGGTGTATTCATAAATAATAATTAATAAACATAACCCTCAACAAAAACATATGTTCCTGTAAAAACAGCAAGGAAACACACACTGGTCGGTCACGGTCACATTCATCTGTAGCTTGACACAGCTTTATAGAAAAGGAGTTAACTGTTAGCATATGTTAGCTTAAGTTGCTAACTATCATGTGTCAACAAAATACAATTTAACTCATTCTGTTTTGTGCTACGTATTCAGAACCTTCTTGAACATGACATCACTTTAGCGGTTATATTATTTTC
This sequence comes from Siphamia tubifer, assembly GCA_020466265.1. NCBI lineage: Eukaryota > Metazoa > Chordata > Actinopteri > Kurtiformes > Apogonidae > Siphamia > Siphamia tubifer. Next base: position 23,099,246 of record CM035791.1, read on the forward strand.
ACATTTTTAGTGTAGTGCTGTGCATTGAGTGAAATCTAATTTTAGTTCAATAGCACCAAATAATAACAGAAGTTATCTTATCAGGGCTCTACAGTGCGCCCATTTCATTCGCATTTGCGAGCAAATATTTCATCATGCGAACGAGGAAAACAAAACAGTCGCACATGTGCGAGTGCTTCTTGCAGCACACAATAAGGCACACAGACCTGAACTAATGAAATTCTACTAGAAATGAATTAAAACTGCGCGAACAGCTCCGCATATTAGAGACGAGCACGGCACATAACATTGAAAGATTAACCCTTTAACTCCTGATGCGTCAGCGCTGACACGTTCTGAGTGGATGGTTTAGTTTAAATATTCAGACAAATTCAAGTGTTTTTTAACTGTTATTTTACTGAGAATTTTGTTCATGGAACTGATGTACAGGTGTCGAAAACCAAGTGATTAAGAAAAAGAAAAAGCCCAAAGTAAAACTACTGGAACCAAATTACAACACTAGTTATGTATTCCTTTTTTTTTACTTCATTTTGGGTTTTGTGGGTTTTTGTTTTTTGCCCTTTTTTCCACGTTATTTCTTATTTTGTGAATATATATTAGTTTCTGTTGATGTTGCTTATTTTGTTTATTTTTCTGTTTTTTTTATTTTATTATTTTTCTTTAATTGTGTTCTGTTAGTGTCTTACTTTGTTCATATTACATATTATTTTGTTGGTTTATTATTCATTTTTGTTCATTTTGCTGATCATTTTGACTGTTTTTTGTTCATTGTGTTGCTTATTTAATTTTTTACTGTGTCTCAGTCTCAGGAGTTAAAGGGTTAATTATTCTAAAATGCATCTAATAACAAGGCAGCGAATACAATGTTCTAAAATGTATCAAAGGACAAAGCATCCCATAATACAAAGTTATGTTATGGTCTGCTCTAAATTAACACAAATGACAGCAGTCATTCAAGAATGTTGGTATCTGTGCGCAAGTACTGCACTGTAAATAAATAAACATTTAAAACTAAAACCGACTTGTGCCCCTATTTTTTTGTGTGCTCCTAAATTTTTTTTAACTTAGGGGCACGTGTGCTCCTGGAAAAAAAAAAAGTTAGTGTAGAGCCCTGCTTATTATACTTTACATATAGAGCTGGTTTGAAACCAGACTTGAATTTACAGAAAATCCCCCAGAAGCAAACACTGGTAACACTGTTATGAAACTTCTTTAACAGTAGCCAAAGTCATGTTTCACCTTGTGTAGCAGAAGTTAAATTGTGTCTAAACATGTTCAGTGTTCACTCCTCACAGCTACATGAAGAATTATTCCACCTAATGCAATCACTTGTTTGGTATATTTTAATCAAATACTCCTACATTTTAAATGAACTCTATGATAATTATAGTAATGCAATGGTAATATTGCAATAATACAATTTCCAAGCATACATTTCAATCAAGCAGTCTCATTTATGAATTATAAATGCTTCATTTTCTCTATTACTTTTATAACCGTGTGACACTCATCTGTAATTGATTTAACATGCTCAAGGATACTGGAGAAAATAATGCCTCCCACTGTCTGCAAAATGATAGAACACTGCAAACAGCCATTTTTTGTTCAAATTTGAGGTAACTTCAAAGCTGGGGGAGTTTTTCTTTTTTTACTCCCAATAATCTATTCTGCCATGTCCATAACCAATTGAATCCCCACAAGTTTTTCTTCATTTTGCTTCATCTTGTTGTTCACATTTTCAGGTTACAATCACAGTACAGGCGTCACTTCCATGTGATGGCTTTGTACTTCTGCCAAAAAAAAAAAGAGTGAACAGATCTGTGAATAGTGAGATTGAAGTCATGCCAGAAGCGTTTTATGTAACATAGTCACTGTAGTTTCAGGGGGAATTCACACCTGGAAAGTCTTTTGATTCAGATTGAATGTGGACTTTATTACCCCTGCCCCCCAAAGGGGAGGTGAGGGTATTGTTTTTGATTCTGTGTTTTGTTTGTTTGTCAGAAACTTTATGCAAAAACTACTGGACTGATTTCCATGGAATTTTCAAGAAAGGTTCCAGGTGGTCCAGGATAGATCCCTTTAATTTTGGTGATTGTAGGTTAAAGGTCAAGGTCATGATAAATGTGTTTACACAGGTAGGCGGGGTTTGTTGTGCCTGGCACCATTTTTTATTTATTTTTTATTTGGGTTTCATCACATTCTCATTTCACTTTTTGCTACTGGATCAGCATTTGGAAACATAAGTACACATGTAACAGAAGACGATGGTATTGGACAGAAAGATTGAGGGCAAGGTGAATCAGAGATGGGGAGTGTTGATGAAAACAAATATGGAGGTCTGCATATATGTTTTGTTTTTAGACACAAATTTACACAAAATATTCTTAACTACGAAGAACAGTTCATTCTGTGTAGTGATGTTAGATAGCATGTATTTCCCTTCAGGTATCAATGATACTGATATTTTATGCAACTACACCTAATATGTCTTTTAAATCTAAAAGACAGAGTAATTTATTTATTATTAAACTGAAGCATATGTTGCGGGTCCCGGGTGGGGGTGAAGACTGAGGTGAAGTCTGAGAGCAAGGACAGACGCACTTGTATCTTTTTCCAGATTGCGTCTATTAACTTCTTTCACCACATACAGTTTACATTCATTTAGTGCAGGGGTGTCAAACTGCGGTCCTCAAGGGCCACAGTTTGTCACAGTTTGGCCGGTGTCCTGCATGTTTTAGATGTTCCCCTCTTCCATTACACCTGGAGCTCATTGCATCATTATCAGTCTGATGAGGAGCTGATTATTAAACTGAATCACATGGAAAAGGGAAATCTGTAAAACATGCAGGACACCAGCCCTCGAGGACTGGAGTTTGACACCTGTGATTTAGTGCATTCATTTGTGATCCATCAAAATACATATATGAAAATATAAATGAAATAAATGTTCCCTAATACAAATCTTCAAAACCACTTGTCAATTACACTTTCCGTCAGCTCTTTATAATAGTGGTGTAGACTACATACATAACCCTTTAATATTCCATTGGCTTCTATGGACATAGTGCAAAACTTAGAATTACTCTTCTAAACTTTGATGTAAGTGCATAAGACATTTAAATTTGGACAAAGCACCTTAGAATGTATTTAGCTTAGTTATAGGTTGCTGATGTAAACAATTTTTCAACTTGATAAAACACATATTCTCACATTAAGGTATCTAACATTACATTTTCTTAACATTAAACAAAGGTATAATGCATTCTGGGTTCTTCACACACAGCTACAGTCATATCAGGAGGCTTTGCAAAACACACCGGAGCAACACACATCAAATATACAATCATAGCTGCACAAATCCCAGTGAAATATGTATTCAGCGTGAACTGACAAAATATCACGATAATCTCGCGAGACTACATGCATCATGCGGTTTCGTTTTCCCGCGGCAAAATAAACTTCTACAAAACCGAACTTACGGTTACACAAATCACAACAACATTACTTTTAACTGATAAAACGAAGCTTAAGGCTTTTATTCATGGTCCTTTTAACCGAACACTGACCTGTAAAATAAAGGTGAAGTCTGAGAGGAAGAAGGACAGAAGCACCTTTATCTTTTTCCAGATTGCGTGTGAACCGGAACAGGAAATGGCTCCGCAACAGGCAACCGGGGTGTACGACCACAGCACTATAGGTTCCACTTACTAATAGTCCTTTACTCACCATTATTTACATAGGGCTATATCTCATAAATGTGAAATAATAATGCTCTAAATTACATCTGTACAAATATAGTGTTAATAAAAAGTAGGTTTTTGTCTCTAATATGACCAAATGTGGTTGCACAGATTTGGGTGCACCACACATACTCAGGTAGAAAATCATACAATCATACAAAATATGTGAAAATAGTGTCTGAAAAAAATTAAATGAGTACAATTGTAAAAACATTAAAATAAATTATTGTTTAATTATTAAGAACTACTATAGAGATAAAAAAAATTGCGTCTTCATTATTGTTACATGGACATGTTAATGTGAAAATACTGAATATTTAAATAACAACATACAGCATTGACATAGTTGTTCCTCATTCACAAGTTTTTGTTCAGGAACAAGATCATATTCACTGTTTTCTCCTTTAGTCTGTTTGGTGTTTTTGCTCAGAACCTCCCCTGCCTTTGAAAACACTCTCTCTGCTCCACTGACAAATGATGCACTTACACAGGCAGAAGAAAAAGTAGTCCCACCAACTGCCTGTCATTTAGACAACATCAATAGTTTAGTTACTTTTCACTGTGTTCTTGTTAAGGAACGAATAACTTAAGTATCAAAAGTGTCGATTTTTTAAATGGAGAATAAATTTTAAAACAGAAAGATCAGAGGTATCGATATTTTAGGATCAATCTGCATAGCATTAGTTCTGAGCCAGGTTGATAGTATGGAAATATCAAAGACATTTTGCTCCATGTCTGTCCACGGCTCATGGCTGTTGCTGTTAGCCGTGACTCTGCATGAGGCTCAGCTACTTCCAGCCTCTATGGTGGCTCATCAAAAACAAAAAAAAAAAAGGACATGGTTCCTTAGTTTGTTTTGAGGTTGGTTATATTCACACCAGAAGTGAACTGACCTGGTCTTACTTTTGTTTGTCTAAGTAGATCAAACAAAGTAGGTGTGGATCCATTGTCAGCGTCGACACTACTATGTGAATATGTCACAGGAGTTGCATGAATATTATTTATCTTAACATTTAAAGGCATCAAAACCATTTTTCTGCAAATTAATTTTCACTTGCATTTAAGTTTCCCTGCATATTTAACCAATTATTAGAATAATACCCTCAAGTTTTTGCATTTTCCAGTTTAAATCTGGTATTTTATATTCAGTTAACTGATCATGTACTTGTTGATTAAAACTCAGAGTAAATTCAAGGTTATTTTACCACACTGCTGCTGCCCCAGTAATACAAGACTATTAGCAGACTGTATTGTATGGGTGTTATTATCATTATAGTAATAATTAATATTGTTAGTAAATTAATATTGTAGTCCAAGAATGACACATGAGATGATTCTGAAAAGTTGTTTTACCTGAATTATTTAGAAGTATTGGTAACATTAGTAGTTGAAAAGTTATTAAATATCTTAGAACAGTAGATGCTTTTAGATGGATGAGGGTTTAGGTCTCATTTTCAACCAGTAGTTCTAATAAGTACATAGTGACAAATCTCTTCTACCTGAACTAATTATTGATTACATTTACAATAAAAGTAAATTAAACATTCTGTTCATTGATTTGTTTTATCTAAAGGGAACCTAATGAAAAGTAGCAGCTCTTATTAGAAGCAGCACCATGAACTAAAGCAAGGAACCATACCTGTCTTTAGTAAGGTAGGATATGGGTGATGTAAGCAGTGTAAAAAAAAACATCTATTGCCATCATACAATATAATATAATACAATACTTTATTCATTCCATCCTGGGGTAATTTCACAGTTACAGTAAATCGCAGAAAAGAAGACCATATAGTATATATACAGTATTGACATCACATTATAGGTGTATGTCTGGGTTTACTGAGTGCTATTGTATAGTCTGATGGCTATGGAGAGGAATGACCATCTATCTTTTTTTTATCTTCTTTCATCAGCACTTTTAAGTGATATATTTTATGGCTGCATTTGGGGCTTTTTAATTTATTGTATCATCTGTTGTGTGTATATGTATGTATACATGTACAGTATATATATAAAATGTTTTCTTATGCTATTGTGCTTTTATGATGTTGTCTTTTATTGATAATTAATTGTTGATCTTTAATGATTTTATGTGTCAAGAGAGATACCCTGCTAAATGTAGTTTCATTATCTCACAAGGGCAATAAGAGTATTCTATTCTATTCTATTCTATTCTATTCTATTCTATATACTTGAAGAATTTCTGTTTTCAGTGATATTGTTCTTATTAACTGTACACATGTTAATTCTAACTGAATTCCAGGCTATGACAGGTAAAAAAAACCTACAATTAAACCCTGTTAGCCCTTTCCATCTCAGGTTGTAGGTCCTTGGGTCATCACTTCGACCCCCCACCTCTCATCTCAGTCCTTTCTAACAAAGATACACTGTAGTTTTTGCAGTGTTAATTTGGAGACAATGGGACCAAATACACTCTAGAAGAAGTTAAATAAACTCTCTAAGTGTTGATTTAACACCGCAAAATTTACTGTGCAGAAGCAGAACCAGTCACAGAAAGAGGAATTGTGGCAACAGCATTTAAATATCCTCACCTTGCAGCAGGTCACCTTAAAGACATGTGGGTTAAATATGACATGTGGACAGCTGCATCATCTGCCAGTTATTAAGTGATTGCTAGTGTTGTATTTTATACTCTGTCAGGTGAGTGTTAAACTAATGAATAACATTTAATTCAAGTCACAATGTGTCAGCAGGTGATGTAGAGATGTCATACTTAAGTTGTTTTTTTTTTTTTTTTAATTAACACACAAACACACACACACACACACACACACAGTTTGATTATATATTTAAACAAGTGTTTGTCAAGCTCAGGGTCATTACCCCACATGAGGTCCCTTGGAATTCAAATGGGGTCAAATTCAGATGCTGCAGGGAAGAGGGCAATAAAGCAACAATATATCAAAGTATTGTGTACATAAAGTCCGTTCAATAATATCTGGATGAAATTCCAGTCGTAATCATATGTAATATATACTAAAAATCTTCATTATTAAATAGACCTTAATTATATATCACGATTTTCATGGAATTCCAATTCTATTTCCTACAGCTTCAGTTTGAATTGCTATTATGTCCTGTTTTAGCCTAGCCACGCTATGACTATTCATTACATGTATAGGTCTAAGAACTCTTCATAGTCAGGGGAGGCGGGGCTAAAAGGTTGTCTTTCAAATCCTCTGTATGCAACCGGACAGTACTACAACCATTCAGGGTAATCTTTAGGATGATGTAGTTAGACACCGGAAAGTTCACAGAGGAGTCTGGAGAAAGTTAGGAATGACTAAACAAAATGGTGGATTATGGAACTTAACGACTGTTGTCGCTTCAGTAAAATGAATTTAAAGATTGCTGACGTTTTCTCACATTCTTCACTCATCTTTGATAAAAGATGAGTGTTGTTCTTCTTCTATGGTTGTTTCTGGTTGTTTCTCTCCGAATCGTTGCAGCGTCACTTTGTTATGCCCGCCCTCTTACTCTATACTTCACTGTGATTGATCGGACAGTTTCAGGGAACTCTAGCCAAAAGTTACATTGAGCATAACTACACGACTCATACTCAATATCACATTATATTTGCTGCCACTAGGATGGTCTAGGCTAGTTGTGTTTGCCATCTCAACTCAAATTCACCAATTGGAATGTATTGATCATTCTTAAATTAATTCAGAATTTTGTTCAACCCTGCATGTCCCATCAACCACTGCATCATTTCCTGTATTTACTTGGTACTGTAAGTAAATGTCCATGTGTTCAGAGTCATGATATATTTCATATATTCCTACTTCCTTCTTCCTTTAGGGTTTCCACTGTAAATCATCTACTTCCATCAAACCCTGTCCAACCTTGTCAGTCCTAAAGGAAACCTTAGTATCTTCATCTTTGTTTCCTGTCTTTTAGTCATTGCAGTTGTCTCTAAAGACATCCTGTACACCTTCCTTTTAACTCTTGCAGGTGGTGTTTTGATACACATCGTTCCTGACACTTTCCTGCACCCAGTTGACTTTAAATACTTAAAATCCTCGAGTCCTTGCATCATCACTGCCTCTCCTCTCTCTCCTTCATTCACACACATGTTCTGTCTTGTTGTGGTTGACATGTCCAAACATAGTCTTTAGAGATTCCTTTCTAGCCTCATCTGTCAGCCTGTTCATCATCACAATAAACAAGAGGGGGCTCAGAACGGATCCCTGGTGCACACCTATTTCCATTCGGAGTCTGTGTGTCTGCTTGAATTTACTGACCATAAAATGTTAATGAAAGCTCAGATTAAAGTTGAATGTTATTATATGGAAAAACTAAGAAAAAAAGGGAAGTCTATCATTAACTTAACATAAATGAAGCGTTTTCATCCACTGTCACTGATCCAACTCCATGGATTTTATTGGTGAATCAATGTTGTAGAAGATGATTGTGTTTCCATGGAGTTTCTGAACATCTAAATGGATCATATCTGATTACCATGAAAAGTTGACAAACTGTATTTTACACAATTTATGTCCATGTTTTGATAGAATTAATGGATGAAGTGATATCAACTGTTTAGATCTGTAGGTACTTCTGGATGTTTGTGTTTTTATGGGTTAATAGCCATAATTCAGCACAGTGAAAAAGCTTTCAGGTTAAGTTTAATCATACAAACTTTTCCAGTTTTTTTTCAGTTCACTTCTAACTAAATCACCTCCACAGGATTACATCACACATCATAAAGTTGTTTCTATCCTGTTGTGAGGCTTTCTTCAACTGCAAAAAGTTAGTCGTCAAAGTCACATAATAAACCCTTTTGTATTAGTTTAAAAATATGACAAATAATAAGATTCAATCCATGGAAAAAAAAAAACACTAAATAAATAGAAGCCAAATAATATGAGGTTAATTAAAAAGTGAAACCAATTACTGGATTATTTATCAAAGATTATTCTCATGTGAGGGTTAAATAATTAAGTGTTTTATTCAGTATAATAAGCTGCCTCCACAACAGAGACAGGGACGGGAGACAGGTCATCTCTGTCCTTGTGTTAGCTTGTCATATGATCCTCTCAGACTGTTTGGTCCTTCCTCTCTAATGAATTAATTATGAGACAGACATCTCGCTCTCTTCAAGGCTCCTCTGTCAATACACTAGACAACTTTCCGGTCTTGTATTTTTGTCCTCTAAGAGCCTTGTTCCGACCCAAAGGGCTTCAGCACTCGTGTTTTTCTCAGAGCTGGGTTTCATTCAGTGAATAGCTGTGAAAATGAACTGAGTTTGATATAAGTACAAACCAGAGCTACTGAAACACAGCAACAAAGCTCCTAAATTGTGTTGACATATTTATAGTGGGATAAGTAGCCTCGTCTGATGGTCCAATCCCCGGGACACTGCTGCAATTTATGTTACAACGTGAGACTGCAAAGAACATGTTTACTCATGCTTGAGTCCTCATGGGTTTATTTATCTGTCTTGGAGGAAAGTAGGACATTTTATAATAATAATAATAAATAAAACAAGTGCAATATTCAATACTGTCATGACTAGGGTTTGAATTATGATGATTCCGGGACCATAACGGTTCCCCTTCAACAGTTCCTGTTCCTACTAGTTCCTAAAACAGTTCCAAATATATACTTTTTTTTTTTACACCATTCTGTATTATAATACATATACATAGAATTTGTGTGTTAAATTAGTTCAATGGGCTCCTCAGCTCCTCAGCATTTTCTTCAAAAGTGAGGTGAGAAAAGTATGAGAGATTTTATTTGGGTTTTAACACTTACTGCAAAACCTAGAATGATATTATGACCCGGATTTGATTGCAATTGTTTGTGAAAATACAGGCTTGTTAAAAAATAAAAAAATAAAATAATGATAATAATAATAATAGTATTATTATATTTAATAATACTATATATATATATTATTATTATTATTATTACTATATATATTATTATTATTATTATTATTATTATTATTATTATTATTATTATTATTATTATTATTATTATTATTATTATTATTATTATTATTATTATTATTGTTATTATTATTATTATTATTATTATTATTATTATTATTATTATTACACAACTTGATCATTGCAGCTAACTGTTTCCACTAACATGCATTAAAAGAGCTGGATGTTGCCAATATTCATGACATTCAGTAATTTCATCATTATTTCCACATTATTTCCACATAATTTCCACATAATACATGATGTAATCCTCTTGTATATTTCAGTAACAGCCTTTGTATATTTATGCCTGATCTGGTTTGTGCAGTTTTGTTTATAAAATAGAAAATCCAAACACAGATATCATTAGTATTTTAGTGTTCCACAATTCATTACCAATAAACAACCTTGCTTTTCTTCAATGGTAGAACTGTAGATATGTAAATAATCTAGTGTTAAGCCTCTATTAGTTCTAATCAACATATGATTAATCACAATATTTGTAATCACAACTAATCATCACTAAAATGTCATTATCATGGCAGCCACAGGCACACAGATCATTCACTGGTATAAATGTCTACGATTACATAACACTATGTTTATCTTATATTCCTTTATTAGTCTCACAAGGGGAAATTTGTATGAATTCAACCAATAGTTTTCCTCCTAAAGTGTCAACAAATATACTAACATACTACTATTGACAGATAGGAAACCTGGCAAAGGCTTCAAAGTGGCCTGGCCTTTGACCTTGAATGGTCAAACCCATAGTCTAACATTTTGAGAAGAAGATGTCCATTAAGAGATAAAACTTTTGTAAGGGGTGGAGTTTGTTGTGCCTGGAACCACTTGTTTTTCATTTTTATTTTTTTTTAACAGGATTGCATTGATACCAAGCTGAGTTTATAGCAAATGTGGTCAAAGTACTCACATTCAGAAATACTTTGGTAAAAGTAGAAGTACTGATTCAACTCATTTAGTTAAGTAAAAGTAAAAAAGGACAACTTCAAAATTGTAATAAAGTAAAAAGTAAAATTGCATTTTTTTTTTTTTGCTATGGACGAGATAATATTTATTTAACCAGGAAAAACCAGAAAACATAAAGCCTTTAAAAGTGACTTACTGTGTAGATGATGTGTTTTATTGGGTCATGGTACTCAGTTTAGTGGGTATGGACAGGACATTTAGGAAAAATTAAAAAGTGATAAATAAGAGATTTTAAAAAAGCATTATTATGAGATAAAAAAAAATCTAAATCATGAGATAAAAAGTCAAAATTATGATATAGTAAGTTGCAATTTCTGATTTACTGCTTATTTTTCGTACTGTCACATTTGTCTAGTTTGAAAAAGTAATGTGTCTATTCTGAGAATGTAAAGAGCATAAAGTAAAAAGTTGCCAGAAAAATAAGTACTCAAGTAAAGTACAGATACCTAAACAATCTACTTAAGTACAGTAAAGTTACTTCCACCTGTGGACATCGGGGGGGGGGGGGGGGGGGGGGGTTCAGTGTTCTCTGAGTGCTTTTCTAGTTTATATTGTGACTCTCAGTTGAACTCTTACTGTAACGTTTGCTTATAGTTGACACTTTTCACAGTGTGTTGTTTTTACCTTCACTTAAGGGGTCTGGATATTGTGTCCAATACTGATAAAATCAGCACCAACCTACAGTCACAGCAGCCATTTTAAAGAAAATGAAAACTATATTTACTCTAAAAATATATATGCTTTTGCCATATCCTAATCCTTCCCTTTAGATGTGTTTACATGTAGTCTGCATATAAAGAGCAAACAGTATTTAGCTGTGCACCTGGTTAAAAAATCATTTTCATATTTCCCCAGCATTTTCTACACGAAAAAAAAAAAAAACATAAAAAAAATTGATGCAAAAGACACCACTACAGCAAATGCTACCCAGAACTGATCAAACAGTACAATGCAGCCTGGTAAAAACCAAGACGTATACATCCAAAGCAATAAGCTTGCCACATGGCAAGCCATAATGCTTGCTTTTGTTCCAATCTCCCTGGCTTGCAAAGGGGAATACAAAATGTCAGGCCAAATATTCCTCAAACAACAGAATAATTACAGGAGCACCAGGAACAGCAGGAGGCCAGGCTTGGTCTTTCCTACCAAACAAAACAACCACACAAAGATCAGTGGCTCTCCTGATGAGGTGGTGGCGTTCAGAAGACGACAAACATTGCAGGAATATGCTAACCGTGCTGCCTCCACGCAGACTGTAAATCTCACTACCATGTCCTAAATGGGTGTGTTTTTGCGCTGCTTAGACATAAACCTCATTAGTCTGTGTTATGAAATGACACCTTGGGTTTGATATCTCTCATAGTAAATCAAGATTTTAATCTGTTTTCTAATCTCACATTTTAATAGGATGCATGAAAAGTACTTTGAGTTATTTGAGGGTCAGTCTTCAACACGCAGCTGCAGTGGTTCCAACACCCAGTAGCCCCCTGATAAGGCAAATGGAGAGGATTTTGATCTCTTCATCTTATCTGCTGTAACATTGCAGTCTTAGCATTCTGTTTGAAGTGTGTTAGAGCAAGTCTCGCAGCAGAGTAATTGTTGCTGCCGATAGCCTCATATAGCCCTCGAGAAGGCTTTCGTTAGCCAAGGCCTGTAATCACTGAAGTGTGCAAGAGCAATGTATCCGAACCATGCTGTGGGTAAGATATGGGATCAGGCTGCTATCACAAGCTCCACGGGCCACTCCAGCACAGTGATAATCAAACATCTAATCAACAAGGTCTTTTGGAGATGTGGGATTAAATGATCCAGATAAGTGCAGTGGCATTGTGGGAGCTATAGAGGAAGAAGAGAATATGAGCATGTGGGAAAGTTTCCAGACAGCAGGTGTGAATTTATAGTCTGAGAATGTTTCACACTGTGTTGAGTTCAGTATGTTGATAATAGGTTGTATGCTAACGCTTAGTATATATGATATATGCAAAAGGCTGTACTGGCTGTAACAGCAGGTGTGTATGGATTAATGTCTGTTTCATGAATTGTAATGAGGACAGTAGGAGACAAACCTGAAGACCAGCAAGACATGTAAAGGTCACATTAGTGGCTGTGTAAGGCTGTCACAGCAGCGGAAGACTGGGGATATGGGGCAGTTTTTCCACACAAACACTTAACCCCTTCAGACCTGAGTTATGTTCCTAGGTTGTGTAAAATATAATCATTAATTTTTCGCCATCCCTATGCAACCACAAATGAGAATTTTTTAAATTTTTTTTATCAAAACTCTTTAGTTGTTAAATATTTTGTCCATTGTAATGGGCATTGAGTCCTTACAGTTGTTAAAATACCAACATTGTCACGTTGACATCACATGGAACATGAACTTCAATTAGTCAACATATGTTTTTTAGTCCAAATTGTTTGAAAATATAACATAATTCTTAATCTCGTCTAACATTGGTTGGTAGATATTATTTTAATCAATATGTGTGTGTGTCCACAGAGACATATCATGCTATAACTTAATATTAGAGATATCACCATTAATTTACATGGACATATACATATAGCTAATGTGCATCAGATGCAATGATCCATTTGAGTAAAGGTCAAAGGTCAAGGTCGTATTTAGCAGAAAGGTCAAGATTACATGATTGGCATTAATTCAAGAACGGGTTGTCATAGCAACTTGAGATTGGCACAAAACAGGGCATTCTCTGAATACTAGTTTTGTTCTTTTGTTTTGGTTACAATTTACCAAAAAATAAAAACAAGCGCACTTTATAGCCTTATTTTCTGTAGGCATCTTTGAAACTATTTCTCTGTGACACACCTTACACATACATTTTTACTGAACATCCTGGACATTTACACCTTGTTGCTTCCATCTCTTGTAAATCTATCAGCATCTCCATCTTCTTCATCACTTCCAAAAATGTCAATATCAGAGATATTTCCATCCCCAATCAGTTCAAGGGCTGTATATTCTGTATATGGAATATTTTCATCTGGTTATCAACTGATTATTGTGTTCTGAAGTACTGTTTTTATAGTAATAAGGTCATTCATACTGAACCATTGAGTTCAACAACATGGTTTCTGACCCACTGTCTATTGTAATGGACAATGTTTGAAAAAATCCTGTGTAAAAACTTGCACAAATACATTTGATATTACACATTAATTCATTCATCTTTCAACATTATATCAAATCTATTAAACCTTGGCACAAATATCTATAAATGTGAATAAAAGTGTTGAAAACTTTCCTCACTTTGACATGTGGGCTGAAGCTCTGTCATGCTTTTCTTCACTGTGGTGGTTTTTTTTCATAGGGTAACAGGCAAAAGCTATACTGCTGTTTGATTGGTTGGTAAGGGTCCAATTAAATGGACTTCAGGGTTCAAGTTGTGTTAAATGTTGCAAAAGTAAAGAAAATAATAACTGTCATGTGATGTCTGTTGTCATGGACACAAGGTCTGAAGTGATTAAAGCTGATGTTACATTAGCGATAGCATTGTGCATACAGTATAGAATGTTACATTATATAAGAGGATATGTAATGTCCTCATGTGTAATATTTGTATGTTTTACCCACACCCCCTAAAGTGGAGGCAAGGGTATTGTTTTTTTTAATTATTTTTGTTTGTGTGTTTGTTTATGCAAAAAAACTACTGGACAATTTTTCATTAAAGGTACAAGGTCACCTAAATGTGACAGAAAGAAAAAAAAATACCATTAAAGAGTTCTTTAAATTAAGAGAGAGTTGTAGTAGAAGAGGTCTTTATATGTTTGAATGTATGAAGACAAATGTGAAATCCAGATGTATTTCGGTTGTAGGTGTGAAATTATGGAATGGACTTGATGAATATGAGTTGTTTAATTCTCTCTCTCTTTTTTTTTTCTTTTAATTGATGTTAGTTTGTGCATGTTTAAATTGTTGAGAAAATTATGAATATCTTCCATGTTTGGGTTAGCTGCTGCCGAGTATAAACTCTGGTAATAATTATAGAAGGTCTGGTTGTTCAATTCTCTGATGAAGTTTAAAAAATATCTCATGTATAAGATCATTCAGGAATATTAGAGTTGGTAGATGTTTATATTTTTGTAGTGATTGAGAATATTTGATGATATACAAATTTCATATGTGAGTGAGTGGTGTGTCAGGTGAAAAGGATAGGCAAAGAATATGTTTCTGCTTCTGGCCTGTTCTTTGTGTGTGTGTGTGTTTATCATATCTTAGTAACAGCGGCCCACACTAGTTTTTGGGGAACTGTGCAATCATAATATTTTTTTTTGTGACAGGTCAAATAACAATAATCTAATCTACATCTATCTGTCTAAATGAGGATACATCAAGTGACCACTGGTATCAATTGTGTAAAATATATTTGTTAGTCTCTGGAATAAAAATGGGAGATGAATAACTAGGAAAAAAAAAAAAAATCACTGTTGGCCCAAAATCCCCTTGATCCCTGAGATGGCACTGCATCAAGAACAACCATTCATCAAGATTACTGTGGCAAACCTTTGTTAAGCACTACAATAGCAGTGATGGCTGCTGCTAAACAAAACTCAGGGGATGCAAAAGCATATGAAGTCATGAATTTGTGAGCACAGCCACATTTTTTGATGATAATGCTCATGCCGACATGTAATTACTCAAACATTGAAGTCAAAAGCTTCAATCCACAACTGTCCTAGGTACCAAACCAACAACTCATTTGCCCCCCCACTGACCAGCAGCTATTAAGAGACTTTACATTACGTTACAAACACAAAGGTAGACATGAGCAAATGTAATCGCTTCTACTGAATGTGGTATATTGAGCTAAACTCTGCCATCAGTGTCATTTGACACAGGTTGATATTCTGTTTTATGACCATTCTATTCTTGAAAACATCTGTACTTCAGTCAACACAACTTGTAAACCCAATGAAAAACATTCAGGACAAGAAAATATTGGCCACTCTGATTGGCTTCAGGGTGCAAATGAGCTGACTTTAATCTGTATACATACTGTACATACTCACACAGTTACAACACCTTTAACATCTTCAGCCAGAAGCACATTTCTTGGGCAACCAGCAGAAAATGCAGGAAATATTGTGAGTATGTGATGCAGTAGATAGTACAGGCAGAAATTCCAACACCAGTTGACAGGAGTGGAGTTTATGTGTGGGTCCTCTGGCTCCTCCAAACACATGTACTAATATGTGCTGTCACCTGGAATTCAAATGGGGTCACCTAAATTTTGTAGTAATTGCAAAAAAGACATTTCGATATTCTAATATATCGCAAAAGTCCAACGGAAACACTTTTCCCACAATTATATATCATAGGATTTGATGTACATGCTCACATGATCACTTCTCTCAGAGTGAAAATGGCAGCCGCAGTTGCTGTAACCATAACAACCATTGGCTGCTGGGGTGCGTGAACCACGGCCACTGTCTTGGAGTGGTGATCAGGGTGATTCCTATACTAGACACAGTGAAGGGATTTTTATTGATGAGAGAATTAGCCGATTCATTAATTTTAATGCTATCAGGGTTATGGCCAATCTGAAGCTCCGAAGGTGACAGCAGTGAAATCTCGTGGGGTGATATTTCACGAGAGTTACGACACTCCTGCCTAGAACAATCGTCAATGGAAACACATATACTTTGTCAAAATTTTAGAAGTATGGCTATTGTTTTGCAGCTGGCTAGAGACAATTACAATCCATAACAGACATGACAAACTGAAGCTGAAACTGAAGCACTGTGGTACTGTTTATCTGTCAAATGTTCATTATGGTCAGTTTCAGATGCTGCAGTTCTTTCATAATTCATAGTTAGAGTTATTGTTTGTTCATTATTAATGGTCTGCCTTGTAAATACAAGTTGGACTGGACTGGATCTTGATGAATGAAAATCAAATTCTTACTTTGTGCAGTAATCTACCACTGACTTTTGTGCCTTTTGCCCATAATAAGATATGTTATATAGTCTGAATATATCTATACTTAATGTTTATTTAGAACACAGTATAGCAAACCTGTTATGATCCTAGTCTCTGGTGTCTTGTTCGGTCTTATTTTGATAAGTTTCTATGGGATTTTTGACATTGCTGGAGTTCCGGGCTTTTACTTTGACATATGGGTTTGTGTTCAACTTTTCCCTACTTTTCTTCTGGTCACAGTGTGTCTCCACTTTGTTCATTAATCCTAATGTATCTCAACTGTGTTCTCCCCTATAAATACCTGGTGTTTCCGCTTTCTCCTTTGTGAGTCTGTCTGCCTTGGTTTGCAACATATGAGTGGTCTTTTTCTGGGTTTCCTGGTGTATGAAATGATTAATTAATGATAATAATGATAATTAATGATCAAGTCATAGTCTGTTGACAGTCTGTAATAGTTTATGTATGTAGCTTTATTTAAAACAAAATATTTTGTATGATGGAAAAACCAAAATATAAAACAGTTCATTACAATTCACCATATAAAAGTGGAAAAAAAAGTACAGCATGATATCCATCATAAAGATAGAACTATAACTCAAAGGTTAAGACAGTAGGTCTTAATCCACATGACCAAGAAAAATAAAATTCTCACTTTGTGCAGTAATCTACACCTGACCTTTCTGCTTCCATCCATAATAATATACATTATGTAGACTCAATGTGTCTAAAATTGATGTGCATTTATAACATAGTATAGCAAACTATTACATGACCAATACCAAATTAAGTTTAACAGAATAATGTCTCTATTTTGAATGTCTAGAGTTGCCAAAAATGTGTGATGTTCAAACAGGGTCATCAGTCAAAAAAGTTTGGAAACCACTGGTCTAACCAGTTTTGACCACAACACTAGTTGGTGCTTTGGGAGATAAAAATACCATTGAACTAACTTTAAACAGCAGTTCAGAAATCAATGGGTGATGTAATAGTTCCTCCATCCACTGTTACATACAATCTGTGTTTAATAATAATAAGATACTCCCATCTGATCTCAACCAGTATAAAGACAGACTGTTTCAATGACGCACAAATCCACCTGGATCCAAAAGTAATATACAGCGAAACAAACTGCTTCACTTCTCCCTTGGTGAACTCTACACTGCAATAAATAAATAAATACAAATCTTACTAAGTGCATTTTTCACATTTATAGTCCAAATATTTCATCATACTTAAAATAAGACAGCTAAAGAGCAACTTTTCAGTGAGATATAAAGTCCGTCTGTCTACATCTATCTATTCCACTGAACTAAATGTCATAGTGAAAACAAACATGACCAGGAATAGAAGTTGGTCAAATCAGAATCTAAATTTATGGTTTAACTTATGGTTTATCCCAACTCTGTTTGAGCCCAACAACTAGACAATGCTTCTGGACACAGTAAAATGTCCTCATGGCACAACAGGTTTACACATAATGAATATCTATCCTAATCCTGAGCTCATGTAGTTCTATCATTTACAGATCAGGGGTGGGGTGTCTCCTGCAGGGTGTTAGATCCTGGTGGTCATCCATTTCTATACCTTTCCTGTATACCATTTCAAATTATGGCATGTGTACAAATCATGATTATAATCTTCTATTCACACAACTTGTCCCTAGTCAAAATTACATTTTATTTTACTTCATTATTAATCTTAAATTCCCCCTTTTGCAACATTTTCTTGAACGTGTGTCAGCCTGAATATGGGGAATACACACACACACACACACACACACACACACACACACATACAGTACATATATATCGTCTTGTCATCTGAACCTGCTTTATCCATCCATCCAACTAGTTTTTATTCAGGGCGTTACTCATTTTCATCACTGTGGTTCTTATTTGATTTTCTGGTCAAAATCAATATGTATTTATTAACTTTCCTGATTCCAACTGAGCGATACAATATCTGTAAATTAGTTAATTTTCCTGCACAACTTTGTAAAACAGAATAATATATTTGATCTATTTTTTATGTTTAAAGAAATTGTGTCACTCTCCATGGTGCTACAATACACTGCAGGTTGATATTGTTATCATTCATTGTTATTAATAATAACAATTCTGACTAAAAGTAAAGTGGTGTTGTTTATGAAAAACATGTCAAAAGTGTTGCTCTGCAGGCTGATGGTAATTTATATATATATATATACGTATATTAGAGTGTAATTGCCATGTCCTTTTTAATGTGCTACACATATTTTGTATTAAAAATATAAAAATAAAAGTATTTCAAAATGTGCCTCATAATATTTGTCTAGATCTGGTTTGAATTTTTAACCTCATCTCCTATTTTTAGACACCTCTTGCATAGAAGCATCCAATTACTCATGATACAAATAACACAAAATATCATATCAAATAAATCTAACACTAATATTTCCATTCATACCCTTCACACAACTAAAAAGACAAATTCAGTATCGTTGGAAGAATGGTTGGCTCCACTTGGCTCTATATTGATGAAACGGTGGCTCAAAATCAAAGCAGATTTATTGTAATAGAAACAGTAATTGCATTTGTCTTATTATGGTAAATGGACTGCACTTACATACGTAGTTCTTTTCCACCTTCATGGTGCTCAAAGCGCTTTGCATTAGCCTCACATTCACCCATCCACACACACACTCATACACCAGTAGGTTTCTAAGGTTCTGTCAGTCCTACTGGGAGACTAAGTCAGGGTTCAGTGTCTAACCCAAGGACACTTCAACATGTCGGGGGCCAGGGCGAACTGCCAACCATTCGGTCATTGGACGACCCACAGCCGCCCCATTATGGGCTTTGAGTGATATAAAAGAGAGAGAGAGAGAGAGAGAGAGAGAGAGAGAGAGAGAGAGATAGATACTTGGTGACATTTACTGGGGGGATGTGGGGTTGGTTCATCATATGATCAAATATCATATCATACAATATATACAAAACATGATACATTATGAAATGATCATGTATCTTTAATTTGTCACTTGTCTGTTACAAGGAGGTCTCACATAAACAGTCCTGTTAAGAATTAATTAGGAAAACTGAACACGTAAAGAAAAACATGTGTGTAAATACACAGCATTTAGAGACCCGCCTTGCATCGTGATGTGCAGTTTGCAAATTAAAACTTGACTTGGACGAACAAGATTTACAACTGGCTATAAAAAAAAAAAAAAAAGAAAAGAAAAGAAAACTGCCAGGATATGTGTTGCTGTGCATGGTAAAAAAGAGACGGCATATGTTTTAGATACTGGGCCCTAACACATGATTCCCTCGCTCATATGTTATGCAATAGTGTGAACTCATGAATATATTATGAAGCGTTCCGGCAGCCATCTTCATATACAAGAGTTAAATAACATAAATGACATTCACATCTTTCCCATTTGGCCGTTAGCCTTTATACATCCTGCTTATATAAACAATGTGTTCAGGTCTCAGAGTTGATGCATGAAATGAGCCAAACATTTAACTTTCTTCAAAGGTCAAAAATTGCATTTCATGTTTATAATTCCTGAGTTAAAAGCATTTGGATGGACTCTAAAACATATGTATGAATTCACCAAAGTAAAGTGTCCTATACTGACATTTCATTGTGTGCAGTTTAAACATGCATGCATGCATTGTTGGACTATGAGAAATAACATACGTTTCAATTACCCAAAGAGACTGAACACAATGAGGTTTGCTTTTCCAAAAATGTCAAGAATCCACCACAGTGGACAAATGAAAATTACTATGTATTAGTAAAGAACATCATGTGAAGTACATCCATCACTTAAGGTAAATGCATGTTTGCTAAAAACTAATGTTAGTTGAACCACAGTAGATCCAGTATTATATGGATGATGTTTTTGAACCACTGCCATCTGGGAAACTTTTCAGACTCATGAATACAAGGACAAACAGATTAAACACACTTCTACCCAACAGCAATAATCATTTTTAACAGAATGAGGATGTGATGTGCAGAGTGGATATGGATGTGTGTTGTTGTTAAATGTTCTTTATGGTGACTGTGTTAATGTCTGGGTGAATCTGGCTCAATATTTATTTATTACTTATCTTTTAATTATTTTTAATTGATTTTTTTTTGTCATTTTTAGTCTATGTTTTTATAAATGGGGCACTGACTGGAGAGCACTTTGAATGTTGTTGTATCTGTAACAATGATCGATCGATTGAAAAAGAATTTATCAAGTTTATTTCTTTCTATCTATCTATCTATCTATCTATCTATCTATCTATCTATCTATCTATCTATCTATCTATCTATCTATCTATCTATCTATCTATCTATCTATCTATCTATCTATCTATCTATCTATCTATCTATCTATCTATCTATCTATCTATCGTTTTGTAATTATGATTAATAGTTTTTAATTAAGTTGTTCTGATGGTTTCTTTTGTTTTGTGTGTGGGTGTTTTTGTAATTGATGTATTGCAATGTAAAGACTATTGTGTTGAGTGTGGACTCCAGGAAGAATAGTGATGGTTTAAACCAAAGCTAAATGACAGTCTTTGTCATTTCTAGTTCTATTTTCTTTCAAATACTACAGATGATCCATAGTTCTGAGAACTTTTGGAACCCAAGACCTGTCAGTTACCTATTAAACATTCTTCCAACCACTGGTAACCAAAACTTTCTACTGTTTTTCCTCTAATCCTATCAATACATGTCAATGAATTATACAAAATAGTTTGTCATATTTTCATAGTCATCACACACAATGCATTTGGACATTCAGAAGCTACGTAGTTACCATGGAAACACCATAGTCTACAACATTGATTCATCAGTAAAGTAAAACCATGGATCAATGATAACGGACAGAGATGCTTGATTTATGTTCAGTTATTTATATATATGCTGAAAAGTTACTTATTCCTGTAACTTGATTATGTTTCTGATGTAACTTCTGCGTCTTCTTTTCTGAGGTACAGTAGATACGGTACGTACGACTCACTAAAAGCCATTTCTGTTCATTTGAAAATAAATTAACAGAAGTATAATGACACAGAAATAAACTATACTGTCACAGTTCTACAATGTTTACTAAGTAAATAAAATCACTGTTTAGGTGCTTAGTCGTGCGTTACCAATAGCAACTGTCACCACAGCGTTTGGTGTGAACAGAAGAAGAAGTTGGACTGCATGACTTCTGACAGTGAAGAAAATCACCAGGTGAGCTTTTCACAGCCGTCACTGAATCTGAACAAAATGAATCAAGTAACGGTTTAACTAGCGTTTGTTTTTCATTTGAAGAACAGTTTGGAAAACAGCAAGAGTGGTTTGTTTTATTAGTACTTTTGGATGTTGGCAGACACCATGTCATTTCATTTTACTGTGTGTAGTTTGACAAACAACAGGATTAATCCTGGACGTTTTGATTAGAGATGGAAGAAAACAGGTTTATAATAAGTAGGGCTGTCAAAATTAACAAGTTAATGCAGATTAATCCATCAGCATGATTCCAAATTTTAATGCCATTTGTTAGGGCTTCTCTTGCATTCAAATAGTGGTAAAAAAAAAAAAATCTAAATACTAGAATAGTCTGCAGAGGAGGTTTATGAATCACTAACTTCCTTAATATTAATAAGCACTACACAGTAAATTTTGCAGTGTTAAATCAACACTTAGAGAGTTTATTTAACTTCTTCTAGAGTGTATTTGGTCCCATTGTCTCCAAATTAACACTGCAAAATCTACAGTGTATGGTCAAAATGATCCAATTGTATTTATATCAACAAAAATTTTCTCTGTACTCGACTCTACTTGACAATAATAAAACAAAAAATTCCTTAGCACATTCAGCATATACTGTATTTAACATATATTCAGTGGCAGATAAACTGTCCCACTCCTCAGTCCTTCAACATGACAGACAAAAAGCCTGAACCAGTTGACCTCTGACCTTAATCACAGGAGGAGGATGGTCTGATCAGAAGGAGAGTGTGAGCAGCTGAAAACAGTTAATCATAATTCATATAAAAATGTAAATTAATCAATATGGCCTCATTTTGATTTACCATTATCCAAAATATTATAAATAATAATTAGGCCCCAACACCATTAACCAATCTACAGCACAGAAGGACTCTGAAAGGGTCTTAATTGGACTTCCTCGCAGTTTCTATCATGACCTCACATGTGTTTGCCCATATACAAATCGGAATATCTTTATTTTCATTGTACCCAGTACAATGAAATTGATATAGAGCTGCCAGGTTCAGCAGAAGAATTTACAGACAGAAAACAAATATCAGTAAAACAACAATATATACCAATAAAATAAGAAATATCAGCAAAAGACACAATTAGTTATATAAAAAATGTAAAGACTTTAAGTAGCGCAAATGGCATGAAAGATAAATATGGGATAAATAGTGTGAAAAAATAAAAAATATGAACTATTCAGAACTGTGATTCAGATTCTGATCATTAAAGTAAAATCAATTTAATCTCAACACAATATCAGCAGGTACTGATTTTTAAAATCACAATTTAATCAGTGCTAATACTGAAATTTTTATTTCATCATTTTAGTATTTTTTTCTTATTCTGATGACTCAAAGTAATCATCACCATATATAGGAAATCTAGTTCCTTCTCTTCAGCTCTGTCAGCCCTTCATCAAATTATGGGTGAAAGAGCATGAATGCAATCATACAAATGCATCTGGGATCAGTTTCCATTAAAGTATGGCTGTTCTGAATTATGGAATTCTCTCCAACACCTGGTAAACATGTTCTCTACTCCCTGCATGACTTGTTCTGTTGTTGGTTGTCAGAGTAGATGTAAATACTGTATATTGTTGTGTAAATCTGTGCAGAGGTGCACTCAAACTACTGCACGTCTGTATTTACATCCAGCTCTCAGTACATATCAATCTCATTCATTCATTCATGCATTTATTCATCCATTTTATTATTTATTCATTTTATTGTTATTTATTTATCATTTGTATCCCCTTTGTTCAGTGTCTTATTTTGGCAAGATAATTTGGTGTTGTTTTTTTTTTTTTTTTTTTCATTTCATCTACACAATTTATTGCATTTTGATCTTTGTTTTTCTTGCTTTTCTTTAATTTTTCATTGTGCGAATAAATAAATGAATGGGAAAAAAAAAAACAGATCAGAACTAGTCCTATGTAGTCCTCTCTGACTGATAAAGGTATATCCCCGAAATGCGATGCTTCCAGTCACCCATCATTTCCACCACTCCAGTTCACCCATTCACCCATTCAGATATGTATATATTTAATAAAAGAATGACTTCATGTGCCGGACCTGCAGCATGAGAACACTGTATTTGGTGGAAAAACTTATGGGCCAGACAAAATTTGGTCATCTTGAATGTTTTGACCTCCAAAATCTAATAAGTTCACATACCTATCCTAGAGCAGTGGTCCCCAACCACCGGGCCGCAGACCGGTACCGTATTGGTACCGCCTAATAATTACTTAATTAATTATTTCTCTTGCATTTATTATCCGAGTCTGGACAATCTTTTATTTTGAAAAATAATTTAAAAAATAATTTTGTCGGTTACATCTCTGTCACTTGAATGCCAAAAATGTAACCGACATGTTAGCAAAGTCAGTAAAAACAGATGTCTTTGGAAAGTTTCTTTTCGAAGAGGAAAAGGCGACTGAAGAGACAGAAGAAGAGCCTCCAACTGCCAAGAAAAGGAAAGCTTTTAACAGACAATACCAGGAGTTGGACTTGAACTATGGATTTAACGTGACAGGTGATTCCCACAGACCAACCCCCCCCCCCCCCCCCCCAGTCAGTGGTAAAATTGTCAAACATTGACTGGTCCGCAGTAATAAAAAGGTTGGGGACCACTGTCCTATAGCTTTAACACACCGAATTTGGTGCAATCCGTCCAGCCGTTCAAAGGTTATCACATGACCACAAAAGACCTTAAACATGCAAAACCATTACATCCCTGACACTCCATGTTTCGGGAATATAAAAATAGATAAACTATGTAAAAAGGTGGATATATATTGGTATTCACCTAGAATAAATTGTTCTGTGATCTATTAAAAAAACACTGAATCCCCCCTCCTCCCATTACAGGTTCTGTCTTTTTGTCATCTCTGCCATGTCACATATATATTACATTATGAACACATGGGTACTGCCATAAACAGATGGAACTGTGGGCCTCTGGTCGCTCAAATAACCCACATGGGTACATTTCAACAGGTCTGTTAAATGATCCCTGGATGTTTTAACATAATTGCTATTTTCTTTTAAACCCTTGGTTCCACTGGTGCGGCTGTGCTGTATCTCATTACAGATGCAATGTGCTTTAGCTCCGTCTACGCCATGGCTCTATCTCACATAATGTTGTGTCTCACCAGATTTATTTCCTTCCTGATTTAGACAGTTTTGCTTTGTTTTAGTGACTGTACCATAAGGCACATCACACTAGAAAAAAAAATGTAAATCATACCAAGTGTATTTTTCTCATCATTCTTAAAAGAAGTATTCAGAGAATGCCTAATCTCACCCCTATTTTATATCTCAAGTTTCTATGACAATCTGTTGTTGAATTACAGCCAATAATGTGATTTTAATATTTCTGCTAAATACGACCTTGACCTTTGACCTTTACTCAAACGGATCAATGCATCTGATATGCGTTAGCTATGTGTACTGTATATGCTCAGGTAATTTGATGGTATTCCTTGAGTTATAACATGATATGTCTCTGTGGACACACAAACACACACACACACACACACACACGCACGCACACACACACACGTGCGCGCACACACACACACACACACACACACACACACACACACACACACACATATACACACACACAAACACACACTGATTTCAATATTCTCTCACAAGCAATGTTGGATGAGATTAATACGACTGGTGTGACAGACGTGTTTTCAGGAGATCAGTCTGCATCAACATATTTTTGACTGTGTCGGGGAGACAGGCACCGACTGACTACTTTTTCCAGCAACAATCAAAAGCAGATTGGGTGCGTCTTCACTTATAGATAAAGTGTCTGTTTCTTTTCTTGGTTTTGAATGACATGTCATAGCCTGAAGGCAATTGTAAACACAAATAAAATATCTGCGGCTGTATCTTATTTATGTTTTCATTCTCCTAATTGTTTCTCATTGATGTTTTAACATTGTGTTTGTTATTGATCTGATAATATTTTAGTCTTTTTAGTCGATAAGGTGTTCCTGTATGTTGTCTTCTTTTCAAAACTCTTTCCTGCCTCAGCTTCTCTGTGCAGATTGTCAAAAATGTCTGTTTGATGTGAATTTTTTTTACCAAAGACCCACTGTGTAGAGTGTCCACAATACAATACTGCAATTGCAGAAAAAAAAGAAGTAAAGTTGTCAAATATGTCAAATGTAATTTTGAATATTAAATGATTTTATCACCACTGAATACCCATGTTCTGAGTGTAATTCCTTTAAAATAATATTGTTAGTATTGTTTATTTTTTACTGTTAACCAACATTAACTTATGTGTTCTACTATAAATGAGGAATTCAATTCAATATGTTCCAATAACAAACAGACCAAGAATGAACAGTTCCATGTGTTCATAGTCAATCTATGTATCATTCGTTCATTCATTTTTCAAAATACAACCAAAAATAAGACAATGAAACAACAACTTGTTTCTTCATTATTTGTTTACAAATGAAAAAACGGATAACGTTGCGTTTTTTTCAGTTTTCCTTTTTGTGTTTAAATGAATGATGGAAAAAACAACTGTTTCCCATTTGATTCAATTTTGACCTGAAGCAAATTCAGTTCAAAAAAATAATATGTACATCCAGTCTATCACTTTGTTTTAAACAAAAAAACAACATACCTGGAATATTTTCTCCATGGTCATATCTTCAAGTCTTAGGGTAACTAACCCCTTAGTTTTCTAAAATAGGACATATGGTTCCATCTTTGTCACTGCGGGTCACGGTCATTTCTCAAAACTCAAAATTGGATAAAATAAAAAAAACAGTTGTTATTGATTTCTCTATTATTCATTTAAACACAAAAAGAAAAACTGAAAAAACTTATCATTATCCATTTTTTTTATTTTACATTTAGAGACAAATAATGAAGAAACAAGTTGTTGTTTTATTGTCTTATTTTTGGTTTTAGTTTGAAAAACGAATGATACACACACACCTTCTTGAGTTTTATAACATGGAGGATCAATCACATCACACTAGTATCAATCCGATACTGATCATCACCTCAGTATCGATACTTATCAATATCAAAATCAATCAAGTTCAATTCTACTGTTAAAAAAACTACACATCATCTTTGTCTTAATCTGTTATGATTTGGTGAAATGCTTCTTGTGGTTTCAGTATAAACATTGGATATCTTCCCGTCATAGAGATTTACATGGTATTTACTCCAGTTGGATTTATGGTGGTGACTTTGTTGTCTGGGCATAAACCAAACTGAACTTGGACTGTTATATACGGGCTGGCACGCCTCCAGCTATAAATTGGATCACAGTGCAGTGAGTGAGTCTGGCTGAAGCTCCGAGCAATAGTGGAATCATTAAGACGTCATCCTTGCAGAATATGTGATGTGGATGTTTACAGGCCAGAAGCGGAGCCTCATATGACACTAATCTATAACATATTCCACATTAGGCTTCAATCAGCACCATCTTCATTAGAACTCAGCTCCACCTTCCACTATCTATCTCTGCCTTCACCTTCTT
This sequence comes from Siphamia tubifer, assembly GCA_020466265.1. Taxonomy (NCBI): domain Eukaryota; kingdom Metazoa; phylum Chordata; class Actinopteri; order Kurtiformes; family Apogonidae; genus Siphamia; species Siphamia tubifer. The sequence goes on from CM035791.1 coordinate 23,126,650, forward strand.
CACTGCAATAATGTCCTCTTTTTTTTTTTTTTCCCCCTCGCTGTGATTACAAGGTGAGGTATTAGCGGTCATCTTAACGCTAGATAAAACCATTTTAATTAAGATGTTTGTGTACAGTTCGATTAAGCAGATCTAGTTAATTAAAGTCTAGGTTATTTTAAGCAACTAATTAAATCTAATATCTGCAGAAAGGAGGTATATTTGAAGACTGATAAGAATAGTCAATACCTTTTATTTGCAAATTATATTGTTTACTTTGCTATAACGACATTTCATTTGAGGGTTCAAGCTGTAATCCATACACAAACACAGTGATAGTCATCTACAGATTGTTAAACCCTGAAATGTAAGCATAGATGTAAAGCTAAAGATTAATTTTCTTCCTATAGAAACATGATTTGCAATGCTTGAAAGTGTGTATATTAAAGACGACTGATAATTCTAGCTCGCATAATGAAATCGAAAGTCTCCAACAACATATTGCAAGTAACAAATACAGCATATAACATAATGAACAGAAATAAACACTTCTGCCGTTGTATTTCTCTCCTCAAATTATACATCTCACTGAGGTGTGGTTATAATATATGAGGTGAGAAGGCTTGTTATTTTCGAGCAGGAAATGTGATGCCTAAAATTTAGTGCTGCACAAAATTATTCATGGTTTCATCACAAACGTCTTTGAATGAAGGTCATTTTAGCGCAGGGGCCCGTGGATGAAGTCCTGCTCACCAAAGGTTCTGCTCCAGGTTGTGGGAAGAAAGTGTAAGAATTAGTCAGAAAACCTACTTTTATTACCTCCGCCAATGAGGTATTCAATTTGAGTCCGTTTGTTTGTTTGTCTGTCTGTCAGGAGGATTACGCAAAAAGGTTCTGAACGGATTTAGATAACATTTTAAAGACTGATAGATAATGAGTCAAGAAAGAACCCATTAGATTTTTAGCAATGAAGGTCAAAGGTCAACAGCTAAAACACTTAAGTGGTAAAACTGTATATCAGGATTCAGACAAGATAGAATCTTGCATTTTTTTGCATTCACATCATCTCACCTTTGGACATCAGACGGGTCAACACCTATGGCTCCATCACGTCACATGTGTCTATCTGTCTGTCTGTCTATCTATTATCCCACATTTGTAGTTACAGTTAATAAAATAATAGAAAAATAAATGAAAAAGAATTATATAAAGAGTTGAGTTTAGTGACTGAAGAGGTGGTATTAGGGGTGTAACGGTACAAAAAAATCAAGTTTCGGTACGCACCTCGGTTTCGAAGTCACAGTTCTGTTCATATTCGATACAGTATGGAAACAAAATGCAAAGTTATTTTCTCATTTGGCACGGTATTTATTAAACCAAAAAAGTCATTTTTCTACAGTTGCCTCCGCATGATATGCACATGGTCACAAGAGCATGAATCCCAAACGAGTCTCACAAATATTAAAGAGTCTTCCCTTCACTGCTCCTATCACGTAGAGTTATCCTTGTGAATATTAAAGAGCCATAGGTGTAGTGGTATGCAAAAAACACATACAAACTGATTGTATTCATTCGGTATAGGCCTGTTGGGTCCTGTGGTCTATGAGTCTTTCGGATGGAATGAACACAAAATGCCCAAAAGAGGAACTTCACATGTAGTGAAGACCAGGCAGAGGGGGGGCTGTACTGTTTTTTGACAAGTCACTATTTATTTAGTTTTTTGTGTTTTGACTTTGAGCTTTTAGGGGTATCTACATGATCAGATAAACATAGGAAAATACATGATTTCTGTAGGATTTTTTTTACATTCAGAGAACAATATATAATAATAGGTGATCTATAGGTTATCTATAGAGAATAATTAATTTGAGATCTGCTACAAAAGTCACACTGCCACAAAACCTGAACATCAATCAAGAAAAAGGGACATTACCAGCAAATATATTAACTGAATGTAAAAACCAGCGTGTTCATCCACTGTCATTGATCCAACTCCATGGATTTTACTACTTTATTTGCTAATTAAGATAAGAAAGAAGAATCTTTATTTGGTCACACTAGTAGAAATGCACCACACACTGGAATTCGTCTGCTTTTAACCCTTCACTAGATCACCTGTACTTCACACTATAATAATAATTAATTGGATTTGTAATAAGCGTATTAATTAGAAAAAAAAATTAGGTCAAAGGTCACCATCACCAAAAATGTGTTTTCACAATGGTCACTTCTGAATTCAAATAGCTAACAGTGAAAAGGGCACAATTGCAAATGAATGGCTTTATAAATGAATGGATGTGCTCTAATAACCAGATGAGACAATAATAATACTAATACTACTACTACTACTACTACTACTAATAATAATAATAGGTGGGTGGGTGGATAGACAGACAGACAGACAGACAGACAGACAGACAGACAGACAGACAGATAGATAGATAGATAGATAGATAGATAGATAGATAGATAGATAGATAGATAGATAGATAGATAGATAGATAGATAGATAGATAGATAGATAGATAGATAGATAGATAGATAGATAGATAGATAGATAGATAGATAGATAGATAGATAGATAGATAGATAGATATGTTTGCGTTATTTTCTGCAGGATTTTTACGATTAACAAAGCAGCTAGCTCAGTGTTGCTCTTGTAGGTCTGTCTTATTCCCTACAGAGGGATTTTGCTTTGCCTCCCTTGGGTCTTTTCAGTTAAAAAAAGTAGCCTTGAAGCCCCCTGACAGGAATTTGCCATGAAAACTAAGCACATTCTGCCTTTGGCCACCCCTCACCTTAGTCACGCTTATATTCACTGCTGAAATGTCTAATTGCACCAGTGTGTGATTGGAGTCAAATTCTACTATTGTTGCTCTTGTGGGATTAAGCAGAAAAAAAATGAAGGCATCAACTCAATATTTAACAGGTGCTTTGCAAAAACAATCTGTTTTTTCAAGTTACTAATACAAGATGCCAGTCTATCGCCACTTTTACAAAAGATGAAATGTCAGCCCACCTTTTTTTCCACCATTAAATGTTTTCCAAAACCAGAGCTGACACAGGCAGGACTCCTTGTTACATTCGAGTTTTGGAAGGACCCAAAAGCAGATGGACTGGAGCAGTACGAGCTTTTTAATGATCAATAGAAAATCAAACATGAAAATGGACAAGCAAAAAGTGACAGTAACACTGCACAAACAAGAGACAAGTGTGGCAGTTGAATCTTTATTTTCCTCGATATATGTCGGAGACCTTGTGTTTAAGTTGTGTTTGTGCACCCTGTGAGCCCTATTCAGTTTCCTTTGTGTCCTTTTTGTTGATAAATGTGACTTATCCCACTTTACAAGTTTTGTTACTTCCCTTAATTCTAACCCTAGACTCTAAACATCACTCTTGTAACACTCATACATGTCCAAGATGCAGTAAAGAGGCATCTCTGATTGGCTCAGAATGCGTGAAGGAACACATTCCCCCCTCACCACTCACTCTGTGTGTGTGTTTACCATCCCAGAGTAGCATCCAGCTAGGTTTCATGCCATCACTAGTTTTGAAAATGTGCAGGAAAAAAACTACACTTTATTTCCACAGAGCACATCAACCACTTTGCTCCACCATTTTTTTCCACTTTGTGCAGCAGCTACTGTGGCGCCGTCTTCTCTTGTAGATGCTAATGCTAATGCTACTTCAGATTTGCTGCAATGGGGGACGCGCTTAACCCCACGTGTCCTTGTGACATGTAGTGAACAGACTTTTCTGATTCACTTGTTTCTCTGTGTTGTTTTCTATGAAAGGTAAATACAGCCAGTGCAGGTGACACACCACGCAGCAAACACACCATGTGTTGGTAACTCGGGGTGACCCATCAGGTTCCAAAAGGAGTGTGGGAAAGTGGTGTTCAGCAGAATGACACCTTTAAATAGTGAGACACTCCTGAGTAATGGAATCAAAGAGGCAGTAAATGCAGCACAGTGTATAGTATAGTGTGCACTCAAAAAAACGCCCCCTTAAAAACACAAAATGTATGTGTATAAATATATATATATATATATATATATATATATATATATATATATATATATATATATATATATATATTCTTGAATTAATTAATTTCGTGTGTGTGATAATGTCAGAGGGAAAAGTTTCAACCTGTGCACAGATGAACTATGCATCTATGAGTTGTCAGATAGTCAACAAATTACCTGTATATGTTCTATACATGATCTGTGTCAACTGGAGAAAATCAGCCAAATGATAAGTCTTCAAATTTTGTTTTTGACGTTCAGACGTAATAAATTACAGGACATTACCAGGAGAAATTAGAAAACGGGAGAGGGGGGGGGGGGGGGGGGGGGGGGGGGGGGGGCAAATGTGAACAACCTGAAATGTCTAATGAATATTTTGACTTGTTAGCCTGTTAGCTAGCAAAGTTATGAGTGTCCTTGTAGATCTGATGTAGGAATGATGAATTGAGGCAGAATATTGTTAAAATTTCAGTTATTTTTCTTAAGAAATGTCAAAGTTTCAGATTATTCACATCTTTTTTTTATTTGAATAGTGTATAAAAGTATTTTCATACTTTAATGGAGTTTTTTTTTTGCACTAAAACAGTGAAAAAAAATTTGAGTTATCATTATTTATGCTATTATTTGACTGGGGCGGCTCACTGGAAATCAAATGTGGTTCCTGAAAATCTTAAGTGTGATGAGATATTTTGATGAGAAATGAGAAAAAGATTTAGATTTTTTTCTGTGCACCTTTAACATGGCTCTGTTTCTACCTCCAGAGGTGTTACAGCGGTGGAACCAAATGATTCACCATTTTACTTACATAGACGCTGTTCCAGAATAACATTCTGGAACAGAAGTGCTGTGTAAAAGAGGCTTCTGATGAAGTCATGCTGTTCTTGCTTGTGTTCTGCAACTTACCTGTACAAAGAGGCGACAAAGGCACTACCTCCATACTGTGAATAAGTGGAGATTAATTGAACATTATCTCCTAATGATCCTGCCGTGGGTTTGTAAAACACGAATGAAGGAAAGCTCAGAGGAAAAGAATGCAGTACCCATTGTGAAATAAATGAACTGGTTTTACGCTTTAGTTCGACTCTGCTGAGATTAACACCCTAATAAAAAAAAAAAAGGTATGCAGCGAGCAAAACAACCAAACATCAGGACATCATGAATAAACCAGAGACGGAGAGTGAAACACAAGCAAGAATTCAGCTGCAGCGGCATCCGTAAAGCGTAGCCTGTTGAGACACTAGTGTACGTTTTATCAAATCTTCATTTTCTGTTCTCCATTGAACAGAGATCCGACACTTTAATGTAAGCCAAATGGAGAGAGTAGACACAGAGTATTAAAGCAAAAAGCCCATCCCAGGGGAGCATCCAGGACCTTCATACTTAAAACCAAGGCTTATTCTATTTAATATTTACCACGGCGTGTGCTGTACACTGGGATGATGCATGCAGTGCACAGTAAAAAGCCTTGCTCTAACGGTTAGCTACCAACTTTCTACTAAAAGACTAACGCTCACATGCATTATCAATGACAAAAAAAATAAAAAATAAAAAAAATAAAACAAGTTTGCTCCAACAAATCAAGGCTGACGGGAGGTAGTGGGGGCAAGTGAATGCGGCAGCTGCGCGGTAACTCAACAACATGTTTGCTTACAGTCTCGCCTTAGCATAAGAGGCGGTGGGAGAAAAATAGATCTGTTTAGCACATGACAGCTTCCATCAATCAGGTGCGAGCGCTGGAAGGGGAGACACCGGCGGGATCAAACAGGCCTCCTGTCTGCTGCCTCCACACTCAGCTCCACACTTGACTTTCCCAGGCAGGTAACATTTCACCCCAAACATTTGAACGGGACGCATTCTCCGGGGAATCGCACTGCACCGCACACATCTTTAACAATTCATACGACAGAACGACATTCCTTCTGAAACCATGCAATGTCGGAAACAGGATCCTACATGTAATATAAATGCACGATGGTTGTATGATCAGCTTTTAGTGAAAATGTATGCGTGGCACGTTGAAGATGCACTGCTGTGTAATTAGCATAATAGCTCCACTTGCAGCGCTATTAAAATGTGTAGCATGTGAGATTTATACTATAGGAGCTACTGTTTTGGAATTGCTTTAAAGTGTAATCCAGGATGTTCATTTATATGCACCATCAGTCAACTGTGATTCAACATGCTGTATTATCATCAAATAAACAACAGCCACAGCATAGACCCACTTAGTTATGATGCAGATTCTCATATAGGTTATATTTATGGACTAGAAGTGAGATTTGTGTACGATAAAGGTTGATTTGTCTCAATGAGCTCCAGTATTTTATTCAGATATAACTAAAACAACGGTTTAGCTGTAGGCATTTGCATTCTCTGAACTGTTTTAAAAGCAGTGAATATATTAGTGGGTTCTTCAGCAACATTTACTTTAATATATAGCTACATGTTTTTTTTTTTTGTTTTTTTTAAATATTTTGACTGCAGCTTCTACCAGTGCAGTCATTAGTAAAGAACTCACCCTCTTTTACCAGCTTTAATATATCAGAAAGATGAATTCAACCAGTGAAGTGCAATTTTCTTCTTGCTAATCATTTTTTTGGCAGATGATTTTTTTTTTCTTATTGGCATAACAGTGGGACGAGTGGGGAAAAAAACAAGCGTTGATAAACCCCTGATGCCTGTCTTACAATGTGCATGCCAGTTACACATTATGTACATGTCTGCGGCTTTAGCTGCACAATTCTGCACTAATCCTGCCATTTCATTTCATTTCATTGTTTAGTGACTGTGTGCACATGTCTCAGACAAACTATGGTTTTGTACACATGAGTTGTCAGCCTTTAATCCTGGTGATTGTTGCAGTCCATGTGCTAAAGTTTCACAATGAAAGCTGTTCATTAATGGTCTCTGTCGCTAGAACTACATGACAATAAGGAAGGGGAGAGAGAGTTTGGATAGAATAGAATAGTGTTGTTTTTTTTTAAAATAAGATCTCTGCAGTTTCTTTGCTCATATATGACCTGTATCCGATGTGTTAAAAACTGATTATTGAACAGCACTGATTCCAATTTTCACACTTTGTAATGTCTTTTATGGATTGAGATTGTCATCATCTCATCTCTCCATATATGTTTACCGTGCCCCCCAATGGGGAGAAAGGTTTTGTTTTTGGTTTGTTTATTTTGTGTGTTTTTGACTACAACTTTACATCATAAAACTACTGGACCAATTTCTATGAAATTTTCCAGAAAGTTGTGAGGTGGTCCAGAAAAGATCTCATTAGATTTTGGTGAATGTAGATCAAAAATGTGTTTTTGCAGTGATCGGAGATCAAGCAAATCAGGTGAAATAATTGTGAAAGGGTGGGGTTTCTTATGCTTTATTAGTAATTTTATTTATTTAATTTTAATTATTTTTTTAAATGTATGAATTACTGGACATTTCGATCACAAAGTTGAAGGACACTGCATTAAATCAACAGAATAAGAAAGTGACATCCTTAAAATGATAGAAAACAATGTGGGAATTTTGATAACATTATAATAGTTTCTACCAGCTTTTTTATATAGGTGAAATTAAATAATTATGATAATAATGTAAAATAAAGATGCTTATTTCAAATACTGTGACAGGTCTAAATGTAATAATCTGATCATATATGTCCACCTTTAAGATAACTTTTGTTTGTGAAATAAATAGAAGGTATATGGTTCAGTAGTTAGAACATTCAAGTAGAATCCAGTCCAGAGAAGGAGACACAGAAAAATGGGCTGGAGGAGGCCTGGCATGCTAAACAGGAAATCAGTCACTTCCAAGCCAAAAGTAGAGGGAACATCCACACAGCTTTTCAGAGCTGAAGAGCTCTCTAAGACAAGTGGGGACAGTGAGGAGCAACGCAGATGTGGCCCTTTTTGTTTCTAAAATTATCATAATCTAGTTTCTAAAATTGTCGGACAAGAGTTTGATAAATGGGGACAAATCATTGGAGAAAAGTGATTATTTCTGTGTTGAGCAGAGAGAAACTTCAACACAACTAACGGTTGACTTGTTCATGAAATTCATCCAAACACACTGGTTGAAATGAGCACATAGATTTATTTCTCATTCATCTTTCTTATGACACAAAAAAGCAAGCCTTAAAAGTCCCATTAACAAAAAAAAAAAGAACTAAATGGCTTCTAATGGTTAAAGTCACTATGTGACCTCTGACCCCATGACAAGAAGCATCATCGAAACATATGACAAGTGTTGAATGAAACATTACAAAATCAATACAAATCTTATGTTATGTGAACCAAAAGGTTAAAGACATTTAGTCCAATGGAAGACCATACCAACACTACAAAGTTTGGTTTCCTGAAACTATTGTTTTTCCTGATATTCATACTCTTCATACATTTATCACATTGGATCTTAATACAGAGACTGAAACATGCATATGTGCTCATTATAAATATACCAAGCAATGTTAATATTGACTTTTGCTCAGTTTACACTCTTATATGTGTGTGTTTACACTGTTACATTTGCACATTTTTATACTTTTTTTTATCTTACTCTTTCATACAGTATATCTCTGGTATGAACATATTTCAAGTGTAGTACTGCACAACTGGTGTAATGATAACAAAGCCCATTCTATTCTATTCTATTCTATTCTATTCTATTCTATTCTATTCTATTCTATTCTATTCTATTCTATTCTATGTTAGTAGGTGACATCCAACAGTTCATGTTGGCATGTGGGTGACAGTTATTATCCCCTTCACTAAAACACATAAAACTGACAAAGCGATAATGAGGACAGCAGCTACTATTGGGAATGGTGAGGTGAGTGCATCCCATTGATTGGAATCTGATATTTTCTGCTGTCTAATGGTCAAATTGCAGACACTGAACATAATAGCAAACAATATGGACAAATTCAATATCCAAATTACATGAGCTGAAATTTTTTTGATGAAAGTAAAAAGCGTTAGTCACAATATACTCTTATAAATGAACTATTGTGGTGCCAAAAAGGAAATCAAATCATATTCTCCAGACAAAAGGAAAATAGACTTGTTTGGTACACACTCAGGCAAAAATACCCCCATGATCAATTTAATATTTCCATCAGTGAAAATGAAATGCAGAAATGGTTAGTGCGATGAAAATTTATGCCACAATCACAATGAGTCAGATGCTTCTGAGACGAGCGCTGTGTGATTTTGATAGAAAAGCATATTGAGTTTGACTGAATACAGCACATTTTCAGTCTTACATGTATATGCAGAGCAAGTCCAAGGTCTTGTACGAAGCACAAGCAGCTACTTTTATGTACACATTGCACCATTGTTGCAATAATTACAGTCATGGAGGGAGTTATTGGAGGCACACGGTGTAAAATGATTGAGAAATGGGACCAGAATTACATCACTCCATTCTTGTTCACAGTGGAAACAGTAAATTATTTTCCACAGCAGAGCAGCAAAACCACCACCCACCCCGACTTCTCTTTCCATCCCAATTACAGTGCACGTGGCGGCGCCAACATGTGAAAAGCAGAGCCTTCGGGAGGGCAGTGGCTTTACAGTGGACTGCAGGATTAGAGTGCTGGGTTTCATCTTCCACACAGGGTTCAGCCTAAGAGCTTTTTTTTTTTTTTTTGGACTGATGAGTGTGTGCCAAAAAACCACAATCGATCCCCCAAATGAAACACTGCCCCGCCTATGCACACCAAGAGCACCTTGCTGAATGCCAATTCCAAAACTCTTGTCTTTTTCAATCAATGCACAAGTCTGTAACCTGGTTGCCACAAATTGGATCAGAATCAGTGGAGGTTTTATTCCTTCTGGCAGTGCCTGGAGCCCTGTATTTCACTGCAACAACTGTCAGTCATGGGGAGGAACAGAGGTGCACACATTTGGACGGTGGGATTTGTTCCTGCTTTTAACTCTGCATGTCTCTCTTCCCAGTGTATGCCACTTTTGAAGTAGATTACCAGCCGGCTCCTGTGCAACTCCCAGAGCGAGGCCTCTTGCCAGTGTGTTATCAGTATTTGGATTATCTCATCGCTCTTACATCTATTAATGTCTGCCTCACTGTGCCGTACATCTGCTGGTGTTGCTTCAAAAGGCACACACTAATTTCACAGTAGAGAGGATCATTTTTTTTTATGCATCTAAAAAAAAAAACTTTTTTTTTTTTTTTTAAATACAGCAAGATATATGATTAATGTGAAAATGAACAGGTATTATTACGGCACCAAGGGATTGTATTGAGAAAATGTAATAAAAGCCTGAGAGAAAAGTAAATGCAAGCAGTGATCAAATTTGGAACCGAGGTTGAATCTCACATGTTTCAGAGTTTCAGAGTAGTTACTACATTTAATTCTCCACAGCATATAACTCTGCTTCAAACCCCTGGGAAAACACAGCATTGTATTTTCCTTTATCTGAGAACCTGTGTTATTTTTCATTGTGGATGACATTTCAAAAGCTATCTCCTTCAAAGTTCCAAGTTCACATATCAAGACTAGCCATTACAAAGACAGATTAGGGTTACAATTTGTTTAAAATGTCATTCTGTCTTCCAATACCACTTGTGCACACGTGGAACTTACAGGGAAACTCAACCTGAGCTGAGTCACAAACTGCATAGAATGACAGGAAAATGAGAGAGTGAGAGAGAGAGAGAGAGAGAGAAGAGAGAGATCGACCAAAAGCAAACTAAAACTTTCTAACTGCCTAAGTCACACACAAAGGAACAAAACTCTTTAAATTCAGGTGTGTCACAAAAAATAAAATAAAATGAAGTTGTCATAATTTAAAGGCCAAGAAAAAAACTGAGAAGAAAATGTGTCATTTAATCATCATCATTGGTTTAATAGGTCGTTTAATAGCTTTTTATGCTCTTTGTCTCATGGGCCACATTGGAACCATTGGCGGGCTCCATTTAAGACCGCTGGTCTGAAGAGAATATGGGTCTGCAGGTCTTCCCAGAGTCGGGACTTAAAATGAGATTAACCAGCATCACAGTCACACTGACTAAGGAGAGACAAAGCAGAGTAAAAAAAAAAAACACAACACAAGTCATACACAAAAAAGGTCTGACAGGCGACAGTGCATTTGGGATAATCGACTCATATCGTCAAACAGGCATGGGTCAGAAAAGTAGTAACAGGTCACAAGGCAGACAGGAATGAGACAGAATTCAGGAAGGGTGGTTAAATCAGGTCTGATCAGGATGACAGACAGACAGACAGACGGACAGACAGGAACAAACACTGGTAGGTATCTGACTAGGAACATATGAACTAGCAACTTGCTGGTGAATAAGGCAGTAGTTAAATACACAAAGGAAGATGAGAGTAACATGGCACAGGTGTGACACATTAGGGAAAGGGAATGGTCGGCACAGGTGGAAAATCAGGGAGCAGAAGTAAAGACACCAGACATGAAACAGAATAAAACAAGAAATGACAGACAAAAACAAAAAAAACCCCACACACTTACATGTGGGGGTAGTTGTGAAATTGTATGCCTGAAAAGCATTATAGAAATGTAATCCATTATTTTTTACTGTGACTTTTCTGTCTTGTACAAACGGAGCTAAGCTAACATACACTATGATGTACAGTAAACTATTCCAGTTTTTCATCAACTGTCAAAATTTTTAGTTTGATGAAACCATAAACTGTTTATTTGCTTGTATATACTCACCTGTTTAATGTACGGTGTCCTTGAGTGCCAAAAAATGTGCCTATGATTACATTTATTATTATTATTTTCTTCTTTATTCAGTGGGTGAACATATCTTTACACAGTGTTAATAATAATGGATTGCGTTTATATAGTACATTTTTGGCCACTCAAAGTGCTTTACATTATTGACCTATTATTCACTCACTCTCACATGCACGCTCTGGTGGTGGTAAACTACATTTGTAGCCACAGGTGCCATTTTTGCACCTATGGCCCCTCTGACCACCACCAAACAGTCATACACCAGTGTGGGTGGCCCTGGAGGCAAGGAGGGTGAAGTGTCTTGCCCAAGGACACAACAGACTGACTAGAATAGAATGAGAATTGAGCCGGCAACCCTTTGGTCATTAGACAACCCGCGCTACCAACTGAGTCATAGCTAGGCCTTGTTGATTCATTGGTGGTTCTGGACCTGCTGTTATTGGGAGTTTGAAATGTCAGTATTTTCTACCCTTTGACCATGCACTGAAATCCCACTAGGACTGTGTTGAGATCTACAGTAAGTATGAGCATGAAGTGATGATGACATTGTACTCTCTGGAATACAGGGGGTGCTGTTTAAGGGACTCTGGCAGAGTCTGACATAATGAAATCCTGCACAAAATACACAAGTGTTGATAAATGATGGATTTTTCGAAAGAGGCTTTGGTGGTAGAATATATTAAGCAGTTAATTGTCATGTCCAGTATGTGAGTACATTAGTCAGATTATACAAGCTGCAGATACTTCTATGTTTATGTAACAGTTTTCTTTTTGTAATATTTAACTATTAGCTATTTAACAGGTTCGGATTCCCCGGCCACACCAACACAGACAACTGGATGAATTAAAATCAGTTCTCCTTTATTAAAAGAGTCAAAGTCAACCTGAGAACTGAGCAGGTAAAAGCAATCAGTTTGTTTCTTTTTATCTAAAGAGAAGTGAGTCAATGTCACCAAGTCCAGTGTCCGTTTAATCCTCCCTCTGTGACTTCCGGGTTCGCGGTCTTTAATCCACTATGGAGACTCGTTGTTGAAATCCACGGCGTCGCCTTTGTCCTCGCCGTCGTCCGACCACGCTGCGCCGTCCGTCAGCTACAGGGTGAAGAAGGGGCCCAAATCAGTGCCAGCCTGATCACACATTTAATTTGCATACACACAAACACACACGTGTGTCACTTCCCTTTAACAGGTGAGTTGTAGGCCCATCACAATTCTCGCTGGTCAGATCCTCGTCCGCTGGCAGGAACCCGATCGGGAAGGAGGACAGGTGTGGAGAGTTGCTCCAGACCCGATGCGTCCGACCGGCTCTCCTCCGTGCTCTCCTCTGTGGCGTTCCTTTATGCTGTGTTCAGAGCGCAGCTGGCGAGTCCGCTGCTGATTAGCGGCGCACTCCTATGATGTCAGAGTCTGATGTGTTCACGTAGTAATTCAGAACAGGTAAGTGGCAAAAGGTGTCATAAGCACAACAATATTCAAAACTTAACATAATGGGGGAAATCACTGCACACAAATAAATAAATCAAACATAACACAATTGCCGTAATTTACCCATTCATATACCGTTTGCAAAAACACCATTCTATGACTCTCCTCCCCCCTTTAACAGTTGTCGTCCCGACAAGATTTAATACCCATACCTGTCTGGAGGGTTACCCCTATTTTGTCTCTGTGATCTTCGCAAAGGGGACACATTAATTGGGCCTTGTCTCACTGGTGGGGCTATTGGAGGCGCTACTGTATGGTTTTCTACAGGGGCCTCGGAGGGGGCAGCAGCTTGAGGCGCAATGGGCATAGGTAACAATATGGGCCAAGGGTGGTGGACAGAGGGAACATTAGGGTTTGTGGTTGTTTCAGGAGCTGGTGGTGGTGGCACAGGGGGGTCAAAAGGGCAGAGGCGTAGATGATTTCGGTGGATGTGTCTGATGGGGCCTTCTTTTCCTTCTGGTCTAATTTGGAAAACTGGCAGGCCTGGGCGCAGTTGGGCCAAAACAACATATGGTTGGGGTTGCCAATGAGGTGCCAGCTTGCCTTGGTCTCGGCGTCGGAAGTTTCGCAGGAGCACCCGTTCTCCAGGCAGCAAGGGGAGATGTTTTTGTCTTTGATCGTACCTGTTCTTATCCTTCGTCCGACTCTCTCTGGTCCTTGTTTCCACTTGTTTATAAACTTTTTGTAGTGTCTGATGGTGATGATGAACCCACCCTTCTAGGTCACGTCTTTGTGTCAGTGGTGGTGCATCAACCACTGTTTCAATGGGCAGGCGGGCATGCCGGCCAAACATGACAAAGTGTGGTGTCAGTCCTGTGGTCCCATGAGGGGTGTTGTTGTACATCTGTAGCAAGGTGGGCAAATGTTCTGGCCAGCGGGCTTGATCTTCCTGGCTTAATGTGCCTAAAAGAGACAGAACAGTCTTGTTAAATCTTTCACAGGCCCCATTTCCTTGGGGCCTGTACGGTGTGGTTCGAATCTTGGAACACCCATACATGCTGCACAACTGTGCTACTGTGGCTGACTCAAACGCTGGACCTTGGTCAGAAAGGATTCGCTCTGGGCACCCCCATTGTTGGATAAGGTGGCGCCAGAGGACACGGGCTGTGGTAGTTGCCGTCTGGTCTTTTGTAGGGATGGCCCAGCCAAACTTGGAAAAAAGATCAGTCATAACCAACAGATAGGGGTACGTGTCACCCTGACGGCCAAGTGACAGGTAATCGATTGAAACAATTTCCAAGGGGTACGATGTTAAAATAGGTACCAAAGGGGCTCTTACCTCCGGGCCTCTCTTCTGCTGGGTACAGACGGCACACATTGATGTCCAGGACTGTAGATCAGTAGTCATGCCTGGCCAGAAGAAGGCTTTCCTCAGCAGGGCCTCGATTTTGACTCCGCTCATGTGGCCAGACCTGGTGTGATACTTCTCCCATAATTCATGGGTACAGTTAGTTGGTACAACAATCTGGTTGAGGCTTAACCCAGTTTGGCGTTCCTGGGCTTTTCGCTTCAACACCCCCTCCTGGACGTGTAACCGGTTCCATTCTCGGAGGAGGCGCCTTACTGTGGGTGGACTAGCTTTCCTGATTTCAGCTCTTGGAAGGCGGCCTTCTCTTACCCAGTCTCGCACCTGACTTAGAGTTGGGTCTTTATCCTGTTGTTCTTTCCACTGGTCCACAGAATCCAGTGCAGTTCCCAGCTCCACTGATGTCGTCTCTGCCTGGGTCTGCCGGGGGAAGCCAATTTCCTGGGGTAATCTGGACAAAACATCAGCATTACGGTTGGCAATACCAGGGCGATATTTGAGCTCAAAGTCAAAATTTGCCAATTGGGCCACCCAGCGCTGTTCAGTGGCTCCTAGGTGGGCTGTGTCCAAGTGGACAAGTGGGTTATTATCTGTAAAAGCCACAAATGTATTGCCCCACAAATAGTCCTTAAACTTTTCAGTAACAGCCCACTTGAGAGCCAGAAACTCTAGTTTGAAAGAACTATAGTTTTGGTCATTTCGCTCATTGGGATGTAAGCTCCTGCTGGCATAAGCGATGACTCTCTCTCGACCATCTTGCTGTTGTGCCAGTACAGCCCCCAACCCTCCTAGACTAGCGTCAGTATAAAGGTGGAATGGCTTTGAAAAATCAGCATAGGCTAAAATTGGGGCACTCACCAATGTAGTTTTCAAAGTGTCAAATGCCACCTGACATTCTGTGGTCCAGCAGATGGCGCTCTTCCCCTTCTGTACGGCTGTGCCTACTAAGAGAGCATTTAAAGGTGCTGCAACTTTGGCAAAACCCTTAATGAATCTTCTATAGTACCCAACAAAGCCAAGAAATGATCGTACCTGTTTAATTGTTGAAGGAATTGGCCAGTCCCGTACAACAGCAGTCTTTTCAGGGTCTGTGGATATGCCGTCCTTGGAGATGACGTGTCCCAGGTAAGTGACCTTTCTCCGGAATAGGTTACATTTATGGGGTTGCAGCTTCAGGCCGTGGTCTGCCAGTTTCTCAAAAACTTGTTCCAGGTGTTGAATGTGTGTGTCAAAATCAGGGGAATACACAATAATGTCGTCCAGGTAAATTAGGAGAGAATCATTCACTTGGTTACCCAGGCACCGCTGCATCAAACGCTGGAATGTTGCTGGCGCGTTGCATAGGCCAAAGGGCATCCTCTGAAACTCGTAGAGGCCCATAGGAGTGGTGAACGCTGTCTTTTCTCGATCCTTTGGATCCATTTCTACCTGCCAGTATCCACTGGCCAAGTCAAGGGTAGAATACCAAGATGCTTGTTTTAGGCTGGTTAAAGATTCTTCAATTCTGGGTAGAGGATAAGCGTCTTTGTGGGTGAGCGCATTAAGTTTCCTGTAATCTACGCAGAAACGCCAAGAACCATCCTTCTTTTTCACAAGGACAATGGGGGCAGCCCAAGGACTAGAGCTCTCTTTGATGACTTCATTGTCTAGCATCCTTTTAAGGAGTCCTCTCAACTCAGGGTAAAGGCTGGGTGGAATTGGCCTATAGCGCTCCCTGCTGGGCGGGGCAGAACCAGTGGGGATTGAATGGAGTACAGCACTAGTCTGTCCAAAATCTTCTTCTCCTGCTGCAAAGACCCCCCTCCATCTTTGCAACAGAGCATCCATCTTTTGTTGTTGTTCGGTTGACAAGTCTTCACCTGTCAGCAGATTAACTGGGTGTTGATCTGGTGAGGTGATTTGGTTTACCTGGACATCTACCTCTACCACGCCTGGTTTTGAGGGTGTCAATACCAGATCTTTTTCTCCCTGGATCTGGTTTGGATCAACTTGGAAAACATTAGCAAGGGGGCGTCGCTGGGGTATAAGGATAGGATACGGATTCAAATTACATACCCTAATGGGGAGGCGTCCTCTCGTCACCCAGGCGACGGACCGTGCCACTTGCCATTCATCATCTCTTCCTGGACTCTCCACCAAGGCACAAAAATCAGACGTGGTCTCTGCCCCATACAGGTGTGTCCACAAAACCATCTCGCTGTTGGGCGGTACATAGACTGCGTCTTGGTGGGTCAAACGAGCCACTCCAATCTGCTTCTCTGATGGTTCAGCCTGCGCCACCTTTTGGCACACAGCAAAAGCACGTTCCCATTCTCCTTTAGCCTGTGAGGACATGGTGGCACCAAATGCAGTCAGCCCAGGGTGAATTCCCTGGAACAATTCTTTCCAACAATGTGAAATTACATTCATTCCAAGGATACCTCTCTCCGCATTGAGACAATCATCTTTTACAATGATGACTCCTTTACCTGGTATGGTGATACCTCCCACTGAAAAGTCCAAAATGGCATAGCCGGTGTAGGGAATCTGCAGTCCATTGGCCGCCTTTAAGGTGAGCCAGTGTAGATCTTCTGGGCTCCGCCTACTCCACTCAGCCATTTCTGGAAGAAAGTTTCACTAAACAATGTTACTTGTGAGCCAGTGTCGAGCAAACAGGGCACCTTCACTCCTTCAACTAATATTTCCACTCCTGGACACTCTCCAACCAGAGATGGTTTATCAGTTCCGTTTCTTTGAGCCCCCTCCCCAACCACTTGGCTCTCAGTGGCCGGGGCAGTCAGTTTAACTGCCTCCCTCGTTGGGGGCAGCGCCTCTGGATGTGGCCAGCTTCTCCACAGCTCCTACAAATGGGTTGGCCCTGTTGATCCCATTCAAAATTCTGATACTGTCGGGGAGAAGGGGTATAGCGGCCATTTTGAACTCTACCTCTAGGGTGTGGGGTCATATCTTGTCTAAGAGAAACATGGTGTGGAGAGAGCTGGCGTTTAATCTCTTCTTTAAGAGTCTCTGTTATAACGGACAATTGATCTTGCATTTCTCTCTTAAGCTCAGCTCTTATGGTTTCTCTCCATTCCTCCACTCTAGGGGTTGTTGTAGCCTGTCGTGATTGTGGTGCTGTCACACGTGAGGTACAAGCAAGTTCTGTCTTCATTTCAGTTTCTAAGGCTTTAGCTTCACGGGTTACCTCCTCAAAAGACATCGTGGGATTCCTACGCACCTGTCGTTGGAGTTCTTGTTGTACCATTCCTGGCCTCAAACCCAGGACAAGTTGGTCTCGCACAGTCATCTCATCCTGAGCGGATCCAGCTGGTTCATGTTCTCGCCATGAAGAGAACAGTTCACGGAGCCTGAGAACATAAGCTGCAACACTTTCTTGTTCCTGTTGGTGACATTTAAAAAATTGTGCCCGAAGCTGTGCTACTGGGATGACACGTCCATATAGTCTCTTTAATTCCTCAAGAATGGTAGTGCTGGTTGAGCGCCTGATTGGGTCCAATAACCGTATTTCTCTTTTAGCTTCCCCCTCAAGAGCCCCAAAAATAAAATCGATTTTCTGTTCTTCATTTAAACCCTGTGCCCTCAACATTGCCTGGACTTGGCTATCCCACTCTGCAAAACTCAGTTTACTTTGGTCCCCATCAAATTTTGGGATCCAGGGGACCCCCATAAACCAAGGCATCATCATTGCATTTATTACTGGTGAACTCACAACTGGATTTTCAACTCTGATCACATTTTCTCTTTCTTCACCATGTTCTCCCCCTCCAAGTTGTATTACATTTTCATCAGCCATACTGTGTGGTGTGGAAAAGGGAATCCTGCCGACAACGCCACTTTATGTAACAGTTTTCTTTTTGTAATATTTAACTATTAGCTATTTAACAGGTTCGGATTCCCCGGCCACACCAACACAGACAACTGGATGAATTAAAATCAGTTCTCCTTTATTAAAAGAGTCAAAGTCAACCTGAGAACTGAGCAGGTAAAAGCAATCAGTTTGTTTCTTTTTATCTAAAGAGAAGTGAGTCAATGTCACCAAGTCCAGTGTCCGTTTAATCCTCCCTCTGTGACTTCCGGGTTCGCGGTCTTTAATCCACTATGGAGACTCGTTGTTGAAATCCACGGCGTCGCCTTTGTCCTCGCCGTCGTCCGACCACGCTGCGCCGTCCGTCAGCTACAGGGTGAAGAAGGGGCCCAAATCAGTGCCAGCCTGATCACACATTTAATTCGCATACACACAAACACACACGTGTGTCACTTCCCTTTAACAGGTGAGTTGTAGGCCCATCACAATTCTCGCTGGTCAGATCCTCGTCCGCTGGCAGGAACCCGATCGGGAAGGAGGACAGGTGTGGAGAGTTGCTCCAGACCCGATGCGTCCGACCGGCTCTCCTCCGTGCTCTCCTCTGTGGCGTTCCTTTATGCCGTGTTCAGAGCGCAGCTGGCGAGTCCGCTGCTGATTAGCGGCGCACTCCTATGATGTCAGAGTCTGATGTGTTCACGTAGTAATTCAGAACAGGTAAGTGGCAAAAGGTGTCATAAGCACAACAATATTCAAAACTTAACATAATGGGGGAAATCACTGCACACAAATAAATAAATCAAACATAACACAATTGCCGTAATTTACCCATTCATATACCGTTTGCAAAAACACCATTCTATGACATTTACATCAGACGTACACACCACAAACAGACCTGCCTCCTAACAACTTTAATGCTGGGCTTTAATAAAAAAAAAAATAAATAAATAAAAAAAAAAGCCCTGCTCAAAAAGCTCAGGTCAATAAGGACATTTTAACACTTGTTTAGAAGTCACTGATTGAATCCATCCTCACCTACAATATCTTCACCTGGTACAACTTCCTCACAATTAAACCTAAAACAAAACTCTCCTGAATAATAAATCAGGGCAGTAAAATCACCCAAACAACCCAATCCCCTCTGTCTGAACTGTACAGTCGCTCAGTGATGAGGAAAGCTACCCTCATCACTGAGGACCCCCCCCCCCCCCCCCCCCAATCCCCTTCATCACTCCTTCATGCTGCTGCCATCACTACACAACCCCCCTGGCCATGAAGAACATTTACAACAAATCATTCATCCCTTCTACAATAGCTGCTCTGAATAACATAAAAAAATATCCACACTGTGTTTTTAGGGTTTTTAATTCTTTTTATGTGATTTTATTTAATTTTCATGAAAGTCTATTAAATTATGGCTGTGTTTTTTAGTGGGGAGGGTGTTTGTTTTAAGAAGCCATGAATTTCAGTTTTTTTTTTTAATATGGAACAGACAATAAAGCTATCTATTCTATTCTATTCTATTCTATTCAACACATTTCTATCAGTAAGACCTTAAGTACCTTTTATTGAACTGAAAGAAAATTTTGTGTTGGATTCGCAAAGGAACCCCAGGTTATAGCTTTTTAACGCACCACGTCATTGAATTTCCATAAATGAGTGGATAAAGTTCTTCTGTGAAGTCCATTGAATGTGTCACAAAGGCATTATAAGACATAATTGTATGTCCACCCGTTTTTGTGCACATAGCTGTGCTTTTTTTTTAAATTTTGTGATCCAAATCCACATGGAAATCCAAACAAAGTTTAACTATATAGCTTCAGTAAAGAAGTCAATCACCTCCCATGGGGATCTGTAGGATTTGTTTTACAGCAGGGGTCTCCAAAATATTCCACAAAGGGCCGGTGTGGCTGCAGATTTTTGTTCCAACCAACCAAGAGTTCACAGTTTGACCAATTAACTCTCTGAAGTCAGGTGTGCTGCTGCTAGGTTGGAACAAAAGCCTGCAGCCACACCGGCCCTTTGTGGAATAGTTTGGAGACCCCTGGTTTACAGGATTGCATATATTAGACATGAAAATATAATACACTGTAAGACTATTTCATCAAGCCAAGTATTTCAGTGGTGGTCACTTAACCCTTTATAAGGCAAGTGACTATTTTTGATCATTTTTACACACATTACAGTGAAGGAACAATCTCTGGTCCAATGTGGTCTACAGGGTCTGTAAGGTTCAGTACCATGAAGTAATGGTACTAATGCAGTGCTTCAACCTGTTTTGGCTCATGACCCCATTTTAACATCACAAATTTCTGCGAGGCATTTAAAATGGAGGCATTTTTTAGTGGGGCCAGGCAGTCAAAGAGTTCTTTTCATTGTCTATTCAGCTCCTGTGTCCGGGCAGTAGTGTTGCGTGGGCTACCCACTGGCCAGTGGATATCCGCGGGTGACCTGCGAGTCGGGCGGGCTGGGTCGCAGTATTAATACATATTGCGGATGCGGGTGGGGCGGGTCAGGGACAATCAATACCCGCTGTGGTGTGTGTTTGTGTGTGTGTGTGTCTGTGTGTGTGTGTGTGATTTTATGTGTATAGACATTTTATCTGGGGTGGACAGTCTATGTATTTATTTAGTTTTATTGTGTTTTTTCTTACTTTTTTAAAAATTTTAAGTTTTTTGTGTTTATTTTATTGTACAGCACTTTTGGAACCATTGTAATTGTATAAACTTGTGCTCTATAAATAAAAGTGGATTGGTTTGGAATGGTAGTAGTAACACATATGGTCACATGATCGATCCCTCTTGGATATTATATCCTGTACTTTATTTGAGCTGGAATTTTATGAGGAAAAATGAGTGGTGTTTTATTATAAATATATACTGAATCATTAAATTAGTATTATATATTATATGTATTACATGCAATGTAATGTATTATTATTATTATTATTATTATTATTATTATTATTATTATTATTATTATTATTATTATTATTATTATCATTATTTTAATCGATTACAAAAAAAAATCAGTGGCCCCCATTTGAATTTCAGGTGACTCTAAGGTTCAAAACATTCACATTGAGCAAGAATTTAAAATTTCTACATTTTCAGAGTATTTCTATGAGGGGAAATATAAAGGGTTAATATGATGGATAAATTGAGTTTGGTGTAGATTATTGTAATTTAATGTTTTTGACCTGATGTTAACCTTCCATTGACTCCGGCCAGAGGATTTTTTTCAGAATATTCTCACTCTGTGATTTGGTAGAGCAAACCTAACCTGAGAGGAAACAAGTCATCAGATCCACAGAGAGAATCATAGTCTTTCTACCTTCCTCTCCATGGACACACTGAGCGCACATAACTCTGTAGGAGAAAAGGCACAGAGCATCCTCAGTGACCAACACCTTGTCTCTTCTGGTGGAAAAACTTAGGGTATAATAATAAAAAAAAAGTACCATTACTCCTAAGACTGTTTTTTCCCCTTTTCAGCCACTGTCAGGTTCACTGTACTGTAAATAACATTAACCCATAAAAACCTAAACAGTCACCAGCAGCTAAAACCAGCACTGTTTAATAACTTGTCATTCACTAATTCTTGTAGTTACCATGGAAACACTGTTATCTTCTACAGCAGGGAGCCTGTTTACATGCACACCAATACTCAGATCATTGCACTGTTCAATAAATCATAAGCATATTTCATTGCTTCTGTTCATTATGCACTGTCTGCACATAGCAAAGAATACTGTAATCTGCATTTTGTACTGTACTACTGTACTTTACTGCACTGCTATGGACACTTTAAAGACACTGCACCTTAGCTTTTTGCACCCCCACTGTTTGTCAAAGCTATTTCCTAACTGTTTATTCAACTGACCATGTAAACAAGATCATCTGATATGTGTTATCCTGATAACAGCAGTAATCTGATTATGAAAAATCTGATTAACACACTTGCATTTTTCCCCAATACACTGATGTCTTCCTGCAGGTTAATCTGATATTGTATTTTGTTCTATTACATCTGCGAATGTATTAAAATAATTAAATTCAGAGGTGTCGTCCAGGGTATACAGTGTTATACGAAGTAAATCTACTTATTTTTCAGTCAGTATTGAGAATTAAACCCTCTCATGATGCACAACATTCAGTCATATTTGCACATGACCCGCCCTACTCTGCCTCTAATTGGCCAGTGTTTACTGCCTTCACTGGTCTGATTGATTAACTTTAGTCAGAGTAGGGTGGCTCATACCCAGGAGAACATTGCTAACTACAGTGTCAAAAATTACTGTAGATTTAACAGCAAAAAAGTTGTAAAATTGCAACATACAAAAAAAATAAGTGAATATACTATACAATGTTGTTTATTTGATAAACATATTGTGTTAACAATTAAGTGAAATGTACTTGTAGTTTTTACAGGTTTGGTAAAAAAAAAAAAAAAAAACATAACAAAAAAAAACAATTTGTATCTGGAAATTATGTATTTCTATTGTTTTGAGAAAATAAAACTGTAAATTGAAAAACAATTTGGTGCCATTTAAATTGCAAGATGATGTTGAAGTAACAGGTCATTCACTTTAATAAAAATAAATAAATAATGTAGTCAACTTTTAACAATTTAAGATTTTGAATATGTAAAATAATGAGTGGCTGTGGTTCAGTTAGTAGAGTGGGGCTTTCAGTGACTAAAAAGTTGGTAGTTTGAATCCTAGCTCTGACTGTTCACATGTTGAAGTGTCTTTGCAAAACTGATGACGTTGATCCTAAATTACTCCCAGGTCAGTCCGGGTGGATTTCAAAATCACTGTGAGCACCTGCAGGTCTATGTAAGGGGCAATCTTTCAATGTTAAATCCACATGTTTAAAATGTCAACTCTATATGTTACTCTGTAAATATGTTTATTGGTTGATGTGTTTTTTTTACAACATTGTTCTGCCAACCCACGTGTTTCCATAAAAACAGCAGGATTTTTTTTTTTTTTTTTTTTTTTTGATAGTGTAGCGATGGCCTCCTCTGGGACCTGATTGGACACCTCAGATTCCAGTGCCACAGATCACTGCACAAAATAAGGCTGAATAAATGTCTTTCAAGTGAGTGACATATATCAAGACAACATACCTTCATAGAATACACCATTCTGAGGTAGGTGGTTTCAGAATGAGTCACTGCACTGACTGAACATTTAGAAGAGAAGAGATGTCACCAATAGATAAACTGTGTGAATGGATTAACGTTACTAAAGGCTAACATTATGAAAGGCTGTTATGAAAGGATATTATCAAATGTTTTCCTCATGTTGGATGTATTTATATTCATGCAGCTGCTTGTGTGACCAGTAAAACCTACAGTCATGATAATGTAATAATAAATTACTAGTATACTAACAGTAAATTAATAAAGTAGGCTTCTATGTCACAGAAAACTGGACTACTAACTAACTAACTAACTTGGACTACTACGAAGAAAAATAAATAAATAATAATAAAAAATAAATAAATATATATATATATATATATATATATATATATATTTGTTTATTTATTTTTTTGAGAGTATACCCATTTCTCCAGGGTCGATGACACCACTGATTAAAATAGTCGAGAATGGAAGTTACATAATCAAACGTGAGCAGAAGACAATAACAGTTAGTGTAAGTCTAACATCATTATATGATGTTCAAATTTCTTTTCAACTTTCCCTTCAAGTACTTGTTGACTATCGGTGTGGTGTCAGTATTTAGCCTCAGGTGGAGTTCATCACCCCTGACTATATGCATGCATCTAAATACTATAGATATAACTACTGCAATTATCTGATCACTCAGTTATTAGACTTTTATGGTCACGTCGACAAGCTCATTGATTTACCCAGAAAAAGCCATGAAGTTTGACAGTGGATGTCATTTGTTTTTAAGTTCAGTTATTGATATATTTGCTGAATTTTCTCTTTTTGTGCAGTAAAAATAATCAACTTTAATCTAAGCTTTTATGAACATATGCATGGTTGTCGTGTATTTAACAGAAACAATTAGGTTTTAGCTGGAAAAACACAGTGATTAAAGTACTGTAGAAAATAAACAGACTGACTTCAGGTGTATGTATGTGGGTGAATGAACTGTAAACAGATTAGATGTTAGATACAGATGATATTCTATCACAATAAAGAGCCTGGTTTATCACAGAGGACAAATATCTTCTGTGTACTCAATAAGAGCATCGTGAGGGACTTTTATTCCAGTATTAATGTGGTCGGTATAGTTTTGGAGACCTCAAGGGAACAATTAGAAGTAAAATAAGATGAGATATTTAACAAACAGGGTGAAAGCACTTGGAGTTAGAACAAAAACACTCAGAGGACCAGGTGCATGATGAATGTTTGGTGCATTACTGAATTCTCAGGCTGAACTGAATGTCTGTTTAAGGCTCTGGGGTGTCGACAGTAATCACCAGTGACTATTCAAAGCTTTGCAGGGGGTGTCTCATAATAAATCACTAACACTGTAGCACAGACTGAGTTTCCCTTTCCTATTGTTTTGTATGAGGGGAGAACTTTTTTTTTTTTTTTAAACCAATGGAGTGGAGTGTCTATATTTACATGCATATCTGGTTCTTGTATTCATTATGATAATCCAGCAGAGATGGCATCGTGAACTGAACAGCAAAGGGTTAAAAAAAAGGGAATAAAATGAGTGTAACATTTCCAGCAAATGTTAATAACTTCTTGATGCATAATCTTGGACATTTGTAAAAAATATTGAAGTAATAACATAATATATTTAATTTTTCTTAATTAATCTACAGTTTTACCATTGATTAAAATAGAAGTATGAGTAATCACATTAGTTTCATATCTTACCAAACCTAGTTAATGAAAAGTTCAAGTATTAGTACATCATACATTAATATCAGTGTATATACGTACCAATAAAACTGAGATATCGGCCTTCGTACGGCACTTCTGTAGTTTTACTATAACATGTAAAGCTAATTATATCATAAACAAAGCAGCTTGAGTTGATATTTTGCCAAAAGTATTTGCTCATTTATCTTGACTTGTATATGAACGTTTCCATCGCATTCTTAATTCATTGAGTTTAATATAATGTATAATGGTTCACACATTGCAGCTACAACAGCTTCAACTCTTCTGGGAAGGTTTTCTACAAAGTTTAACAAGGTTTATGGGAATTTCTGATCATTCCTCTAGAATCATTTGTGAGGTCACACATTGAGGCCTGGCTCTAAATCATCCCAAAAGTGTTTTATCGGGTTATGGTCAGTAGTGATGTTAAAATGTTTCTTTTTAGTCCTCTAGATCAGGGGTTCTCAAACTTTTTTGGCCCAGGTCCCCCTTGGAGGGGTGAAATTTTTCCATGTCCCCCTTCATCCTCGCGATACTGAAAATGATAAAAAAACACTTCAACAATGATTATTATGAAACAATGATAACCTTTTTTAATAGTGCTTTTGTGCAAACCAGCGACATTTTCAGGTATTATAATATAAATGAGCACTTCAGAAACAAAAATTTTAAATAATTTTAAAATAATAAACGGAACAAAAGACACACAAAACCGTGTGTGTGTGTGTGTGTGTGTGTGTGTGTGTGTGTGTGAGTGACAGACAGACAGACTTAAGGTTGGCTGGCTTCATAGCCTCCATTGCAAGGCACTTCAGACACAGGATGCATTTTGGTCTCCCATCATTGTTCTCAATGAAGCCAAACTCAATATAACTATCAATGTACTTTCTCTTTTTAGGGTTAGGGCGTTTGTTTTTGTCATTGTCATTTTCATTTTCATTTCTTTTACCACTTCTTGAGGAACTTGGCGGACACAAAAATCGATCCATGTTCGCTGCAGGGTGGCTAAAAATAGCCTGTGACTTGCTCCGTCTCAATTTAGTCAAGCTAGCGTCAAACAGCGCTGTTACTTCCGCCCGCTCGCTACAAAATAAATCTTCCGCATTTCAAAATAAAACAGCAAAAAAACAAAAAAAAACAAAAAAACACAAAACCGTGAATAATTTCGCGTACCCCCTGGACATGCGCCACATCCCCCTAGGGGTCTGCGGACCCCAGTTTGAGAACTGTGGCTCTAGATGGAACTCTCTGTTAAAAAAAATGTTGAAGATTTCAACAATTTCAACGCTTCATGAAGCCTCATTTTAACATCATTCGTGGTCAAGACTTCATGTTTTTGTTCACTAGTGCACAGTCATGTTGGAACAAGAAGGGACCATCCCCAAACTGTTCCCACAAACTTTGGAGCATGGAAATGTCTAAAATGTTATTGTCCAAAAAGAGATTTTTTTCACCCTGAAACTTTGAGTATTCACAACTTAATATATTTAATTATTCTGAACATTCTGGTTTACAGTGTACACCTGCTTATTTTTCAGTCAGCATTGTCGACATCCACTTCTAAATCCCCCTGTTGCGCAACAGGGGGGGTCGTATTTGTGAGAAAAATTGCCCATTTTTTCCTCCAGGATGGTGAAGCCATGATGTGCCCTACTCTGCCTCTAACTGGCCAGTACTCGCTGCCTTTCACTGGTTACACTGGTTAACTTCAGACATGAGGACTGATGAGTCAAGCAGAGCAGAGCAGGGTGGGTCATGCCCATAAAAATACTGCTAGCTAGTGCTGCTCACCTCTGGAACCTGATTGGACACGTCAAGTGCCAGTGCGACTGTACCCCAGGGCGTTTTTCTGGACTACTTAAAAAAAAAAGGCAATAAATGAGAGTACACCCACTCCTCTAGGGACCACTACACCACTGCTGTCAGGATGGTGGAACGATGCATTTGTTTGTGTGTGTCCCTCAGTGTGGGCAGAGACAACAGCTGTGTCCTAATTCGGTGGCTGGATTCTCAGAGGGACAGGACTCTCAGAGGTGGGTCCTTCAGAGAGCTGAAGGCCGGACTAAAGCCTCTCCTCATCCTCAATGAGATGGGCCAGACTCAAGTGGACCTAAACTATCCTTTTTTAATTAATTCACCACGGTGACATTGGCCTCAAAAAAGCCAACAAATCTGAAATAATGAACTGGAACAAGTTTCATGACATCCAAGCCAACAACATATTATGCATAACGGGCGAACAGTATATGGAGTGGTGTTGAATTGTTTACACCACATCTCAGTGGAGCAGATAATTTGTGTTTCATGCAACTTCAGTGTTAATTCTGCATATTTTGGCTAGCATCACTCTTATCAATAATAATTATGGTGCAGGCACAAACGCTGACACATTGAGATGATTTATTCGCAGAGGGTCTCCCACTAATTGTGGCTTTGTTTATGCAACTACAAGCAATTGGTTAGGTTAGAGGAAGACGGGACTGTCTGCTGATGTGGGTCTTCATGGAAAACACTTTCAAACTAGTAAATCTAGTGTTTGTTACTACTTGTGCAATATTGTAATGATGAGATTCTGTTGGGTTTTTTGTTGGGTTTTTTTTGTTTTGTTTTTTTTACTTTTACTCTCAAAGAATTAATAACCTGCCAGTGCTTAAAATATATTCTGATATAAATCATGTAATTATTTTTAAGCATTGAATCCTATCAAAACATTGCATTTATTATTTCAGCATTTTAGTGACATACAGTTATGACCTATTTAGTCATATTAGTAGTGACCATGGAAAAGTCTCCATCTTTTACAACCTTGATTTATTAATTTGAGGAAAAAAAAAAGGAGTTGGACAAATGACTGGTTGTTGATGCTTGTTTTTGCAGTTAATCATATAGTGAAATGACATACATATGAATCATATGCTGAAAAGTCCATTTTTCTTCAGTTTTCTCAGAATAATATCATAACAAGAGGTCCCAGGCACAACAAAGCCCACCCCTCGCAAATTTTTATTTGTTTTAACCTGATTTGACCTATTTGTTATCATTGCACACATTTTTGATTACTTTGACCATTGACCTATATTCACCAAAAGTTAATGGCATCTATTGTGGACCACCTTCTATCTATCTATCTATCTATCTATCTATCTATCTATCTATCTATCTATCTATCTATCTATCTATCTATCTATCTATCTATCTATCTATCTATCTATCTATCTATCTATCTATCTATCTATCTATCTATCTATCTATCTATCTATCTATCTATCTATCTATCTATCTATCTATCTATCTATCTATCTATCTATCTATCTATCTATCTATCTACCTACCTAACTACCTCTCTCTCTCTCTCTCTCTCTGTCCGTCTGTGTATATAATGTGAATGTGACCTCTTTAACACTGAGTTTGACACCACTGCTCTGGACTTGTATCATGTATGTAGCATCAGTGGAAAATGAACAGAACAGCTTTATTCTATTAAAAAATAAAGACGTGTCAGCCTAATCCATCCAGACATGTTTGTAGCAGAAGCCTGACTGTCTTTGTGTTTTTAATCCTAACATGACGGAGCCTGAAGCATGAGCAAATAAAGGGGCTTTCTTTAAACTATGACAGCATGTGTGTGCTTTTAATGAGTAGCATTGTTTGCGTAGTGTGGGCAGGTGTGTTGTGATAGTGGTGTGTAACAGAGACACCTGTCAGACCCGAGAAACGTACGTCTTCACATGCATAACCTCACTGAACTGCCTCGTGAATTTTATTCTTAGCCACTTTCTCTGGGGGTTGTTAGAAAAACAGGATAACATTTATGAGTACTGGTTTAAGAGACTAGCACACACTCGTGCACGTGCCCCTCCTCTGAACCGGCGGTCATGATCTGCTGCTGCGTCATGCCTGTAGCTTTATGGTTCGTAATTCGAGATACTGTTTTATATGTTTTCACCATGACCTTCCAGGAGAAGATGTAATGATTGATTTGTGAAATTTTTACTCTTCACATTTAATATTAACAACTTGACTCTGTGAATATTAAGATATGTGTATTGTACGCACTGTAAAAAAAAAACCCAATTGTTTTGACAGAAAAAAAATCCAGAAACTTGCAGCTGTGTATTACAATCCTGTAAAAACACATCAAACTGTATACATATTAATAGAATAACATATAGATTGAACATTTTAAACATGTATATTTGACATTTTAATGATGTATATGTAACACCTCGGTCCACCCGAAGCCTCTCTCGCATCACGTTGATCAAAGTGTGCTTCTATAACCACTAAATTGAAGGGACTGTTGCACTGCTCACATGGATAATGAGATGCTCAGGAGGTGGGTGTGGTCACAGGGCCACACCCACACTGCTTCAACTGACACTTTACCTGAACAGGTGAGCAACAGTGAAGTCTTCTGCTGATCCAGTGGGTTAATCATCAAATTAAGTACTCAGAGGTTGTGGGTTCAAATCCAATCTGGACTTTTAAGTGCTATACATATTATTAAAGACTTCAAACATGACTGGAAAAATGTAGATGGACTTAAATAATGACCTAGATCATTTTTGACCAGATTTGATGATGGACCAAAATGACCCCTTTTAGAGCACATACTTTAACATTTGAACACCAGGGGGCACAGGTGAGTTTTGGAGAAAAAAAAAGAAGAAGCTCAAAACACCTTGAGATTCCTTGAAACACTCCTGGAAATTATTAAATGGGTGTCACGACCTTTCCCCCAGTTTCTCACCAACTTCACCTGTCCCACACTGTGCAGCTGCAAGTCATTGCTAATCTGCAGCTACTTAAGCAGTGAAGTGTCCTGTTGCTGGTGCAGGACCTTTCAGTTTTGTCTACTCCATAACCCTGTGTGAGAGACAGATGGACAGACGGACAGACGGACAGACGGACCCACATTTAATATCTTTTTGACAGCGCGAATAAACATATACCCTTGTGCATCAGAACCTCCTGCAACTCACCATCACCTTTGTTTTCACCAGTTATTTACAGTTTTCCCAAAAATCACAGGCGTTCACAGGCAGTTAGTCTAGTTTCTACAAACAAATCTATTTTTGTTCTCATACTCTTCCTGTTAAAACAACAACTACATATGATTTAATCGTTAGCACAAAATGTTGCCTGGTATATTGACTTACAGCTTTGTTTTTAATTTTAATTGTGCATTTTTACAACTTTTTGCTGTATTTTTTAAAATGTTTTTTTTACAGTGCACATTAGTCTGTGAAGAACATCATCAAGATATTAGAGGAGGGGGTGGTGGTGTCGGAGTGGGGGGTGGTTAGTGTTCATCTCAGAGTAATCTCTGTGCTCCAGCCATCCAGTCCACTCCTCTAGTACACTAATATCTCACAGATATGCATCATCACACTGTAGCCTTAATCAAATGTGTATAAGAAAATTCCCTTTTGGATAACTAAATGGCTCTTTAGAATAATTGTTCTCATTTCTTACAGATTTAATATATATATTTAGTCAAGTAGCACGCTTTGCTCTGAGTAATGGGGACATTAGAATGGTTGGACTCATGATCCTCAAAGCAGTAATCAGCTACTGCACAGCATCCCTTAGAGATATGAAGGACAGTTTCCTTCTCTGGATGTTACTTCAGTGCCAAACGTAATTGCTTTAAAGTAGAATATTTCAGCTATGGGAACAGGATTCAACGTGGGCTCACCTAGAATGGGGTTGGCTGAAATTTTTAGTAATTGATAAATATATATATATATATATATATATATATATATATATATATATATATATATATATATATATATATATAGACAGTTGACAGAGGCAACTCAAATGTTCATATTTTATTAGGATTAAACATGTTTTTACTAGGACTGTCAAATGATTACACATTTTAATCAGATTAAATCCTATCACAGTGTTGCTTTGGATTCATTTTGATTAATCATGATTAAAATACTTTGTCTGTTGGGTGTTTTGGTTTTTTTGGGGGGTTTTTTTTTAGAAAAAATTCCCACAAGATATACAAAACTACACAAAAAATCTTCACACACACACACAAATGAACTAACTCAAAAAAGCGATGAAAAATCCAAAACATGTTCCAAAACTCCTCTAAAATATAGAAGAAAACCACTCAAAAATTTGATGAAGTATCCAAAATATATGTCAAAATATATGAATATACATCCATCCTCAAAACTATTCATACGACTGACATATTTTTTCATGTTATTATTACCTCCGAGTTTGTTTGTCTGTCTGTCTGTTAGTTAGCAAGACAACTCAAAAAGTTATTGATGAATCTTGATGAAAATTTCATGATGATCCGGAAGAGATCCTGGATTCTGGATCACTTTGAAATTTATTCTCCATTTACTGCAATGTAAAATTTCAAAGTGATCCAGAATCCAGGATCTCGTCTAGATCATCACCACTGTGGAATCATTTGTTTCTTGTGACACCCCAACATATCCTGAAATGTTCATCAAGATCCGTCCATAAGTTTTTGAGTTATCTTGCTAACTAATCGACAGGTAAACACACAAACAAACTCTGGGAAAAGTATAACCTCTTTGGCGGAACCTCTCTTCATTTGGGGGGGTGGGGGTCTGCCTTGATGGAGGTTTTTTTTTTTTTTTGTGATGAAAAGAATGAATTTCCTCATATTTGTTTTTGACTTATATGTGATACACAAGTGAGTAAATAAGAACAAATGATACTTAGAGAAAAACACACTTGTTAGGAGTATTTTATTTGTGGATTTCTAAAAAAAAAAAAAAAAAACCATCATGTTCAAAATTATTCATACCTTATGTTTAGTCAGTCCAATGTCTTTTCTTAATAGTCAATAGAGTAGTCTTTGTTCTAGATAATGGTCCTTCTATGTATTCACAGTCAATTTTCTGTCTCCTCTGGGGTTCTGATAAAAAAAAAACCTTAGATCTACAAGTTACAAACTCTTCCCAGACATGACACCAATAAATAATGATTGAAGTTTATTTTGTTTCATATTATTTACATAGTGGTTGTCAAGGTTTCTCCAGTGCAACTAGAAAACTATTTTATATCAAGGTAAATGAATCAAATTGTCCCTAAAGGCAAATTAAAGTGTCCTGAGGTCTTCATGTCATCAGATATCATGTCCAGAGTTATTATTCTTTTTTTGAAAACAACAACCTGTTATTAGGCTAAGTAGTAGTAGGCTGTATGCTGTTGTATACAGCGTCATTTTAATTTTTAATGAAATACTGGACTAGGTTTTTAAAAAAGAATGAAACAAAATTGTGAATTTCCAGAGGGTGTAACTCCGAATATTTCGGGCTTCCTCCTAAAGATGGGTCCTTCGTCCTTCGTCGGCAAATACACATGCTCTAATCACTTCAATGCTAACACAGTTTGACTCAAAAGAGCAAAAATTTAATTTCACAATGTACATCTGAATGGTATGATGTTAATGACAACAATATGTATGTACTCACAATCATCTAAAACAGGGGTCTCAAACTCATTTTTTTCCAG
This sequence comes from Siphamia tubifer, assembly GCA_020466265.1. Classification (NCBI taxonomy): domain Eukaryota; kingdom Metazoa; phylum Chordata; class Actinopteri; order Kurtiformes; family Apogonidae; genus Siphamia; species Siphamia tubifer. The sequence goes on from CM035791.1 coordinate 23,159,367, forward strand.
GGACCACATTCAAGCCTGGTTTGATCTCCAATGGGCCGGACCAGTAAAATTAAAACATAATAACCTTTAAAAAATAATGACTCAAAATATTTGTCATTGTTTTAGTGGAAAAAAACCTCATTACATTATGAAAGTACATTATCCAAATGCAAAAAAAAAAAAACATTTCATGAGGAAATTAAGGTAAATTTTAATAATATTCAGCATCAGTTTATCATTAGTCCATGTCTTTTATTATGGATTTATTACGGATTCTACAAAGACACAAAATTATTTGTAACAGAAGCAGAAAATGGTTCAAATTGTGTCTAATTTTCTTTAGACATTTCAGGTTATTCACATTTGTTCAAATTATTCACGTTTTATAGTTACAGAATAGTTTGTAAATGTACACTGTAGAATTTGCAGTATTAATTTGGAGACAATGGGACCAAATACACTCTAGAAGAAGTTAAATAAACTCTCTAAGTGTTGATTTAACACTGCAAAATTTACTGTGTAAATATTGTCATAAATTGATGTTAGTTTTGTCTACTAAAACAAATATACACATTTGAAGTTGTCATCATTTATAGACAGAGAAAAAAACTGAGAAGGAAATATAGTCTTTTTTTTTTTGTTATTATTCTCTTCAGCCCAGGGGCCGCATTTGGTGGGCCTTATTTGGGCCCCGGGCCGCATGTTTGAGACCCCTGACCTAAAAATTAAGTAAAATGAATTTCATCCCTTTAAATACATGTCATCCTATTGGTTTGCAAAGATGCATTCATGTATGAAATAAAATAATTAATTTAATATATATCAAATGTAAAATGAAAACCTTATGTATGTTTACAAGCTGACAATTTGTGTTCAAGTCATTTCATGAGGTCTTGATCCTGGTAAGGGTTTAATTGCACATAATAATGTGCTCTCAGTATAACTATGTGCTTTACATTTGAGGATGTACTTAAGGGAACAGAAGTTCAGGCAGTTCATCCTGTCTCTGATGTATGCATTATGCAAAAGCAACGTTCTATGCACTTGTTTTACATGTAGCTGCACCAACTGGATGCATATGAAAGGAGTTTTAAATCTATGAATGAATATAGACTGTGTTCTTTTTGCAAAACATTTTTATTTGTCATAATATTCCTGGAGTGGCTCTTTAATCCATAAAGATCCAATATTATTTTTTTATGTCACGCCCCAAGTTATTTTTCTCTTCCCTCATGCATTTTCTCTATTTAACATTATGTGATTTATCACCATTTATTATAATAATACCCTATGTATTTTCCCATTTTTTTAGAGATGAAAATAAGGTGTGAAACTGAGAAAGCTAAAGAAAAACAGTTTTTCCAGCAAAAATATAAGCCATTGAATTTAAAAAACAAGTGTATACAACCACTGTTATTGATCCAATTCCATGGGTTACATTGGTAAATCAATGCTGTAGAAGATTACTGTGTTTCCATGGTAACTATGGAGCATTTAAATGCCCAAATGGGTCATATCTGATGACTGTGAAAACATGACAAACTGTATTTTACACCAGTTATTTACGTGCATTGATAGAATTAGTGGTTGAACAGATATAATACAGTTGATTACAGATGATTATAGTTGCCAGTAGATGTTTGGGATTATAGGGGTTAAAACAACAACAGTAGATTCAACATCGATGGCCATGAAAAGACTATCGGTAGAATAGTTTGAGTGTATTATTTTACTGTTTTAAAAATAAGGAAGTAATGAAAACTGAAAGCCATGGTTATTGTTCTGACCAAACCATTCCTTTATTTATCCTCAATGGAGCACATCAATTGATTAAAATAGCATAAATGCATAATAAACAAAATATACTCAATCAGTTTCTGTAAATATATATATATATATATATATATATATAAGGAAATATGTTGTTTTTTTCAGTTCTGCAGGTTTTGGTGTTTGTGTAGGTGGCTGTAAATACATTTATGTTTAAAATAAAAAGGTATATGCTCTTTAATTGCATATAGAATTTCAAGCATAATATCTTGCATTTAACCCATAAACAAAACAATAAAAGTACTTCAAAAGTACTTAGAACCAAATTGGATATGTTGAGCCTAATTATTGTGGATGTAAATCATATTGTGTTTATGAAAACTATTACATAAATCTCCTTCTTACTTTTTCCAGTTATGTTTGACAAATACGCTGTCAGTCAAAAAGTGTTAGGATAAATCTAATCAGAGGGTTTTAGGGTCTCCACAGGGGGGAACAACCTGCCGTTCAACATCTCATCTATGATGCAAATTCTTGACAATGTGAGTTTGGTGTCAACAACAAACACTTCAGTCTGGTCGTGATTCCACAACATTTCCAGGCACAAAAATACCTTCATATCTCTATCACCGTTTGTAATGTGTGATCACGGATTAGAATGTTGAAGGGTAGGCATTGGTTTGTGTTCTGTGTATGTTACTGTTGACACTGTACCTGCTGTGTGAAAGGAACAAACAAATCAAACCCTGAAAATGACAAAGAAATATTTTTTTGGTTCAATCATTTTTAAAATCATAGCTCTAATGATGTTCGATACCATTGATGTCCTGTCTGATCTGATACTGACTAAGGTTCAGGCTGGTATTGGTGATACAGATACTGATATTTTATACAACTACACCTAATATGTCTTTTAAATAAAAAAAAAAGTAGAGTATTTCAAATCATAGCTTCCTTAAGAATTTTTAAATTTTATTTATTTATTACCTCTGCCAAGGAGGTCATGTTTTTGTCGGTGTTTGTCTGTCTGTCTGTCTGTCTGTGTGCAGCATAACTTGAAAACTTATGGATGGATTTTGCTGAAATGGTGGTAATGGGGAGATCAATAAATTATTATTTTGGGGGGGTCTGCCTTGGTGGAGGTCTGCACTGTCAGAGTTTTTTTCTAGTCTTGTCTCATCATCTGAACCCGCTTTATCCTCACTAAGGTCACTGGGGGCCTAACCCAGCTACAATGGGTGAAGGCGGGGTACACCCTGTATGAGTCTCCAGTTCATCTCAGGGCTGAACATATATAAACAAACAATCACTCTCACATTCACACCTATAGGCAATTTAGATTAACCATTTAAGCTACAGTATCAGTGCATGTGTTTGGATGGTGAGAGAAAACTGGAGTACCTGGAGAAAACCAACACAGACACAAAGAGAACATGCAAACTCCACACAGAAAGGTCTGGTGTGGGAATTGACCTAGGGTCCTTCTTGCTGTGACACACGAGTGCTAACCACTGCGCCGCCCTATGCAGTGCAAAGTTTTTGAGTTTTAACCTGAATGATATTGAGGTAAAAAACACAAATAGACTAGAAAAGGAGTCAGAGCACAGACCACCTCCCCCTGAATGAAAGGAGGTCATGTTTTTGCCAGTGCTTATCTGTCTGCCTTTTTTTCTGTCTGTCTCTCTGTCTGTCTAACTCAAAACATTATCACAGATTTTGATAAAACGTTCAGGATAGTTTGGGAATGAAAGCAATTAGATTCTGGTGAAGATCTGGAAGAGATCCTGGATTCTGAATCACTTTGAAAATATACATTGCGGTAAATGAAAAAAAAAAAAATCGCCTTCATTCACCAAAGTCTAATGGGGTCTATTGTGGACCACCTCGCATGTTTTCTGAAAGTTTCATGGAAATGTGTCCAGTAGTTTTTGTGTATAGTTCACAATCAGAATCAGAAAGTTGCTGATAAAAATAAGCAGACAGACAGACAAACCAAAAAATGAAGCAAAATCAATACTGTTGCTTCTCCTTTCAGGGTCATGGTATGAAATACAATTCTTCACGAAAAACTAAACTACCCATGTTTTCCCTCACAGACTTCTGGCATGAATCCAGTACCAGGAAGCACATCTTTATCAGGGTTAAAAGTGTTAACGCTGGCGTTATCTGGGTCTTTAACCAATGATACTGAAGCTGTACAGAACGTTTTAATGCCCAGTAGTTTTGTTGATAGAGTTACTAGTTTGATTTAAAAGAAACTCTCAGTTCTTTTAAATCAAGGTTAAAGACTCATTTGTTTCCAGCTGCCTTTGATTAGAGTTAGTTTTTTTTTAGGCCTTCACCGCGTACCACGTCGGGCACAAGGCCTATTGATACTGCTTGCAGTTTGATCTGATTCAGCCCTTTGAGCTCTAATTTGACCCCCTGAACATCCATGAAAACTCACCAAATTTTGCACACACATCAGAAGTGTGAAATTATTTATAGGTTTGATAAAAGTCAGTAGAGAAATGTGTCTACAACGCCCCCCAGAAAAGGTGAAATAGTTTGTATTAGGCCAGATCACGCCCTATTGAAGTTAGAGCTATTAAAATCAGTACACATGTTTAACATTTGATGATGAACAAAAAATCTTGTGATGACCACGCCCATAAACCCACAGAAGTCCACCATCTTGGATATAATTTTGAAAAACTTTGAGTCATGGATTTTCACTGTCATCGGAATTTATCTATCTCCTCCTTGACCGTTGGGCCAAATGAGCTCAAAATCGGTGAAATTTGACTCGGATGTCTGTCTCCCTGTTCTACACCTGTTTGTCATATGAAATAGTTTTTTCTTACTATAACGCCCCCAACAGATTTGCTAAATACACTGTTAGTAAAATGGTAGTAGTTCGGACATACGAACACGGATTGGCCTGAAATTGGACTCAGACGTCTATCTCTCTGTCCTAGACCAGTGTGATATATATATATATATATATATATATATATATATATATATATATATATATATATATATAAATAAATGTTAGACCTGTGGGTGGTGGAGGCTGACTGTGAAACAATACAATATTTATTCTGTTCAACTTTACCTGTGATATCACCTTTAACCTGTAGAGACCCAGGGAAGTACAACTTTTGACTTTTTTTTTTACGTTTAATAATTTCCTTTTTTTGGAAACAGTACAATGCAACAGTTTTCAGATGCATTTTTAATTTTTTATGGCTTTTCCTTTGCAGTGGATGAAGTTTTTTTCACAATCAATAAAGTTGTTAAAGTCTCAGGGTCTCAGAAGACCCTAACAACTGGTCTGTGATCATATTCATGTTGTAGTATTTTACATGCAACACTTTATCCAGCAGTGTTTTTTTTATGCTTTACTCTGAGAGAGATTCTTCAAACCTTCACCTGTGTTTTAATTAAAAACTAGAGTTTTCAATACCTTTTACAACGTACACCATTTAAACTAATCTCATTCACTTTTTTTTCCAATAAACTCAACTGATCTGAATAGACAGTGTGTGGAGTCCTTTTGAATGCAATGGCGGGAGTTTGGATATAGTCATACCTACAAAGTGCAGGTCTCCAGAGATAAGGAGACATTTTAGTCAAATGCTGAGTTTAATTAATGTCTGAAAACATGGACTCTATTGGCGTGCATACCTGCAACAGGGGGAAGTCTCACCTGTCTACCTTGGAGACACATCAAGAGTGAATGAAAGCCTTGCAGATCAAAAGTACAACAGCAGAGGACTGCGTGTGCTTTTGATGGGACACAGTAAACCTCAAAGAGAATGATTCTCCACAACATAAGGAATTCCTTTTCCGTCTTGACTCTCTGGTGTTTATGCCCTCCTCATGTTTGATACATGACAGAGATTGTAGAATATTTATCTTCCTTCTTAACATCCCTCATCGACTGAAAGCACCGGTGGGTGGAACACGGTGAAAGGACACGGTACGACTACAGTGAATACAATGTCAAATATAAGAGAAGAAGCAGAATATGTTAGTAATCCAAGGTGAAACTGTTGTGTAGTACACTCCATGCAAGTGTAATAGAAAAAAAAAAAAATAGCAGGAAAGAAATTATTAATATTAAAAAACTTATATAGCTCTATCTCATAGGTATAATGTTGTTGTCTAATGGTTGAAAGTATAATAATTGATTGAAAGACTTGATTAATAAAATAATTTAGGATTTTCATATCGTCCTGAGACCCACCAATGCATTTTGTCCTCTGTAGCGGACAAGAGATTCACAGTTTTACTTAAAAAATAAATAAACAAGTCCATTGAAAATGGACTTTATTTATATATATATATATATATATATATATATATATATATATATATATAGTATATAAATGTGTGTGTGTGTGTATGTATCTGAAAAAAACTGTTGCAGGATGCCGTTTCCAATTAATTATTGTAAAATTGTTAAAAAAAAAAATTAGTTAGTGGGTCTTAGGAGGATATGTAGGGATGATATTTTTTTAGGAAGTGATATTTTACAAAAGGGATAATAGTTCATCTGTTCATTTTAGTGTAAGAGTGAAAATAAGACATTCTATAAATAAGCAGATGTTCTGTTATAAACATGAGCATGGTAATGGTAAAGATATGTTTGTAACATTGTTTTGAAGACATGGTTTAGATATATGTTTGCATATAGTGAGTGTGCAGTAATGTTGAGTTGATGTTTTGTAATGAGGGATTTCACCTGCAGGGGCGCTGTGGGGAGAGAGAGAGAGAGAGGTGAGGAGAGAGAGAGAGGTGGATGTGCAGCGTGTTAGGAGCTGATGTTAAAAAGTTATGAAAACGACCCTGTACCTGTCACTTACACTAGGTTCTAATTGTTAAATAGAGGGTTCGTGATTCTGTGTTGACTGGTCTTGTCTTGCCTCTATAGATATTCATAGTTACTCCACGAAGGAAATGGTGGAATTATGTTTTTGTGGGTTTCTTTGTTAGTTAGCAAGATAACTCAAACAGTTATGGATGGATTTGGCTGACATATTCAGGAAGTGTTGATATGGACAAAAGAGACAACTGATTAAATGTTGGTGGTAATCAGTGGCAGTATGGGGGGGTGGTGGTGTTGATACTAGAACATGGAACAAGAGCTAACAGTTTGGTGGTGATCAGTGTGTGTGTGTGTGTGGGGGGGGGGGGTCACATTTGTGTATTTAAGGAGGGGGAGCTGATCTGCCTTGGCAGATTCTGTACTTTCTAGTTTTATGCTGTTACTTTTTACCTCTTGTGAAAATTCACACACGAAAGTAATGTTGAAAATTGATTGTTCATGCCTATTTCTGTAAGTAAAAAGCAGGGGGATAAACTCTGATGGCAGACTATCATCACACACACACAGAGGCTCCGCCTCCAGAGACATCGGAATCGGGGCGAAAGGAAGTAGCTGTCGTGGAGGACTTACAGCTAAGATAAGAGCTAACACATTCTGACCACCGCTTCCATCAGTCCTGCTCACCAATGTATGCTCACTAGAAAACAAACTGGACTACCTGAAGCTGGATTTAAACACCAAACATGATCCACCAGACTGCTGCATCCCCATTCTCACCCAGATGTGGCTCAACTCTTCTGTCCCGGACACCGCCATTAGCCTGGACGGGCTAAAATCTATATCTACATTTTCTTTTAACACATATTTCATACAAAATCAGTAATTTTTAAATACATTTTAAAGGGTTTGAGGGATAGTATTTAGGCCCTAGGAAAGAATAAAGCCTTTTACATGTAAAATGTGACTATTTACGAAAAATTCACAGTGTACGAAAACACTTCTGGAATGAATGAATTTCGTAAGTAGAGGTACCACTGTATATGACATAAGATTGTAAAATTTTGCACAACCTCATCTTCACTTCTATTCAACACTGAGTATATATTTACTGTTACCTGTCCTTACTTTACATTGTTCCAATTGAATAAATGTCACATTTACAGTGGAAAATTTGTTTGCATGACAATAATCAATAAAACACAAATAAATAATATTGTTCCTTGTTTTAATTCTTGCCAATTAGATAAATGGGATATTTCTGGAAATGGCATAAACCGCACCGCAAGAAAACTGTCAGATTAAATCAACATTAATTATATCATGAAGATGAAAAAAGAAAACAATCTCATTTTTCATCTTTAAACAGCAGCTCCCTTGTTATCTTGTCAGCGGATGTGCCATTACCATTAACTTGCACACGGGGAAATATGAAGGAACAAACAATGAACATGACAAAATGTGAAATTCCCCAGCCTCTCTCAAGGTCTCATTTCCCTGGCAGCTGCTGGGGACCAAGAAAGATAGATCCTCTATCAACAGCCTTTGGGAGGAATGTTACACAATTTTTTCCCAGGCAATTTATCTATATTCAGGCAGCTGAAGTTGTATGGAAGCTTTATTCCTCCAGAATGTGCCTAAGATGTGGCAAAAAAAAAGAGTGGGCAAAAAAAAAAAAAGAGAAACTTGAGTGTGAAATCAATTTAATTTCAAGTGTGGACACCATTAAAAGCAACCTGGAGTGAATTATGTCTTGAGTGAATTACCTCAGCCAGTGATTGTGCAGTGGGCTGTTGTGTGTGGGTCACCTGTCATGCAGATACCTTCCTGTGCTCCATCACAGCAGCACTGATCCACGTCACAGGCGAGTAATCTGCAATTCTAATAATATCCACATTAGACTGTATCCTTGCATCTGTTGAATAGACTTCCATCATTTTACAAACTACACCTGCCAGACTTTGGATGATAAATGTCTTTGTATAACTTAACATCTAAAGACTGATGGACTTAATTTCAAGAACCCCCCCCCATTACATAATATTGTACAGTACAGTAGTGCAGTGATTCTCAACTGGTGGGTTCCATATCTACCCAAATGTGTGTTGTAAACTTGTTTTCAGTGGGTCACAGGTCACAAACTCAACCAGTGCCTTTTCTTTCTGTGTCAATAGCAGAGATGTTCACAAGTCACTTTTTCCAAGTCCAAATCAAGTCTCAAGTCTTTCATCCGAAGTCCAAGTCAAGTCTCAAATTGCTGAAATGAACATTTTCACATTAGATGCTATTTAAGATAATACTGCATTGCTGTATTGTTTTGGATTAAATATGTAGTAATTAAGTGTGGTGAAAGCATGTAGGCCTTACTGTACTATATACTCAGTTATTTCTCACTACACCATCAAAATTGGTCAGAACAATGCATGTGCAATGTGAAGAAACATCCCAAAAGCTTTGTTTAAATTTGATCAATGTATTTTGATCAAATTACAAATACAATGTATTTGTAATTTGAACCCAGTGGCAGCATGCATGCATTACAAACCTTTGCACAAGTCTGAAGGGAAGGAAACTATTATTTCTACCTGTGATTTTCCCATAATGTCGGGCAACACATTGGAAAAACTGAAACAAATTAAATAATAAAACAAATAATTCCATGATAATGAACTTGTGAGTCATATCACACAAGTTCAAATCAAGTCTTGAGTCTTTGAGGGAAAGTCTAAAGTCAAGTCACAAGTCTTTGTTTGTGCGACTTAAGTGCAAATCAAGTCCAAGTCTCAGACTTGTCTGTGACCACAGAGACAGTCAGTGCCTTTGTTATATCATGTTGAGGTGATAATGTACACCCTGAAAAAACTGATAGAAGTCACATTTAATGTGTCATAGAAATGAGCACACACACAAATGTGACTTCATCAAAAATTCCAAATTGTCTATTACAAATGAAGCTTTAGTGACTGTGTTTTAAATGTTTAACTGATTGTGTGACAGGGCTGGAATTGACAGGGATTTTTAGATGCATGTTTTATATTTTTATTAACTTATTGTGTTTTAATTTGCGTTGGTTTGGAAATGCATGTTTTTATTGGGTTGTTTTTTAATGTGTACAAGTACTGCCCTGGCATGCGATGTTCCTGATTGCCCCTGAACGCAGCACTGGGACAGCACCGGCAGCAATCAGCAGATAACAGGTGCAGCGCATCAGACATCAGAAAGAAGGAAGAAAAAGGAAGAGGAGGCAGCCTGGAGAAGGAGCGAGAGAAGGGCGAGAGAAGGAGCGAGAGAAGGAGCGAGAGAAGGGGCGAGAGAGGAGTGGGAAAGGACGAGGCGCGAGAAAGGAGGGGAGACAGAGCGGCCACGTGCAGCCAGCATGGAGGACCACGAACCAGCAGACCATGCGGTACAGACGACAGATACCCGGTGCGCGAAGCGCAGCAGTCTATCCGTCGGGCGAGAACACTCCAGCCTGGGTCGGTAGGTCGCCACCGCCCAGGCAGATTGACGGGAGTGGACGCTCGGAGGTTCGTAGCAGGAAGGAGCCGGGTGCTGGAGATGTGTGATCGCTGGCGTGACGCGTGGAGGAGCGGCCCCACCAGGGTACTCGCGGTCGGAGGACGAGGAGACGGCCTGAGCGGCTCGTGGAGGAGCGGCTCCGTGAGAGGACTCCCGGTTAGAGGATAGGGGTATAGCTGGGTCTCAGGGACCAGTTGGCATCACCCACTTTTGGTATTATGCATAATTGTGATTTTTATTTAATTAATTAGTTAACCGTTTTGACTTGTTTTTAATTCTGCTCACCCCCGATCTAAAAGAACCTGTGTACCACTATTCAGAGTCCTAGAGCTCTGCCAATCTCTAGGTGGCGTTGTCGGCTTTTTAGTGCAATTACTTTTAAATATTTTAATTGGGGATAATTTTATTAGTTTTAAATGGGCAATTTGACCAACTCGCCTCGGCCACGTCACAATTGCACATACAGTATTTGGTTTTCCTTAAAATGTACCCAATTTAGTGTCAATGGGAATATTTCCATATTGGTCAGATTGATTCATCATTAAACTTGTCTTCTGTGAAATGATGTCTGATCTCAGGTTCAAAACACCCTTTCTTTATTAAATAAATATAAGCAATTGTATCTGTTTGAGTCACAGCTCGTCTTTGAGGGGTGGGAAAGGATTTTCAAGTCCATTGATTGGAAGTTCCAAAGATGAGTTTAAGATACAGTTGGTCTCTGTTTAATCATTTATTCAGGTCACATGGAAAATACAAAAGCCAATGCTGCTGTCTGTGGACCAGAACCCCACAGGACTCAGGCCCCAAAAGCCCTGAATTCTTGGTCTGAATTGACAATAACTTCTTGGTTGACTTTGTGGGGTGTGTGAGTCAGAGCAAAGGTGTCTGTGACCAGTAGGGTTAGGGTTAGCTGAGCTAGGGGGGGGGGGGGGTGTATTGGGTGGGTATTCAAATGAATCTGTGCATGTGATGTATGAAGTATAGAAAATCCAAAACCCAAAAGTATTTTCATCCCCCTCCAACAAGAAATGATCAGGAGAAAAGGAGAGTGGATATATATATATATATATATATATATATATATATATATATATATATATATATATATATATATATATATATATATATATAGTTTAAGGGTCTCCTCACATACAGACAACACATATTTGTGTTGTACAAACACTAAAAAGTGACTTTTGCATGATGTGTCCCCTTTAACTTTTTGATCATGTTACTAAAATTAGAAATTCTAGAAACTTCCTAACAAGTGATGGTTGGTCCTGACGTCAGAGCAGTGGAGGAACCACTGCAGTAGAGGAAACTGAAATATGGGCTACTTTTTGTGCTCTGCTTAAAGCAATAATCCTCTAAATACATGCTGTGTGTGATGTGTGTGACATCTCTCTGCTGTTAAGCTGTGATCGCAGCACTGCTCTGCACGGGCCTTCCAGAAATCACCTGTCAATCAAGCAGCACTCTCTTTCTTTAGTGTTAGATTTTCAGTGGATGTCACTGCGTTGTGAGGCAGGAACTCTGACAGCGGAGGAAGTTCATTTCCTGTGATTGGTGCCTTTCAGATGAGGGGATAAAACTCAACCCGGGAAAGTGGTGTGAGGAGGATGAGCTTTGGCATCTGTTAGAAAGATGCCACAATGATGTCTTTATGGTTTATTTTAATAAGGTGACAAGTGGTGCTAGGGACAACAAACACATTGTATCTTATTTTTAGCATCAGTCCAGTTGATGTCATGTCTATGCATGTGGTGATGTTAGCATAGATATAGACAGCATTCATACATTATGGTGTATATTAGTACAGGGAGGGGGGAAAAAGATTTTAAAAATTAATTAAAAAAAATTACTTTGACCTGCTTTTCCCAAAATGTAACCACATCTATTTTATGTCACTGGCAGTCTACAAACCCAATTCGGTATTAATTCAATCAATAATGCACACACAACTACACAAAACCTTTCCATCTATCACTGATTTTAATGGAACCCCCGACTACAGAGACATACTGATATTGAACTCTACTACAAAATGAAATTATTAAAATTAGACGAATATGCATGTTATTTATATATTTTTTAAAAATTTACAAAAAAGTTCTATTCATGGAAGCAGCTATTATGTTTTCACATGCATTGCATTCTAGGATGATGACATCAGAAGGTTGTATTTCAGTCAATATGACGCCAATGTTCAACTGCTTAACTTTTTTTTTTCACTCACTCACTGTGAACCCATGGGCCAGAGTCATAGGCCCATCTCCCATCTACCTTTGCACTCACTGCTTCAACTTTAGCTTTACCTGAAGAGGTGGTTAACAGGGAAGTCCACTGATGACTTGGTGAGTTAATCATCACATTGGTAACTTAGAGGTTGTGGGTTCAAATCCAATCTGAACTAGGGACATTATTAAAGCCTGAAAACACAACTGGAAAAATGTAGAAGGACTTAAATGGTGACCTAAATCATGTTTAATCAGATTTGATGATGGTCCAAAATTACTCCTTTTTGAGCACATACCTTACCATTTGAACACCAGGGGGCACAGGTGAGTTTCAGAGAAAAACAGCTCAAACCACCTTGAAACACTCATGGAAACATCTAGATGGGTGTCATGACCTTTCTCCCAGTTTCTCACCAGTTTCTCCTGGCCCGCACCCTGCACCTGCAAGTCATTGCTGATCTGCAGCTACTTAGTGCATACTTTGCATTAACAAGCTGCCAAAAAAGTTTGTAACATGGACCTGTTAGTAGTACCTGGTGCTTACAGTTGTATCTGCTGTGCAGAATATAGCTAACATAATTATTGGTTAATTGTTGTCATAATAGCATATAATAGGGCTGTTGTCTGCATTTAAGTGCCACAACACAAGTGTCTACTTACATACCTCTGTCCATCTCATCGTCGCTGTGCTATCACATATACTTTGCGTTCTGGTACCTTATTAAATTACAAATTAAGCACTGGTAAAAAGTATTGGTGCTAGTGCTAATACTGTGAATACTACCACTACTCTTAGTACTATTAGTACAATCACTACTTACAATGTTTTAACAGGACTGACACAGACTGTGGGAGGGGCTTCTCATCTAAATACAGGTCTACACAAAGTCTGTGGTGATGTCAGTCCACAAACACTGATGCACAGATTCCACATGTGGATCTAAGTGAACAGTTGATATTTCTTTCTTTTATGTCACACCAGCCACGACTCCAGTGATTGGGCAAGAGACAAGCACAGGGGTTACATTTCCTTCAGGAAATGTATGGATGTCTAGTTTATTCATATTGTTGCACTGACTAGAGTACTACTCCTACTTTAATAGAGCACACAATGATAATAAAGGATGTTTTGATTCTCCTATATTCTGCTGCTGAACTATTCAACCCCTATACTGCCCCCATAGACTGTCTACCATGCACTTTCAATAATACCAATTTATTTGGTATTGTTCTTACTGCTGCTCATGCACCACTGTGTTCATGCATAACTGTTGCTACATACTATGAAATATGTACAAATTAAGATTTTTTTATGGGAGTCTACCCTATCTACCATGTATATATTCTATTTTAGTTATTATTCTTCATCTTCTCATGCTACAAACCGGGACCTGGAAAACTAGATTATGTTCTATCATGTACCATTGATGGAATAACAAGACAACTCAGTCTGATTATAAAATATTTCTTAAATGAGTCATCCAGAGGAGCTAAATTATCTCAAACTCAACTCAAAGAGTGAAAGTAATCAAAAGAACCTGACCTTACCTTACAGTGAAATGCATCAGATATGACCCATGTGAAGGTTCAGAGGCTCCATAATGAACATGGAAACACTGCAACAGTGATTCACTAATAAAACCCTCAGAGTTTGACTAACGGCAGTGGCTGTAGATGCTTCTTCTAATGTTCAGTGACTGCTTACTGTACATACTGAAGCACCACTGTTGTAGTGGTGTCATAATAGATTCCCATTCTTGTGACCTGGGTTCTAATCCCAGATGGTGCATGTTCCTATTATAGGACTATGTTATATTTGATTAGAAAAGTTACAGTGTCTTGGCTTTTGGTGTCATATCCTTTGAATAAACTGACCCCTCTTTTATGAACATCTACACCAGGGGTCTCAAACATGTGGCCCACCAAAGGTTCCAATGTGACCCATGGGATGAATTTGCAAAGTGTGAACATTCACCGTCAAGTCTGTGAAACCCATTTTATTTTACAGTAGCTTCCACATACAGAACAATGTGATCTACAACAAAATAATAACAATAGCAAATAACAAATAACAAATATGAATATAATGACTCCATATTTTGTTCTCGGTTTAATGTGAAAATGATATTACAGTTTGCCTATAAATAACACATTTTTGTCCTTGGGTTAGTGCAAAAAAAGAACATTACATTCTGAAAACATGTACATTTACAAACTATCCTGTAACAATAAAATGTGACAAAACTGAGCTATGAAATGAACTAAAATATGAACAAATTGAAATAACTGAAGAAAATTTGTTGATCTAATCCATAAGGCACATGAAGAAGTGATAAGTTGAGACACAATGTTGTTAAAATTACAGTTATTTTTCTTAATACTTTTCATGTTTTACAGGTGATTCGCATCTTTTTGTTTAGATAGTTTATAAAAGTAAGTAATTCATAATTTAATTGAGTTCTTTTGCACTAAAACAAAGAAAAAATGTCTCAGTTATCATTATTTATAGGTTATGTTATTATTTTACTGATCTGGTCCACGGGCGATCAAACTGGGCTGAATATGGTACCTGAAAGAAAATGTATTTGAGACCCCTGATCTATACAATTAGTAATTACATACCAATAAAATACTAGTTTTTGATTGGACAAATGCAAAATGAAGATAATAAGTTGAAATAAAAAGGTTAAATGTAGAGAAAATTAATAATTTGGAAACTTCTATTAATTGCTCCCTCCAGTCACTCGAACAGAAAAAAGCTGCCTTTTTTGTTTTACAAAAGAATAAAAATCTCTGAACCAGCTACAGATGAGAGCTACACCTGACAAATGAACTGGACTTTGAGGTTTAAATGTGTTTAGGTATGATTCTAAACTAAACTAAAACTTTCCTGACATGTCAGTGTCTTCTCACATAAATGTCATCATAGAAGGAATGGAGTTCAAACTAGGTGTTTTTTTAATTTGTTTTTCAGGTCAGACACTGGAATTATCAATGCCACATGCTAGTAACTAGAATAGATTCAGATTCACCAGATTTTGTTGATATGTTTGTAAGGAGTTCAATAAAAACACTTAATGGGTGATAATTTAGCATCCAGTATAAATGTGTCAACAAATGCACCACTGGTTTGGTGTTCAATCAATCATATGTATTTATACAGCATCGAATTATAACAAACATTATCTCATGACACTTAACCAGACTCTTAACCCTCTAACACCATATATTTGGTACGTGAGTTGTGAAGCCCTCTACATGATCACTATGTTATTTTTTATCTTTAAAAACCTCACTCACTCACCTTCTGAACCCGCTTTATCCTCACTAGGGTCTTGGGGTAGCCTCATAAACTAGCGCGTCTCTAGTGGCAATTTTTTTTTTTGCCTGAATCGTTGGCCTATTGACGCTCCATAGAGCTTCAGCCAGGACCAGTAAAAATGTTACCAGTCCAATCACAATGCTCCATTTGTTTAGTGAAATTGTAGGGTGGGCTTAGTACAATGATGACAGGGTTGAAGAAGTAAGAACTTATAAACAGTCTATATTCGGATAAGCAACATGTAAACGGACCCGGTTGGATATTTTTCCTCCACTGTTAGTGGTGTGTTAACATTAATTAGCCTAGCATATAGGATAAAACAATGTGTGCTTAAATGTGACACTGAAGTATTCTTATCCTTTTGTTTATGCTCACAATATCTTCGATGAGATTCATTATCTTAAATGGCATTTTGTTTGTGGTTGTGTTTTAAATAAAAGCATGCCATAGCAATGTGCTATTCCTTTTTAAATGTGGATTTTAGCCACCATAAACCATGCCATGCTGTAACACCTGCGTTCCTCGAGGAAAAACCTGCACCACCAGTGGTCAAACCTTCTTCCTTGATTCATAATGAATTAGACCCTGCTTATTTGAAACTTTATTTATCAACATATAAATGCACCCAGTCTTTCAATGGAACTGGATTATATTTGGTGTTATATGGCAATGTAGTTTTTATTGTTGCATGGCAACTGATAATTTAGAGTCCTCAGAATGTGATGAAGGCGGCCGGGGTTCTATCTGAATGAAGCTATTAGTCACAACATACAAGGTAGTGGTCAATGCAGTGTTTAGTATTCATATCTGCGATTATTCCCATGTTGCTCAACTGTAGCAAGTAGCAAAAACCTGGACAAAGCCGCTTTCCGACAAACATTTGTCAGGACTCAGGACACACAACCTCAAATTGGGACAGTCCATGGTTGTCATGTTTACTGCCAACATGGCATCCGGACCACTAAAGGTCACGTGACGTTCGGAGCTCAATTATGTTTTTGTTTGTTCAACAATAATATTTAAGCACTGAGACCCGATGTATCAAATATGATACAAAATTTAAACTTGCACATCGAAATCGATATTTAAAAAAAAATGTTTTAGGTTCTTCAGAAGGACCAATAAAGGCCGCTGTTTCAAACAACTGGAATTTTAATAGTTCAGGTTTTACTGGGTTAAGTTTACAAAGACACACTATATCATCCCTTAGTATTAAACATTATTCCACTGATTATTTTCAATCCATCCATTATTCTGCCTAGAGTTGGTCACATCGACTTGATCCAGCTGGAGGGCGGCACATAACTTTAATTTAGTGTTTAACTGCTCCATCTACAGTGATAGAGCAGCTAGGCCTCCTGCAGGAAAGGTCAGGGGTCATAAAGTAATGTTTACTAATCAAAGGAAAAAGCTTATTTTTCATCTGAAACATCACAAGTGGATTGGAACTATGACTATGGTTTCTATTTCTGTATTCATTTACTCAAGACACACATGGTTTGCAATCACATGTGCCCTCCACTTCTAGAACAACAAAATCAACAGCCGCGTATTTTGCTTAATTGCAGCTTTTCTTTGTCGAAGTTTCAAAATGTCTTCGTACGCTTGAACATGAACATAGCAGCTATAGTTTGTTAATGTTTGAGTCAAGCATAGTGACACTCAGAGCAGCAATTTTCTTCGTAACAGCAGCTCAAGTCTGTGATTTACATTTTAAATGCATGATCCCTTCAGGGTAAGTTTTGTTTTATTTTGCAGTATTCTATCGTTGATATTGTCAGACACTCCATCTTTCAGTCATATCAAAAAAGTGTCTCTGAAACGCGACGACAATCACCTCGGCAGCCTTGTTAAATATAACCACCACTGAGCTGAGATGAGAAGGCTGACTGATTTTCACAATCACCTGCTGGTTTCTGCATCAATCAGCAGCACATCGATTTCATCTACACTTTAGTATTATAAAAGGGAAAAACTGTCGCTGTGCACAGCTTTTTGAACTGTTCTTTAGAAACACAGAAATACAAAAGTGTGTGTGATGTTGTCAAGGTAGTTTCCTAATGAACTGGACACAACAGTAAGTGCTCCCGCTCACACTGGGAAAAAGCGAGCGTCCATGCATGAGCAAAGTCATGAATTTTATGGTGATGAACACGAAACAAGTCATGTGATCTAAGTTGGATTAGGTAGAAGCACTAGTTAGTTTTACTGAGACTTTCCAGGGGAGATGTGCCACCACTTTGTATGCATGTGTTGTGCGTGATGTGAATATTTTATTTTCAGTTGTTTTATATGTAATGTGTACAAACAAAACTAAAAAAAAAGGCCAGTGCACAGACCTGAGCACAGGACTAAATATGATCATACTTTACGTAAACTTTGCTGGTGCACATTTTTGATCATTAGCGTGTTACTTCATGGCATTTGATGTCAATTTAAGCTAAAGTCTTCAGTTCACATAACTCTAATCCTGTTTGTCAGTGTGTAATATTTAATGTGGTGCTAACATAACATGAACGGAAAGCTTATACTAATGTGTACAGATAACACAACAATTAAAAATAGTATTATACGATTTCACATTTTTGTTAAGGGACTGTTTTCCCCAACATCACTGCTGATTTATGATGTGTGCAGACTTTTCATTTTTAGTACATCGTCATATTTTCTACATTTAGTTTGGCTTCAACCTATATTACTGTAAATAGCAAAGAGCTCAGAATTCTGAGAAATGAGCTAATCAGTCACATGCATCGATCTAAGAAACATTGCAGTCTTCAAGATTTTCAGTGACCACTAGCAGACCCAACCTAAGGAGACTGGAGTGTTTAAAAAATTACACCCAGAGCGCTACTTAAAGCAAGAGAGTTATCAAAATAACATACCTATCTATGATTTCAGACACAGGGAACCAAGTTTCAGGATCAAAGTGAAACAATAAGCAAATCATGTTACTTGACTGAGCATTACTGTTCAGCTACTGCAGAGCTGAGATCGAGAGTGGAGTTGAATTCAGGTGTTTCTTTTCTAAAACAAAATTATAATGTCAAATGATATGTTAAGATCATCATCACGATGTACATGAGCACAATAGTCACATCACAGGTCCTGAGTTGTTGGAAGCAAATCAACTCAACCTGTTTTCTGGTGCACACACAGTGACTTACCCCCAACAATGTCCTGTGAGTTGAGTTCTGGTCCGGTTTTGGTGAAAGTGAAAGTAGTTCCGGCAGGTTTTGAGAGGAAATCTAGCATCTAATTTGTTTGATCGTTTACATTGACACCACGCATCTATTATCTCCTTATATTTTTTTCATATTGCAATACAAAAAAAAAAAAAATCACAATGTTAGTTTCTTCGAATATAGTCCAGTGCTCATTTAAAGGCTAAAAAGTCTGAAGTGTTGGATTAACAGGTAATGTATGAGATGGTATTCACAAGAGTAGCTACCTCCTCAAATCTGACACCAGTGCTCTTTAACGGGGAATTGGCCAGTATGTAGAAAATGCCAGAAGTGTTTGCTATTCCAATGTTATTCCTATTACAGCACTTTAATTTGATGCTCCACAGTGATAATGCAGTAGGCTCGCTGCAGGCAAGGTCAGGGTCATGAAGTACAGTTGACACCCATCTGAAATATGCTCAGTGAACTAAAGTCTGCTAATGTTAAAAATAAAAATAGCTTAGCAGGCAAAAAGCCACGAATGTTTCTGGCTTCCATCTATCCACTGCAATGCAATGCCCTTTAGTTACTGGGTTTTCTGTTTTTTCTGGGCTTCAGGAGAGTTTTACCAACATAAAACCTTCATAGCTTGAAAAAATAATGCAGTAATAACATGGTAGAGTTGGGGTTCTGTCAGCAGTTTTACTTTTATATACTGTTCCTCAAACAGCCATTGGGAAAAACTGGTAGCGACGAGGCCATTGAAGTGTCTAGATTTTACATGTGTACATATTTGACATGTAATCCTAACACAACAACAGCCAAAGGGAGTGTCATTTGTTTTTCAGATGGGTCACATGCTAGAATAGTGGACATAATAAAATTTTGACCTGATATGGTGGTAATGAAGAGTCAGGGGATCAACAAACCTGCACATCCTGAGGGGAACATGAATACATAAGGTCACAGCAATCCCTTCTTTACATATTTCAGTCAACAACTGAATTATAAAACATGGGGGGGGGGGGGGGTTTGAGGTTTTTGTTCAATATGAGGTCTGTGTGATGTTGGACTCCAGGTCATAAACAGTCAGAATTAATACCAACCTACGGCGCCCATTTCCAACGCCTGAAAAATACCTCTCTAAATTAAAATGACAGCTGTTCTTCAATCACTTGGAGTACAGAAAATAGAATGGGCTCTTTGTAAAGGTAACATCCTGTTGTTTGGACTTAAACACTCATTGTTGCTGTTTAATTAACAGGCAAAAATGTGTACACTTAGGAACACACATATATTTTTCTATATTTCTCCCTCACCTTAATTATTTTGTGAAAATAAAATGGACTGAAACACATAATGTACCAACAAACCACTGTCTTGGCACTTTGCAGTTTTTAATTGAGAACTTTATTTGTAAAAATGTCAGTTTTAGAAAAAAAAATGTGTTTATGTATTTTACACAGGGGAACATTTGGGAATTATCCATTTTTCCAAAGTGGTTACATTTGGATGAAAAAAAAAGAATAACTGCTGAATCCTTCAAATACACACATTTTAGCCAAAAATTATTAAAATAAATATTTTCCAGAAAATGAAAAAAAAAAAAATCTGCAACATAGATCTGAGTTTGGACAAATATTTCTGTAGTTTATGTGCTTTTGTGGATCTGATGTGTGTTTTGGATCAAAATACTTTACTGGATTATGTTCGCTGGAGTGTTATGAGGAAAAACGATAGTTGATTGATTAGATGACAGCTTTCAAAAAAATAAATTAAGCCACATTTTTCATATTTGGCTTCTCTGTAGTATTGCTGCTGCACTTCAGAATGGTTTATATATTTGGAAAGATGAGTTTGTTCAATTTCATTTCATGTGCGACACGTGGAGGTGCATTAATGTGGGAGCTGCATATATAGGTGTTATTAAAATAATTTCATCTACATGACGTAAGGCTGGTACATAAGGCTGGGGAGAGATTAATAGCAGACTGCTACAGTTTGCAGGAGAAGTGTATTGCGTTTTATCCCATTGCACCCTCTCGCATGTTAGACGAGCCATGAGCAACACTTTTTGACAGCATCTTATTTACAGCAAAAACAAATCCACGGGGTGTTAAAAACAGCCACTGCAATTTGAAAGCCACGTGGGAAATCCAAGGTGAGCGTTGCTGGTTCGATTCTAATGAGGGGCCCTGCTCTGCTCTGAACCAGCCTGATCTACATAACCATCTGTAAACCGATGATGTTTGGGGAACGATTCCGTATGCTGTTGCCAAATGCTGCTGGATTTCCTGATCTCCATATTGATTTACGTCAGGGGTTGAGCAGGTTAATTAAATGTGAATAGCGTGGCAGAAACATAATATTGAACGCGGAGTAAAGGCAAGTGGAGTGACTCTTTGAGTTGCTACAACAGCAATCAGTGCTAAATAACGAGGGAGTATCTGTCATCGTGCTGCAAGTGGATGGATGGAGTTTAATGTGCAGCTGAATTAAGCAGCTGCTATAAGGCACTGGCACTGTGGGTGAGGTTTAGCCGTGCATTTATAATGACTTAGTGGATTAACAAAGGGAGGGTTTTAGAAGAATGATTCTATGACACTTTCAGGTTACCTACAGGGGGTGGGGGCAAGACAGATGATAAAGGACAACATGAGAAATAATATATGCTGATCACACATGAAACAAACAAAAGAGCAGATCCAGGCTTATGTCTCCCACAGTCTCTCTCAGTTATGTATTCACAGAGAACAATCTGGGCATCTTGTTAAGATTTCAAGATGTAGAAAAGTTCACAGAAAGAATAACAGCATCCAAAACAGTGATTCAATTATATTCTGTATCTGCCTCCCGGACTGACTTTTATTACGCCATCCACAGCTCACTGAGTTTCTCAAATTTGCCTCTCAGTGGGTCACATAGTGTGAAATCTCTGTTCTCACATTTTTGACAAATCATATGACTGAAGAAATGCAGAAAGAATTAGAGCTGCTGTATCAGTAGGGATGGGAATTGATAGGAATTGAACAATTCTAATTCCATTATAGATTCTCTTATCGATTTTCATTGGGTGAGAGAATAAAAGAGTGCATAAGGGTTCGTTTGCATTATCTTTATATTTCTATCTCTACATAGAAAATATAACGTGAAGTATGCACACATTATAACAGATAATGTTGTGCCCAGCATAATCCACCATACAATGTGAAAGTGAAACTCCTCTATGTCTCCCACAGTTGTTCCTTTTCATTACTTTCAGGAACTTTTATTTGAGGGGCAGGATCATTTTTGCTGCCATTAGATTCACAAGCACCAATACATTGCATATCAAACACATTACATTCCTGTAAACATGCTGTGGACAAATGTTTAACCAGAATGGAAGGTTTTCATGCCTTTGAAGAAATGGAAGCATGGTAGCCAGACTTTAGAGCAGTGGTGACTACTGGTCTTTAAAAGAGAGGAAGCTTATTGTCACCTTACATTATAAAATTTGTCAATTTATATATGTATATTCTGCCATTATTCCTTTTCAAGACAATGTGACTGTGACCCTATAATAACACGTTGGTATCATTTACAGGGAATTGAACAAGGACAAATTTTAAATAAAGTGAAACAAGGAAATAGTATGAGTGGGTTTTTTTTTTAATTATTTCCAGTGTAAAAAACGAACAAGTAATTTCACTGAGTAAATACCAACAAATGATTATTATTCTCAGCCTGTGATGGGACTGATGAGTTCTCGAGTGTCAAAATCTCCAAATACTTGTCTATCAATAACATTTTAGCTATGCTCTGAACCTAAATGCTGCAGTGATTGTGTGATGTCATCACGTATGTACAACAAAGTAAATAAGGAGAATGTACTGTACTTATATAGTTCTTTTCCACCTTCATGGTGCTCAAAGCGCTTTACATTAGCCTCACATTCACCCATTCACACTCATACACCAGTAGGTTCCTAAAGTTCTGTCAGTCCTACTGGGAGACTAAAGTCAAGGTTCAGTGTCTTCTCCCAAGGACACTTCAACATGTGGACAGCCAGAGCCGGGACACGAACCCCCGACTCTTCAGTCATTGGACGACCTGCTCTACCAACTGAACCACAGCTGCCTGAACAATTCCAATGAAAGAATGGGTTCTTGATTCCCATCGCTATGAATCAGAAACATGGAGAGTGTTTTTTTTTTTAACTCTCAGCACAGATCATATTGTATATAATTACATTGTGACATCATTTTAATTTAATTACTTATTTAAATATTACATTGGGCTCTAGGTTACACAGAATAAATGTTTCTTAGAGGTGGAAAAATGTCACAAAAACAGGCAGAGATCTGTATTTCAAGATCAAAGAACTAAACTGGTCTTATTCTACGGCCCTCTAGAATGTTGCCACAGCTCCCGTTCACTTTGAATGGATGTTCCCAGCGGTTTTTTTTAATAACCACCCACTGCACCATTAACGCCTGCTGGCAATGGCAACGAGTTTTGTCACTTCAGATTCACAGTACCATATCACTCCGCAGGTAGTTCGGCCACTTTGAGAGTAAATATTCACTACATTGTAACAGCTATTTTATCCAATCTGTTAGAGTAGTAGCAGTAATAAGCTGTAATAACCCGTAGAATAATGTGTCGAAAAATATTTCCCTTCAGCCCTGTTGGGAAATATTTTTCTGATAATAATGCATGGACAATATATTATCCCTTGCTAAACCCTGTCATTACATTGAAATCATTTAAGTAAAAGATTTTCAGATATGTTGTAGATGTTTTTATTATAATTATTATTATTATTATTATTATTATTATTATTATTATTATTATTATTATTATTATTATTATTATTATTATTATTATTATTATTATTATTATTATTATTATTATTATTATTATTATTATTATTATTATTATTATTATTATTAATAATAATAATAATAATAATTATAATAATTATAATAATAATTATAATTATAATAATTATAATAATTATAATAATAATATGTTTGTCTGTTTGGTATTGAGATAACTCAAAAAGTTATGCCTTGATTTCATTGAGATTTTCAGGAAATGATAGTGACACGAGGAAAAAAATTATAAAATTTTGATGGTGATTAGTGGAGGTACTTGGGGGAGTACATGTGTGTGTTTCATTCGGTTGGTCCGGGCAGAAGTGAAAGGGAGGGTGGTTGAGCTGCCTTGGCTGAGTCTGAGAGCTTTATTATTAGAATTCTAATTATTTTTAATTGAATTAAGTTTTTAGTGAGGATGTGTGTGAACTTACTGATAGTGAACATAACTAACATTGAACTAACATTGAATCTAACACAATGGGCTTAGAATAACTAACAGAATGAATAATGGAAGTGTGGAAAGCTTGTGGGGCACAAGGCAGAAGGCAATGTCACCTGTAACAAATAAAATTAGATTCATGTCCATGAATCTCTTCCCCAGTGCATGCTGGGACGGTGCTCTGCATCAATGTCCAAACCATACCATTGTATTCAGGGGTGGTCACAAAAACACACATGCAACATTTATAGAACATCTGATTTACCTTTTACAAGTTATTCCAATTAATGAGAATAACCAGAATATAAAGAGATCAACTGAGATGAAACCTCTACTGTGGTTCTTTAAGGGAAGAGCAGTAAGCAGAATAAAAGACTGTACTGCTGTTATTCAGTAATAACAGTAGTGGACTTTATTGCTGAAAGAAAATATAGAAAATAAATAATATTTTATTTTATCTTTTCCAAAAAAAAAAAAAGCCTTGAAAAGGAAACTGCTTCCTTTGTAAAAGCTGCATCTCCTGTTACTGAAAAGTTTATTTTCTTTTGTTGACTTTTAACAGGAAATCAAATCTAAACTTTCTTCAGTATCACAGTTTTCCTTTCTTTGTGGTTGTTGTTGTATTTATGGTATTTGCAATCGAAAAAAAAGCTTGTATTTTTCCACAATATTTAATTTAGGGATAGTTGAAGTTGGTGATATTGTGCTGCCATGCTTCGATAGTGATGGCACGAATCGCATGGATGCCAGTGTTTTTATCAAAGTGAATTAGTGATGGATTACCCTCATGAATCATACATTAATAATATCCAAATTTTACACATGGTCCATGTTGATGAGCATGAATGTATGCCACTTATTACAGACTGTCAATATCTGAGAATCTGAAAAAAAAACACCTGTTATTTTACAGAAAATGTTTTCATGAGGCTCCCCTTAGAGTTCATATTAGATCTGCAACCCTGATTAATTTGAGAGAAAATTTCATTCATGTTTATGTGTTAAACAGTTATATCAACTCTCTTCTTCATTATGTTGTGAATTAAATATATATTTATGACATTTGCACATTATTGAATTCTGTTTTTCTAAGCATTTTACACAGCGTCTCAACTTTTTTGGAACTTAGGTCGTGCTAGACACAAATTCCTGTAGATTACAATGAAATGATACATGACATTAAAGATCAATTCGTTGTCATATTTACCAACAACCACATCCGTGATGACTGAAAATAGATTGTGAAGCATTTCCAAGCAGGAAAATTAATATCAAAGACAATTATCAGCACATCGAGTCAATGCATGTTCATAGCACACACACACACACACATTCCCATAATTCCTTGCAGTTTATACACAAATACTGGTGCCAGATTGTCTTTGATCTAAATTTGATCCACTCACACTCACTCATTTCCCAAGATAGCGTTGCTTTGAAAAAATGTTTAAAGTTACTTTCAATCAAAAAAAATTAATAAATGATCGTACTACTCACCAGCTAATGTGTTTTATGTGAGTTGGACATAGACATAAATAAAGCAATTTCCATAAAACTTCACAAACTGATGAGACATCACAGCAACAGAGCCTTAAAGAATGGATATTTCAGTGAGTAAAATACAATCGATGTATCAGTCAATGAAATCTGCTAACGAACTACTAGTGGAGATACACAGTGTAGATGTATTCATCACACTCCAGTACAGATCTGCCATCACCAAAAGGAGCCAGATGCTGTAAAATTGGCTGATGGAGGCTAAAATAGCAGATGAAAATTAAAAGAGAGGAGGAGGAGGAGGAGGAGGAGGAGGAGGAGGAGGAGGAGGAGGAGGAGGAGGAGGAGGAGGAGGAGGAGGAGGAAGATGAGGAGGAGGAGGAGGAGGAGGAGGAGGAGGAGGAAGATGAGGAGGAGGAGGAGGAGGAGGAGGATGAGGAGGAGGAGGAGGAGGAGGAGGAGGAGGAGGAGGAGGAGGAGGAGGAGGAGGAGGAGGAGGAGGAGGAGGAGGAGGAGGAGGAGGAGGAGGAGGAGGAAGATGAGGAGGAGGAGGAGGAGGAGGAGGAGGAGGAGGAGGAGGAGGAGGAGGAGGAGGAGGAGGAGGAGGAGGAGGAGGAGGAGGAGGAGGTAAAAACAACTTCATTTTTGATTTGCTTCTCAGCTACAGAAAGCAGTGACTTCCCTCCTGCCTCTTTAGTTGTTCTTCAAAAGTTAGAAGGCAGTCACTGTTAAAAATCACACCCAGGTTTCTGCTCAGTAGCTTTGCACCAGAGTGCACACTAGCCCTAAAATGATTTAAAATACAAAATCTACCATGACAGTGTTATCTCCTCCTCTTCCTTCCTACCTAGTGAGGAAGCTGCACTCTATCAGACAGAAACTACATTAGCTGACTTGTCTCTTGGCAACGTCAACTGCCTTTTAAACTACATTTATGTGATGCCGGGTCCACACAGCACACATTTTATATGGAAAAAATAATTGTCACAATCACGTTGAACTGAGATTGATAAGTGAGAGACATAGAGTACTTAGTAATGCATGTTCATGTTCAGTTCAGTTTCACTTCCTCGCCTTGGGTGTGTGTGTGTGTATGGGTATGTGTGTGTGTGTGTGGGGGGGGAGGGGGGGTCTGTGGTGTGTGTGTGTATGTCTGTGTGTGTGTGTGTGGGGGGGGGGGGTTGGGGCACAACACCTAGGAACAAGCATTGTGCATTAAACGAAAATAAATGTGTTTCTCCTGTACTCGGAGCAGCCCAATATAAAATCTGAAAAATTTGCTGGGGGAAGTAAAGGCACTGAGTTCTCTCTCTCTCTCCCTTTCTCTCTCGTGTCTGTATTTGTAATTTCTATAACCTATCTTACATACATACATATATATATATATATATATATATATATATATATATATATATATATATATATATATATATATATATATATATAGAGAGAGAGAGAGAGAGAGAGAGAGAGAGAGAGAGAGAGACAGAGAGAGAGAGAGAGAGAGAGAGAGTGCTGTTATGATATGATATATTATACTGTTGATGTTATGATGGTGCTATAGAGACACTGCTAAAATCTAGTTTCATTGTGTCACAGTGACAATAACGTTTCTATTCTATTCTATTCTATTCTATTTTCCCAAAACATCTACCATTGACTGAAAGCAGCTACTGATCTAAACTGTTATGCTATTAATCCTATCTATACATGTAAATAATTGGTTTAAAATACATGTCATCTTTCCATGGTCATCAGACATTTGGATGTTCAGATGCTCTTTAGTTACCATGGAAACACTGTCATCTTCTACAACATTGTTTCACCAGTAAAACCTATGGAGTTGGATTAATGATAGTGAAAGGACACACTGGGTTTATGTACAGTCAGTGCTATAATTAACTGAAAAACTTTATGTTTTGATGATGATGATAATAATAATAATAATAATAATAATAATAATAATAATAATAATAATAATAATAATAATAATAATAATAATAATAATAATAATAATAATAATAATAATAATAATAATAATAATAATAACCTTTGATTTTGCTCTGAGCTTATATGAACACCTTCATGATCAGTGATTTAAAAATAGATTAATTCCCAGAGGAAATAAAGTGCTAAATTCAGAGGATAATAGTATAATATTAAAAATTATAATGATGCTAAATCAATTAGGAAAGGTTTAATTAGATAGATGATTTAATTCAGGAACTGATGGGAAAGTCACACTGGGTCTTTGTGGATGAACTGAACTAATGTTGTAAAATAACAGCTGAACCTGTTTGTGCCTGACAACACTTGTTTTAAAGTACTACTAAATAACAAAACATCTTTTCAAACTGTAAACAGAATATGACTCAGTTTTATCTCATAAGTGGCTCCTGGCTTAACAAACCCTGTCCCTCGCACATATTCTATCTTATTTTGGCCAGAGGTGGTAAAAGTACTCTCATTCTGTACTTAAGTAGAAATACAGCTACTGGTGTGAAAAAAATACTCTGGTAAAAGGATTCAACTCCTTTACTTACGTAAAAGTAAAAAAAAAGAAAAAAAAGAAAAACTACAATTTCTCAATTGGATTAAACTATAAAATAAAAAGTAAAACAGCATTTTTTTGTTTTGTTTTTGGCAATAATATTAACCAGAAAAAAAAAAATCTGAAAAGTTTCAAAAGTATCTAAAATACAGCCTTTAAAAGATAAGGTCACTGTATTCAGTTTTGTGGGTATGGGCAGAAAATGTGAGGAAAAAAAGTCACAATTGAGATAAAAAGTTATTATGAGAATTAAATATATATATATAATTATATGCATAATTTTAAGAGAAAAAGTCAACATTGTGAGATAAAATGTTAAAATTGTGAAATAAGTAAAAAAAAATTATGAGACAATAGTAATATATATATATATATATAGTAATATATCTGTTATATGTGGAGAAGTGTCCTGTTGAGTAGATAATGAACCCCCCTTCTTATTTATTTATTTATTTGTTTATTTATTTATTTATTTATCTATTTATTTATTTATCTGTTTTGTTTTGTTTAGTGTGCAACATTGTATCTGTTGAGTGTTTTCGTATGGTATGTCTCTATGTACGTATGTGAAATATGCCTAAAAAAAATCCAATAAAAATATTCATATACAATATAAAAATCACAGTTTCTCTCCTCCACTGATTTTTCCTCTGGTGACTTATTTTTAATAATGTCACATATGGTTAGTTTGAAAAAGTAATGAGTCTATTGTGAGAATGTAAAGAGTATAAAGTACAGATATTTATGCAAAAATTTAGGGACAGAGGCATGACAGGAATAAAAGTAAAAAGTTGCCAGAAAAATAAATACTGAAGTAAAGTACAGATACCTAAAAAAATCGACTTAAGTACAGTAATGAAGTACTTTTACTTAGTTACTTTCCACCTCTGATTATGGTATCGATCCATCTGAGGTGATCATGTCTATGCATGTGTTAATGTCAGTATATCAGTTGCTTCTATGTATGTGCCAAGTTTGTTTCTGTGTTAAATTCTTGTAAATAATTATACATAATAGTGATAGTGATGTTTTACTCTGTTCTTCAACAATCTTTGAGCACATGTAAAATAGCTTCTATAATAATTTCTATAATTTCATATCATTTCATTTTGAACATTTTATAGTTGTTTTTCATTGTAGATATGATTTAAAAAATATATTCTGTTTTCTATAACAATGTTTTAGACATGTATTACCTATAATAATGCTCCAATATATTTAACAGAAAAGACGTTACATTTAAGCTGCCCCCTCCCCTCCCTCTTCCCAGTCTCCCTGCAGAACGAAACAATCATTGTATTTGTTCCTTTTCCGGGCTGTGTCAACATTACAAGGACAGTCGGTTGGATCAGCCGCAGCTTGAGGTCAACCTGACTGACCAAAGATAGCACACACACATATGAACTGATAATATTCCAGTCCCATCCCTCCACCATCGACACCTGCTCCTTTTAGCATCCTTATCTCTGTGTTTACATTAGTGTTCTTCCTTGTGTTCTGAAAAAAAAAATCCCTCACAGTGCTCAAAATGTTTTTCCAATATTTTGATGTGAATATGTGCTTTGCTTATCTGCGCTCTGTGTTCACTATTCTTCAAATTTCAAACAATTTGGAAGGATGAGCTTGATTTACAGCTTGCATCTTGTGTGTGAATTAAGGAGAGGTTCAACAAATTGTATTTTCGTTTGCAACGTCAGTGATGTTTGCAAATGACAAATAAACTGATTCTGATTCTGATTCTTATATATATATATATATATAAAAATGTTCCCCTCGCCCCACGTGGGCGGTGTCTCCTTCAGACTCGGGTCCTCTACCAGAGGCCTGGGAGCCTGAGGGTTCTGCGCAGGATCTTAGCTGTTCCTAGCAATGCGCTCTTTTGTACAGAGATCTCTGATGTTGTTCCTGGTATCTGCTGGAGCCATTCTCCCAGCTTGGGGGTCACTGCCCCTAGTGCTCCGATCACTACTGGTACCACTGTTGCCTTCACACTCCACATTTTCTCTAACTCCTCTTTCATATATATTTCATATATATATATATATATATATATATATATATATATATATATATATATATATATATATATATATATATATATATATATATATATATATATATATATATAAATAAACATCTACGTAATCTGGATCATTGGTAATCTCTAAACCTAATTTGGTATGAATTTAACTGATGCTTTTGCTGCTAGAGTGTGAACAAGCAAACAAACAGAACCAAAAACAATACAATTTCAACACAATAATAACTTATGTGTAACAAACATTTGTAGGTGAACATGGGTGGATTTCTCACGTAACCTAATAAAAAAAATAATCTAATTTACAGTGTAAAATGAGCCCATTTTCAGATTTGGATGATTCCTTCTTTAACATGTGGATTTAACACTAAGTATAATTACCACAGTTACATTTTCACACACAACAAAAGAAAGCAAACTCAAAGTCGGTAATGGATATTTAATGACTCTCAGACTATTTCTATTCTGCTGAGACTTGCACTCAAAATGTTAAATTCGTTTGTTTCATTAAGATTTCCTTCTAACCTTTACACTTTGGCCATGCAATTAAACCTGCTAACTTGTAAAAACACGTTTTAGGATTACAATGCTGACAGTATGGGGGTGAGGGGGTTGTATTGTGTTACTTCAGGTTGATTTACGGTTAATATTAGAGTTTTTATGAAATCATGAACCATTAAGTACAATGATGATTATATTATATTTGTATTCATCACATGAACCCCAGACATAAATATAAGGTACTGCTGTACTTCTCAAAATACGACCACAATATTCATCCATCTTATGAAATACAATTGTTTTGGTAGTAATAATCATATGTAATATATACTTGTCTTCTATTAATGACCTTGTGTACAAATATTAAATTTTTTTTTATTTGTTTTTTTACAATTTTTATATTCTCAATTTCTATCCTTTTTTTAAATTGTCATGTTTGTATCCAGAGTTAATTGTATTCTCTTATTGGAATTTATTTTATAAATTGTTTTGTTACTTATACTTTATTTATAACTACCTGTTTGCATTGAAAAAGGAGATGCTACCAGTATGACACTAAAAAGAAATCTATTCTATTCTATTCTATTCTATTCTATTCTATTCTATTCTATTCTATTCTATTCTTCTTGTGTTGTATTGAACTGTGTTCTGTGCTGTTCTATTCTATTTTATTCTATTCTATTTTATCCTCTTCTATTCTACTCTGTTATGTTCTATTATCTTATATTATGTTGCATTTTGTTCTATTCTATTCTAAAACTTTAATAAGTGAAGCATTAACTTTGCCAAAAGTTGTTCATACAGTTCAAACTCCCCTTAAGTTGAACTACATTCTGTGCTTGACTGTGGAGAAATTATGAAACACAAAGTAGAACAGAATGCTTTAATGAGACTTACTGTATATTCATTAATGTATTGCCCCAGTGCATCCTGGGAGGGTTTCTAACATTTATCACACTGCAGTAGCTTCTCCCAGTCACTGAATACAGAGGAGGGTTCAACCACCTTTATTTCAATCATTCAGGATAATTTCAGAATTACCAAGCACATCATTAAACAGAAGAGTGTGTGAGTCTGAACTGGGTGAACCACATTAACCCTTTCATGCATTTATGGACACATTATTTAAGCTCACTTTCCAAAGGTTTATAAGTAGGGCTGTGCAGGTTTTCCACAGAAATCTTGCTAAACCTGATGGTAGACCTGCTGGGGAAGTCCACCTGCAGCCCACCATGTTAAAAAAAGGTGTATTATGTGTGTTATTGTAATACTAATACTAATAATAATAATAATAATAATAATAATAATAATGGATTAGATTTATATAGCACTTTTCAAGGCACCCAAAGCGCTTCACATTAGTGTTCCATTATTCATTCACTCTCACATGCTTCCTCTGGTGGTGGTAAACTACATATGTAGTCACAGTTGCCCTGGGGCAGACTGACAGAAGCGTGGCTGCCATTTCGCGCCTATGGACCCTCTGACCACCACCCAACATTCATACTCATTCATACACCAGTGCGAGTGACACTGAAGGCAAGGAGGGTGACGTGTCTTGCCCAAGGACACAACAGACTGACTAGGACAGAGCGGGGATCGAACCACCAACCATTTGGTTAATGGACGACCTGCTCTGAGCCTTGGCTGCCCCTGAGTTGGTGTAAGACTTACTTACACCAACTCTAGAGTCTAACAAAAGAGCACACTGTTTTAATGCAAAAATTTTTTTTTTTAAAAATTCACGTAGTGGTCACATTTAAAAGTCAAATAAATTAACAGTAATGTGCTTGCACTTGAAAACCCTCGCTCTGGCATGAAAAGACTGTGAATTAAAACAGGAATTGGTTTGTGCAGTGGGTGTGTAAAGGTATCAAAGATGTCAAGAAAGTGTAAAAGGTACATTTCAACATTGTGACTGGATAGATTTACATACAGGTGTCATAGTAGACGTCCAATAATAACACGTAGCATAGACGTATGGTCATAAATGTCCTTTTTAATTGTCATGTCCATATTCACTACAATGCATTGGATCAGATTTGAGTTGACAAAATTGAAAAGCCAAAAAAATAAACAGGCTATTTATTCAGAGCAGTAGCTTCAATGAAAATAGTCCTTGGCGTAAAATGTATTCACTTTCGCCATCTGACTAAACTGTACCATATACCATACCACAAAAAAACTTTCATTCCATTTGCCATTACCATCCTTAAATACAACATTACACTCTTCAACATACACTTATTTTCAAGATGCACTGGTCACATGTTTTAATTTAATTTTTTAAATACATTATATTTGTTCACTTTTATCATGTTCTTAAAGGGGATACAGAATCAAAATTATGGTTTTAATTTTTTTGGTGATATTTCAGAGTCTCCCTGCTGTTGGGAATACACACCGAGTGCCAGGCAGTGTCATAATCTCTGTTTCAAATATTTCTTCTTTTTGAATTGCCGCCAGAAATTTGACAAATGTGAGTTTGGCTGAAGTGTGACATCATATTACAATGAGTACCACCCCCCTGCACAGCTAACCCCATTTCATACATGCCCCCTTCAAACTGTTTTCCTGACAAAATGTTGCCCTGCTGTGTGTGCGTCTGGGTCTGTGGTCCGGGTTGATCAGACGGGCTGGTCCGCAACTGTGGTGTCATGGTTTGTCTAGCTGACCTGAGTCCAGACGAACCAGACCCAAACGTTCACCAGGGTTGTAACAGCGTGTATCCTGGTCTGAGCCCTGGTCGTTGTACGTGCATCCGGGTCTGCAGTTAGTCTGACCCGGGTTGACACCGCGACCGTGATGCCTCATCGGGCTGGCCCGGGTCCAAACAAACCAGACCCGAATGTGCACGGGGGCTGTAAAACTCAGCACTCAGTCCACTTTGATTCTCACCAACTGAATTTATTTCATGGGTGTGTTTGTCTCTTTTTGTCTGCCTCATCTCTTTTTTTTTCATATACAACTGGATCCCCGAATGGGCCATGGCTAAAGATAGAACGTTGCTAATTGACTTTAACAGTGAAAGTTGTCACCAGTGAAAGTGAACTGAGAAAGTGGAAGTGATGGCAATGGCAGACAGCAGTTTCCAAATAAGCTCAGAAAAGACACCAAGAAGAGTTCTACACCCACTATACATACATAGTGTTTTTAAGAAGGTTCTGAGCACTTACAGACCTAACCAATTTTTTTTGGGCTACATATGACATCACAGAACAAGGATTAATACCTCTTTCAACCACTCATTATCACCTTTAAAATGTGTTTTGAGCCATGACAAAGACAAAATTCTGTTACCATTTGGGACAAAATATTCTCTATTCTATTTATAAACTATATACAGTGGTACCTCTACTTACGAAATTACTGTACTTATTATTGTACTGCAAATTTTTTGTAAATAGAGCTGCATTTTACATGTACAATAAAAGGCCTAATTCATTCCAAGGCCCCCTGATACTACCCCTCAAACTCTTTTAATATCAATACATCATTGTGAAATTCATATATCATGATATTTTGTAAAACCAATATTTCCTTACACCCCTAGTTGTCAGCAACTCTATGTAAAATCTACTGGACAAATTTCCATTAAATCTTCAGGAAAGGCATAAGGTGATGCAGAATAGATCCCAGTACATTTTGTTAAATGTAGGTCAAAGGTCAAGGTCACCAAAAATATGTTTTTGCAATGGTCAGAGATAGGACAAACCAAGAATTTCCTTCTCCTTTATATATATTCAGTTTTGCATATAGCTTATTTTTGGTCTTGTTGTTGATGTTCACAATAAAGGTCAAAATGTCATTTTGGATTTACCTTTTGAAATATTCATCTTGGACACTTCCAATGAACACCTAAATATTCATATTTACATTCTGCATGTTATGGTTTGAGATAGATTGACAGACAGACAGAGTACTCAGTTATTATTGCTGACAGATAGGCTATATGCAGGCTCCAAAATGGCATCATGACCTTTGACCTTGAGCAACTTTGAAAGGTTAAACCCCTAGTCTCACGTTTGAAGCAGATGACCATTAAAAACTAAAACATTTGCATTTTTTTTTTTACATTTTACTTGTATATTTCATTGTATTTTTCAATAGCAAAGAGTTGAACTACGACAACATTAAAAGTATAACTCATTCTTTATAGGAATAACTGCCTGAGATATATGAGATATATTTTTCTCCAATTTGCAATATCTGCATAATTTTACTCTCTTAACACTGCTAAATAATTTTTTTTTATTTTGCCAAAAATACGAGATATTATGAGTTATTATTCTGATTATTATATTTCTATGTGACATCACTGATGAGTTATCAGATTAAGTTTAGGACTCATGCAACATGTTTTAATGTTTAGTATCACTTTAAAATAGTTGATGGGAAAATAAATGTTCCCAACTCTTTTGATATCATGAATATTTATGAGTTCTTATTCTTAGATCTTTTCGCACTTGATCACGCATCAAAAACATGCAGTTACAAAATTACAAAGTCAATCCTTTGAGTCAGGGTTGATAATTTAGATGTCGATTTATGTTTTTAACAAACTCCAGTGAAAGTCCATGGACGTCTTCTTCACTCTACAGGAAAATGAATAATGTATGAATGTCACACATGCATATTTATCCATACAGTGTAGTCAAAAAGTGCTTATCCAAGCGTGGTCTATTTGACTAACCATGTGTGAAGCAGAACCTCTGCTTTGAAACATGTCTCCCTGTTTGATCGGTGAACGTTGGCAGCTACAGGAGAGGAAACTCTCAATGTTAAAACTTGAGATTTCAAGACTCAAGTTGTGAAGTTTTATGGCTGATGCTTCTCTGCAGCTGCTGGAAGCGTCTCAACACAACATCACACCACTTGTTTAGCCAGTTGTCAGTGAGAAGACGACCAAATCTCACACCAAGTACAGCAGTGACTGAACAAGGCGCTAACAGTTATTCTGTAGAGGTGGGTTGATGGTGGCCAAGGTAGGTTTGGTGTGTGTTTACACTCCACATGGCTCAGGAAAAGAAGCTGCAGAGCTTGAGGACAGGCAAGCCAGATAGTTGCCTGGAGATAGTGGTGGCCATTAAACCACTAAATGCTGATATAGGAACCAGAAAGAACCAATTACATTTTTGTGGTGATTGGTGGAGGTGCGTGCGCTTGCGCATATGTTTGTGTGATACACACACACATTAACAGAAACATTGACTATTCGACATGTGGACTCCTTTAGCACAAGTCGACTTAAATTTGGAGGAGTTAACAAGTAACATGTTGTTTCTCTCCCTTTTACTTGGCATGTAAACACAGACCAGTCAGACCTAAACCAGAGCAGACATGGCAGCTGCAGGTAAAACAGGGGGTGGTGGGTCTGACTAAACAAAACTGCACAGTGACCTGAACAACATGCAAGTCCAATTTAAAATGCAACAAAAACACAAGCGTCATGCATGGCATCTGCTAGCTAATGTGATTTATATGAGCAGCAGCGCAGACAACACGCATTACGACAACAAACTTTTTTTTCCAAACATGATGCGGACAAGTGTGGTGTGTGTCCTGGCGGTCCACTGCTTTAAACGTTTTGCACTTGATGTAGGGTGACCATATGTCTAGATTTTGTCCAGACAGACATTTCTAAAACCGGACTGTCTGCACGTCTGCCATGTGTCCTCACTTTTTACATTTTGTCCTTAGGATGAAATGTAAAAAGTGAGGACGCGTGACAGATGTCCAGACAGTCTGGTTTTAGAACCGTCGGTCCAGACAAAATCTGGATATATGTTAACCCTACTGATGTTGTGTGGTTATATTTAATCGAAAACTCAAGGCTAACGCCTTTGTTTTGTTGGGGTTAAAATGCTGATGCTTGTGTCTTGTCAGTGGACATTGTTATGTTGCAGTGAACTTTAATACAAGTTGTTCATTGCTGGACAGACGTGTGTTTGTGTTGTTCCTCCGCTGACAATGTGATGACGTTATCACGTCCTGTCGACCTATCTTCGACTTTATTGATGGATAAATCGACTTGAAAAAGTCATTAATGCCCTATTGTGTATGTGTGTGTGTAATTTAAAAAAGCATTCAAATGTTTTTGTGTAATGTGTCCATGTGTCTATTTCTTTTTGAAGTTCTATTAAGTTTCAGAGCACTTTTGGAATAAAATGGAGCTACTTTATCCTCACTAGTGTGACAGGAGACACTTGAAGCCTGTCCCAGCTACTTAAGGACAACCTGGACCAGTCCTCAGTTCATCGCAGGGCTGACATGTATAGACAAACAATCATTCTCACACCTATGAGCAATTTCAGAGTAATCAATTAACCTATCAGTTAACCTCTACCCTTAACTCCACACAGAAAGGTCACATCAACTGGTATTGAAAATCAAACCCAGGACCTTCTGTGAGGGACAAGCGCTAACGACTGCACCACAGAGTCTTGGAGAAAAGTTCATATTTTACATATTTTTGTTATTTGATTATTTTCAACAATGATGATTCTGGGCTTTCAGGGACATCTGTTGGACCTCACTTTGAGAACTTAACTCATCTGTTTTTTTTCCTCCAGTATTCATCTCAAATGTCTCAGAAATTGTGAGAAGCCCATACAGTATTTTTGTGACATGCACAGGTGGGGTGGGGGCCCCAGGGACCCAACAGACCATAGCAACGACACTGAAAAGCTGCTTGTAAGTCTGATGGTGTGGGGTTTGTCAGTTGAGAGGCTTTTCTTGTGATGGCTTTGACTCTGCTAACCAAAATGAAGTTAAAAATGTTCATTTAGTTTCACTGAGACACATAAGATCCAGTTGCAAGAGAAAATTATGCTTCAACAAATAACTCTTCCCCCACTATGAGCCCTGAATTTGTATGAATTGTGTTTCTATTAGACCAGAGTTGGTCAAAATAAGTCCAATAGTTGGCTCTGACCTTCCCGTATGAGGTCATTAGCATATTAAAAGTCAACACAAATCTATATCATCCAGTTTTTATTTTGTAGAATCTGCTAAATTAATGTTTTTTCACATGTACTTTCTACATGCAGCATAAGGCAAATGCACTGATTAGTTTGTTGGTCAGTTTCAGCCCATTAAAATGTTAGCCAACACACGCTAAATAAATAAATACAAATATTGATTACGAGATAGACATGGATGTCTAAATATTTAGTTACTGAAGTCAAAACAGGAACAGAGATATGCAAAAGTGTGTGTGTTAAGATAACATGGAGCTGGTTTTGCACCATTTTGAAAATGTTTTTCTTAATATTAATTAAATAGTTGTATTCTATGCCCCACATTTTCATTGCATCATTGTATTGTTTGATTTATTGTTTTTATAGACACATATTGAGCGGTGCTGCAGGTGAATTGGTCTGGCCTTTAATAACTGTCAAAGTTTGTCATGCACCCCCACAGGAAAATGAATTGCCCACCCCTGTATTAGACAGTTCAGTAGTGTATGATTTACACACACTGCTTTAGTTCAGTAAGAACCCAAGAAGCTGCCAGCGATCAACAACATCTAATGATTTAAAATGCTTAATAACTTCTAAACCACTAAACCTGGCAATACATGCTGTGTCTCAACTTTTCAGTATCAGCACATATGACCCATTTAGACAATCTGACACCAAGTACTGAACACGGACACGTCATCATCTTCTGTAACAATGATTGAAGAAGAAAATCTATATAGTTTGATTCATATCAGATACATGTTGACACTTGTTTTCATGCACAGTTAATGATATATTTTGCTGAAATATAATGGGTGCGGCCATGGCTCAGTTGGTAGAGTGGGTCATTCGGTACAAACTGAAGGGTTGGTGGTTTGAATCTCACTCTATCCAACTCAGTCTGTTGTGTCCTTGGGCAAGACACTTCACCTTCCTTGCCTTCAGTGTCACTCCCACTGGTGTATGAATATTTGTTGGTGGTCAGAGGGGCTGTAGGTGCAAAATGGCTGCCATGCATCTGTCAGTCTGCCCCAGGGCAACTGTAGCTACATATGTAGTTTACCACCACCCTTAAAGACCCTATTGTTATATTACAACACTGGGTTAAGGATTAAATCGGGGTACAAACTGAGGAAACCAGCTGTTATGAGACACAACTTGATTTGTGCTGTGTTTAGGAGGTGAAGTTTATAAAACCAAGCCAAAAAAAATTATATAAAAATTATATACACAGTAAATTTTGCAGTGTTAAATCAACACTTAGAGAGTTTATTTAACTTCTTCTAGAGTGTATTTGGTCCCATTGTCTCCAAATTAACACTGCAAAATCTACAGTGTATATATATATATTAAATTATTTCTACCATGCATCCATTTTTACTAGGTTATAAGTTTGAGTTCTTCCCACTCCTTTTTGAGTACAACAAATTGTTGATTGATGTTTTGATGACGTGTGCTTGAAATATAATTAACTGTTCATCCTGGATCAGGTGTAAACTTTACCCATTACTGATGTACTCTTCATGAATGAGGGTGACTCACTAATTCATTTTAATAAAACAAGCTCATACACCCCAAAAGAAACCTTCTTAAAACAGAAGAATAAACTTTTCTATTCACTCTGGGAGATGAATTACTATAATTTATGTCATTATTCAGAAATAAAAGGAATGGAAAAAGAATAGTGATTTTAATTTCATTTTGAACTCCATGAATAAAAACATTTATTTTGGTTTGTGGATCTGGGACAGCAACTACAACAAAATACTTTATTTTCTTCTCACCTTGATTAAACAGAGAATAAAATATTGTTTATTGAAGATCATTTCTAATTCATCACATCCAACACTTAATTGTACTGTTGATATTATTGAATACAACGCTTCTCCTTCACTCTCCTGTCATTCCTCTACAGTTTGTTTTTCTATTCTTATTAATGGTAATAATTCTATAAAAACCTATTTCATATCCATGGTTAATGTTGCATCTGTGATCTCTGACTATGAATACACACTTAATTCCCCTAATAGTGAAAGTATACTTCACAGTCTGATACTAATGAAGCTACACAGCAACAAATTTATAATTGAACAATAACATTGATTTGATTAACACTAACATGTAAGAGTCACACAAAAATTAGACTTTCAAAAGACATCAGAAACGCAATCATGTGACTAAAAAGGACAAAAAAGAAAACATGGAATGAATAAAAGCACTGTTTTTGTCAGTACAATGCCATAGATATTAATATAAGTAATTAGGTTATTATCAAGAAAACATGGACAATGGTTAGATATCGACTCTGAAATTAAACTACTATGCACTACTTCTGTTGTTATTATATATTTGTCCAAACAAATGTAACTTTGATTGTACCAGGCATTAAAATGAACAACAAACTGAAGAAAATAGGGAGTGGTCTAATAAGTGTGTAGAAGTATATGCTCATGATCTGCAGTATAGTGTGACTTGATTGTGATTAGAGTTATTTACAAAAAGACTATTGTAATTACAGTGCAGTGGAGAAACATATTATTCTTACTTATCAGTTTACAGTGCTTGATAATGTTTTGGGTTTGTTTTTTTTTAGCAAAATTGGGCAAAAATTCCATAATTATCTTTTAGCATAAATTAAATGGGAAGGTTTCTTTTTGTTATAAAAAAATATATATATGTTTAACCTACTGTTCCTAAAATCTAATGACATTTATTCTACATTACTGGCAATCAATAAATGAAATTAGGTATGAATTCAGGCACAAAAACCCTCATCCTTGACACATATTGTTGGAACAAAGAGTCAGTTCTGATGGACCCAGATACAAAACTCTGAACCAGAAGCTTAACTTTAATATGTTTATTGAAACACAGAAAAAATGAAGGTTGTTTTTGTGGCCGTTCAGCTGATCCGCAGGTGGGACGGCACGGCAAAAACTGGTCACTGGGCAGGCAGAGTTAGACACCAAAAAAATCCAGGGATATAAAACACAATCCAGCGAAACAGGTGAAGGTCAAACCAGATGATCAGTCCAAGCAACGCGATCCAGCAGGGATTAGGCATTAAATATATTAATAATTAAGAATGTTAAAATAATTTTAGGTCAGATAATTACAATTCAGTTAAACTCTATTTTATTTCAAGCACACAAAATCAGAAAAACATCAAGGCATCAACCAAAATTATCTTTATTTATTTATTTTTTTGCACTCAATAAGGAGTTGGAAGTACTAAAACTTTAAAATTCCCACTCTGTTTTTGGAAACTAATAATCAAATTAATTTAACTACATTTTTTCTGTCCAATTACACAAAGCATCCATACAAACCATTTATATACACATATTTTGTAAGTCACCTCACACAATTAGATTTATATAAGCAACTGTAAGTATATTTATATTCACTTTAAATTTACTACAATGCAGTGTTTCATAGATAAAATTACAATTCAATCTAAGGTGGGTCAGACCAGTAAAATAGAAAATACTGTAAAAGCATATTTACCTCTTTGTTTTAAAGTAAAAATAAATAAATAAGAATACACTTTTTTTTTTTTACATTCACAGACTAGCCTTTTACAACAAATCTGAACAGATAACTTGAAATGTCTTAAGAGAAATATGTGGAATTGTACGAATAATCTGCCTGTGGCTAAATGTACTGTGTATTTGTAAATCCAATGTGATAAGTGAGCTGTGGTGTATATGTATAAATGATAAACTGAGGCATAATATTATTGAAATTGCATTTATTTTTTGGAAGAATTTTCAGGCTCATATTTGTTTATGTTATGTTGATGTAAACATATTTACGATATTTTTATTTTTCTTTTTCTTTTTAACTCAAAATCATTGAAAAAAACTTAGGAGTTGACATGATTTATACATACATACATACATAACTGAATACTGAATTTTTCAATAAAATTTATCATTAACTGAAGATGTACTGTGTCCATCCACTATCATTGATCTAACTCCATGGGTTTTACTGATGAAGCAATGTTATAGAATATTATGGCGTTTCCATGGTAACTATGGAGCCTCTGATCATCCAAATAGGTCATATATGGTCATGAAATGATGCCAAACTGCATTTTACACCAATTATTTAAATGTATTAATGAATCAACATGGATTAAACAGTTTCAGGAGATGATTTTTGTACATTATGGATATTTGGGTCTTTATCCAGGAAAGATATTGTCTGATATGCAAATTGATAAAATACAATTTAAGAACGACATCTGCGGGCACTGTTTGAACAGGTCTGTGTAAAATAATTCATATAAACACATTCCTTTAATAAATATACATCTGTGACTTTCTCTAAGCTAGAATAAAAGAGCAGCTGTGAGAACCCATGTGTGCAATTTCATAATTTAACCAAGTTTAACTTCCCTTCCCTCTATTTATCTGCCACATTTTGCATACACCTCACCTTGAAGAGTTTCCCCACTGTACACTTGCAAAGTCATAATTCGTGCTTAATTTATTTTCCAGGCGACAAGAAAAATTACTTTGGAATTCTGCTTTGAAGGCTTAGTAATGCAATGACTCCAGTTAATTGCCTGATGCTTAAAGTGTTGCTACTGAAGCCATTTCTGCAGACACTATAAAGCAGTAATAAGAAGAGACGAAGAATGTAATTGTCATCATTTAGTTGTTGCACAGCTCACAACATCCACATATCTACAGTCTATCAAGCTCGTGGACTCTGACAGATCAATAGGAATCTGACTCTGTGAAATTCAAGTACAGTTTTTACCACTGCCCTGAGCGCTCAGTGATAAAAGAGGGCAAGCCAGACAGTGATGAATATGGATTTTGAAAAGGATTTTTTTTTTTTTTTATCTCAGAGGTATTTTATATCTCACTGCATACATGACATGCAAAAGACAAGCGGATATTTTAATTCAAGCTAGACCAGTCTGATCAGTGTAGATGGTACTCGCAGAGGAAATCTTCAAGACATGCCTTGCTTTAGGTGTAAGACATAGATGTTTCCTACTTCAAACATGCAGTCATATATAGTGTGTGTATGAGGACTGAACTGTGTTGTATTTTACGTGTTATAACTGTTATTGTGAGTATGCTAACGTTTGATTTAGCGGAATAAGAGTATGTGTAGTTATGCAAACTCAACAAGTTTGGGAGTTATTGTGAATACGCTCATTAATTTCGCCCAACATTTGCTTTATTTACTTTATTTGCTTTATTGTCATTGCAACAAGTGCAACAAGAGGGTAAGGTGCAGGCCTTTCAGTGCAAGAGATAGAAAATATCTATATAAATAATAAAAAAAAAAACCTGTGCAAATCCAGAAAATTAAAAAAAAAAGTACTAAAACACAATATACAGTTATAAATTATGAAAATATAAATATAAAAACAAACTATATACATGGTATATTGCACAGTGAATTATTATTATTGTAAACAGTGTATGCATTGTTCATGACAAGGTGTTTATGGGTTGGGAGAGATTATTGTAATCACTGTGTGTGTGTGTGTGTGTGTGTGTGTGTGTGTCTGCAGAGACATAACCTATCACGCTATAACGCAGTCCCTTCAGGATTTCGCGAGCATTTTTTGAGATTGTTTCGTCTTAAAATGTCTGATGTTGCATGAGCTTTCCCGAAAAATTGCGATGAAAGTTGCGGTGCTTTTTAGTCTGTTGTTGTGCGAAGAAGTGAAAGTTGGGATAAATAGTTGCAATTTTCTTTTTTTGTAATCAAAATTAATGAATCAAATATTTCACAATGACTTTATTCAAAGTCATTATGATATGGTCTTCAAAACTACCTTACCGAGTCGGCAAATAAACGATTACGAGGATTACAAAAATGCACTATTTTTTTTTTCCCAAATGCACCTGTTGGTTCAAAGGTTAAAGTGCATATGACCTCACAACACTACATGAAGTTATAGAACATCATAGAAATGTTTCAGTCAGTCAAATTATTACTAGCATTGTGTACTGTGTACTGTGTAGTGTGTACTCTGTAGTTATTCCTGACAAAATTAGAACAAAGACACATGGGTCTGTTGTCCAGGTTAAAACTGCAGCAAGGGGAATGTCTACAGAATATTAAATGTTTGAAGCAAAGGTATCAACTGGTTTAGTTTATAGGATATAATAACAACACAGATTAGGATGGATCCAAAAAGGTCCCGCCCCAGAACATTTATGAATGTTAGGAAAAATAGTGTGATGGATACAGGACGTGGGCATAGAATGAGTCCGTATCTGAGGTCGTGGGTCCGAACTGGACCCGTTGCAGGGGTAAGCAATTGCATGCGGATCCGTCACAGGTGACATCTGGGTTCATGACGCCTCTACGGGAGATGATATGATACGATGATAATAATTTTACAAGTGTACTCCGATACGGATCCGATTCGCAGATCCGATTTGGAGAACGTGGACTATCCACTGCAGACCTGTCACAGTATTTCTGCAGAGTAGGTGAGATATTAAGACAATCTTTTAAATATGGCAAATAAAATATTACCTGCATGACAAAAATGCAGCAAAAAAAGC
Organism: Siphamia tubifer; assembly: GCA_020466265.1. Classification (NCBI taxonomy): domain Eukaryota; kingdom Metazoa; phylum Chordata; class Actinopteri; order Kurtiformes; family Apogonidae; genus Siphamia; species Siphamia tubifer. The sequence goes on from CM035791.1 coordinate 23,203,563, forward strand.
ATTCTTCCAAATGCACCTGTTGGTACTAGTTCATCATTTTAGTCGGCAAATGCGAACTGCTGGCCGCGCACATGTACTATAGGCAGAAGCAGCAACGCAAGATGTCACAAATGATTGGTCACATTTTGCCGGAAAGTTGCAAAGATTGGTTAAAATTTGTGATGAAGTTGCAAATCGCAACTTTGCGAAATCCTGGAGGGTCTGATAACTCAATGAATACTTGAAATACCATCATGACATTACATGGGCATATACATTTTATTAATGCGCATCAGATGCAATGATCCATTTGAGTAAAGGTCAAAGGTCAAGGTCGCATTTAGCAGAAAGGTCAAAATCCCATTAGTGGCTCTGATTCAAGAGCAGGTTGTCATAGAAACTTGAGATTGGCACAAAATAGATTAGACATTCTCTGAATACTTTTTTAAAATTTGAAGAAATATGAGAGTTTTTGTTAATACATTTAATTAGGTTAGACTGACTGACTTATCTGACTGTTTTGTTTCACTTAATGTGCCTTATAGTCCAGTGTGTTGTATATATGGGGAAAAATGTTTTTAAATAGACCATTCATTGACAGTGCATCCTATAGTGCAGAAAAAAAAATCAAAATTAATCATGAATAGCAGTCAGTGCGGTGCATAGCATTTGTGCCTCACTGCAAAAAAAAGTCCTGGGTTCCATTCCAACACCAATCAATGGGGGTGCGAGAGTGCATGTTTCCCTGTGTCTGTGAGGGTTTTCCGGCTTCTCCCACAATCCAAAGACATGCACTGATAAATGGTGACGATGAAATTGGTTTGAATGTGGGAGTGATTGTTTGTGACCTGCAATTAACTGGTGACTTGAACAAGGTGTACCCCAAGTTCGGCGTTTAGTATCTGGGATGGGCTCTATGCGACCCCCATGACCCTAGTGAGGAAAAAACAAGTTCAGAAAATTGAATGGAATATTTCATTTTGTAATACCTTAGACATCACATCTAATGCTTTTTAATGCCATTTAAGACCTTCATTTTCACAAAATCTTCCTAGCTTTTAATGCTTTTTTAAAAACTCCATGCTCCCTCTAGTGGTCACATAAATCCCCTGTCGCATCAGTGTACATTTTTTTTTTTAAATGTATATTTCTACATTTCATTACACTGGTGTCTTTGGCAGAACCTCATGGCTTTGTATTGTAAACCCTAATGACTCATTTAGGTCATGTTGTAACATGTGTAGAAAACTATTACATATACTGTAGCTCCTTTAAAGCCACAGCTTGATGTGTGCTTACAATAAATCATTTGACAGTTAATCCTGTGTCTGCTTCAATAATACCAATTAAGCTCACAAAGACTCACATCCCACTGGAATTGTCAATGTTTGAGTGTGTTCTCTTCAAATACCTCTATTATTGAAAATCCCCTTTTCGTACAGGTGCTCTCAGTGCAGAATAAACACACGCAGGCATTTAGACCAAAAAGCTCAACCACATACTTCTCAGTCCACTCACTCTTAAATGGCTTGTTTTCATTGTCAGATTTCCTTTTTTTTTCAGTGCATAACATTTAGATGTAGTGGTAGATAACCTAACTACCCAGTCAACCATAGAAAAAGCTGACTTTTGTTTGCTTTGTTTTGCTCACTTTTACACAAGTAAAATAAAACAGCTGTGGTTCAGTTGGTAGAGAGGGTCATCCAATGACTAAAAGGTTGGGGGTTCACATCCCACCTCTGGCTGTCCTGTAGAAGTGTCCTTGGGCAAGACACTGAACCCTAAATTTGGCTCCCGGTACACTGTAGATTTTTCAGTGTTAATTTGGAGACAATGGGACCAAATACACTCTAGAAGAAGTTAAATAAACTCTCTAAGTGTTGATTTAACACTGCAAAATTTACTGTGTAGGTCTGGCAGGACCTTGCATGCGGGCCCGGATCTAGGCATAGGCAAGGGGGGGCAATGCCCCCCTAAATTTTGCGCCTGCCCCCCCAAACGCGATGCCGCACCTGCCCCTATCAAACCTACCAAACGCGATGACAAGGAAAAAATCCCACATGCTTTAAATGCAGCAGCCAAAGATATTCGCGCTGTTCTCTCCTGAATCTCTTCTGATTGGTAGATGCAACGGGAGGGCGTGGCCTCTCTCAGACTCGCTTGGCTTCAGTTCTGTCACTTTCTCACACCAATTTGACCTGACCGTCATAGAGACAGTCACACTGTACTCATTCACCGCAGCGATTTGCCTTTATTTCTTCCACTTATCTCTCCTCTACCGATCACGATGCGCAGATTTCTGGTTGCTAAAGCTAAAGCTAACACTAGTACTTGTGACAATGCTACGGTATTAGCAACGGAAGCTCCGACCTTCCGTTCCCGCCGCTCAGCCCGCTCCTCCTGCAGCAGTAGTGACACATTCACTCACTACCCAGCAGCCACTCGTCACCATTCCTTCCCCACTCGCTACAGGCACAAGCACCATAGCCACCGCCATTTGCCAATATCTACAAGGGCACAATGAAGGCTTTCCTCAGCTCCATCGCATGTATGTGGCATCCATTGTGATTAGGATATCCTCTGCTTCATGCCAGACCTCTTTCTTTACTTTGTCTCGTGTCCTTACCAGAGGTGTGAAGTAACTAAGTAAAAGAACTTCATTACTGTACTTAAGTAGATATTTTAGGTATCTTTACTTTACTTGAGTATTTATTTTTCTGGCAACTTTTTACTTTTACTCCCTATATTTTTTGCATAAATATCTGTACTTTATACTCTTTACATTCTCAGAATAGACTTGTTAGTTTTTTTTAAACAAAACGGATGTGACAGTATGAAAAATAAGTGGCTTCAGATGGAAAATCAGTGGAGGAGGGAAACTGTGGTTAATAGTTATATGACTATTATCTCACAATTTGGAATTTTTATCTCATAATTTTTGTACTTTTAATTTCACAATTTTAACATTTTATCTAAAATTCAGACTTTTTCTCTTAAAATAGTGCATTTTTTGTTTAAATGTCATATTTCTATAACTTTTTAAAAATGTCATGATGACTTTTTACTAGTACTTTGACCACCTCTGGTCCTTACCCCCTTTCGCCACACTATGCTTCACAAGAGAAAAAGAGATTTAGTTATTCTGGCTCATGAGAAGGCTATAACAAAAGGCCTAAACATGGATACATTTGTTAGGGTCTTTGCACAGACGGCTGATGCTAAAATGATAGAAATAAGCTATGAACAACAACACAAACAGACTGTAACTAAAGAAAATGACAAAGAAATACATGAAAGGATAAAAAGTAAAAACAATTAGACAAAAATAATGAGAAAAATCCTAAAAGTTGCTATAAGGTATATGAAAATGACATAAAAGATCAAAAAAATACACAGACATTTAAAAGATATGTTCTTCTAAATAAATAAATGATAAAGGAATGCATAAAAGGATAAAAAGAACAAAAAATGAAAAGAAAAAATACAAAAAAATAAAATTAAAAATACAAAAAATTAAAAACATCCTAAAAGTTGCTATAAGCTGTGAAAACAACAAAAAAGACAAAAAATATTCAGAAAATGTTAAAATAGAATATGTTCTGTCAATAAATGAATGACAAAGGAATACACAAAATAGGAAAAAAGAAAAAAAAAACTACAAAAACATACACAAAAATAAAATAAACCAAACAAAAAACTAAACAAAACCAAAAAAAAAGAAGAATGCAGCTACAAATGGGGCACAAGCCAGTGTCGCATTTGTGCCAGTCCCAAGCCCGGGTAAATGCAGAGGGTAGTGCCAGGCATGGCATCCAAATCCAATATAAAACCTATAATACAAATCAAAATGATATAGATATGGATTGATTAACTGATGATGGCATAGTTAGCATTGTTTTCTGTGCTTTTAAGGGTTTGGGTGGGATTTGACACCCCCCAGTTCATGCCCCTCCTGCCAAACCACATGCCCCTCCAAGTGGGCAGAGCTAGATCCGGCCCTGCTTGCATGGTAGCAACTGCCTACTGGTGTGTGTGTGTGTGAATGGGTGAATGTGAGGCTAATGTAAAGCACTTTTCCACCTTCATTATAAGTACAGTCCATTGGGGCTGTTAAATGCCTGTCCATGAATGAAAGTCCAATAATTATTTCTACTCAGAGTAGCCTTCACAGTTGTTCTTTTAGAAACTGCTTCTATATTTGTCTCGCAGCAGCTCTGTACAAAGTGTTCTTTAGTCCTTTAAGTCTAAGAGGTTGTTTACACAAGGACGATTGCAGCTAAAAAACACAAAATATTTTATTGGAAGTGCCTTTCGGATTGAAAATGGAAAAATCTGAAGACACATTCTAGAGTGGAAATCTTGAAAACTATCCACTGAGGTTTGAAGCACAATCTCATGGTTGAAGACACAAAAATATTGTTGTTACACATGTGTGTTGATGTGTGCATGCATATCCAAACCAACTCCAAGCTCTCTTGCGTCGCCATGTGCATAGAGATTTCTTAATGACAACGTTCGTGTAAATAAAAAGGAGCGACACCAGTTTTGCGTCTTCTATTCCAATCATTTCTGTATAAACATAGTCTAATCTTATAGTGGGTTATTTTTAGAATGTAATCCCTGTGATAAACGAGGGACTGCTGTATATTATATAGACTAAATGTTGTCTAAATTCAACATTTATTTGAAATATAACAATCAAAAATAAATTCATTTTGTGTTTCTTGTGGATGTCAGGACTTAAAATGGGGTCAGAAATAAAAGAGAAAAAAATAAAAGTTTGGGAGCCACAGCATCAGTACCATTACTTGATGGTACCTAACAAAGCAGATACAAACATTGTTCATGCATAGGGGTACTTAACATATCCTGTAGAGTAGTGACTCACTGTCCTCAGTGGAACTGTAATGTGTGGAAATGACCAAAAATATAGTCACTTGGATGATAAAGGCTTAAGGGATACATCCATGTTTGGCAAGTATAGTTGTTACTCCAGTCCAGTGTAGATAATCAACATTTGTAGTTAAATATTTAATATTTAAACCCATTTTTATTAGTCTTTGATTCATTTATTTGTGTATTTAGACCATAATAGTTTATACAGTTTGAATTTGAACCCTCCAGCTGCTGTAAAGCTATCATTATATCCATTTTTTCCATCCACTTTATATATATATATATATATATATATATATATATATATGTATGTATATTCCATATCCAGTTTAATAGGTCATTCATCCCTCCTGCTATCAGGTAGTTCAACAAATCTTCCTGAAGTCTGGAGTAAAATAAATTTCAGCTAAATCTTTAGATGATTTGGGGTAAATGCATATAGTTGACATCAAAATCACACCATTCGGATGTATTTTGAGAAATTTAGATTTGGGCATTTTGAGCCAAACTGTGTAAACCTGGAAGTGGTTAGGGCATGTGTTTTTAGACGTCTTCTAAACAACATCACACTTATGTGGTAGTAAGTAGAGGGTCCCTAAAGGCAAACCGAAGTGTCCCGAGGTCTTCATGTTGTTGGATATTGTGTCCAGAGTTACTTATCTCAAGTCAGTACCTTTCTGTTTTTTAGGAAGAAGTCCGTATTAGTCAATTACCGGGTACACTTGGTACACACTTGCATTCTTTTAAAAAAAACATAGTCCAATATTTCATTAGAAATTTAAATGAAGTTGTATGCAACAGCAAAGCTTAGCCTACTAACAGGTTGTTGTTTTTAAAAAAGAATTCAACAAAATTGTGAATTTCCAAAGTGTCTAATTCTGCACTTGGGAATATTTTGGACATCCTCTTAACAACAGCTCTGACAGGTACTGGCATGAGATCAGTAATTCTAAACACACTAGCCAATGACATGAAGACCTCAGCCTTTAGGGACCTTCTACTTATACGATGTTGTTTAGAACTTTTGTGTCTGTGAAAACACATGTTCTAATCATTTCCATTCTAACACAGTTTGGCTCAAAATGGCAAAATCGAAATTTCTCAATGTACATCTGAATGGTGTGATTTTGATGTCAACCATATGTATGTACTCCCAATCATCTAAAAACTGAGCTAAAATTAATTTTACTCTGGATAATCCTTTTAAAGAAAACAAAGCCAGACCCACACTGGGAAAAAAAACAAACCAAAAACAGTACAATAAATATACAGTTGACAAGGTGATTATGTCTTATTTTAAGTGTGAAATATTTTTTTCTAGAAATGAGGAAATATACACTTGGTAAGACTTTTTTCCCCTCCAGTGTCTTATTTCAGCACAGACACACTAGCTCCCTCTTCAGTTACTGAGTCAAATATCAAAGTGGAGCAGTAAAAAAATAAATAAATATTTGCAAAACTCTAAGTTATTGTCATGGTGGAAGAAAAACAAAGAACTACACATATAACCCTGATGACAAAAACACTGTAAAAAGGCCTCACCCATCTGGTATCTTTGCTTTTACTTTGAAAATCCAGCAGAGGAACTTGGGGAGCAGTCAGTCTGTAACAGGTTCCATCTGCAAACCTCTCTCTCTCTCTCTCGCGCGCTCTCTCTCTCTCTCTCTCTCTCTCTCTCTCTCTCTCTCTCTCTCTCTCTCTCTCTCTCTCTCTCTCTCTTTCTCTTTCCTTTTTTTTCCTTTTTTTTTATTATTTTTTATACCACGGTGAATTTCCTGACTTTGTTGACACCTGCACAACAACTCAAAAAAGCTGTGCTGACACTTTGACAGGCACGCTCCAACCCTTTGTGGCATTGTGACTGTTCACATCCAGGGCAGTTACACTGAGCCCCCACTGGAATACAAAACCACTCCCCTCGTGGCAGCTTGACAAATCACCTATCGATACCGGCGCGTGTAATTTGCACCGAATGTGAAACATCAAACAGGACGGATGAGGACATGTTTAAATATGGACTTGTGTCAAAGAGAGGGTGGTTATCCCCACCCTCACCCCCACCCCCAACCCCCCTTTTCCAAGTTCTGAGGATGGCCTTTACCTCCACAGTGTCTGATGACCCACAGGAGTGGCCGTCTCGCATCTGTGCTGTTCATCAGATGCCAATGCCCATGCTCAGCAAAGTAATACATCCCATAGAGCTACTGATGCTGCTGCTGATTCATCTGAGAAGATTCACTGGGCACAGGTATTGATCTGTGACCCAGGCTTGTGCCCAAGAATATCATTCCCCCCATCAGGCGACAGTTAGACGACACCAGGCTCAGCAGCACCGCAGTGCGAATAACTTTGAGAATGAAAGGTGGCTGTGATTTTAACCACAGCATCCATTTCCTACTTTAGACGTTTCAATCTGGTTTAAGGTTTAAGTTTCAACAAGTCAGACTATAGTGTCCGTCAAAATATTACGCTGGAAAAAAATCATCCCTAAAACAAAAAAAAATAAAAAATAAAAAATCAAGTGGTACCCAGCACAACAAACCCCGCCCCCCTTGCACATGTTTCACCTGGTTTGCCCTTGTCTCTTACAGTGTCATTATGAACATGTATTTTTGGTGACTGTGACCTTGACCTTTGACCTACATTCGCCAAAATGTATTGCGATCTATTCTGGACCACCTTCCATCTTTTCTGCTAGTTTAATAGAAATTAGTTCAATAGTTTTTGCGTAAATATATATATGGACAGGCAGATGCCCATCTATCTCCTTTTTATTGGGAGGGGGGTAATACAAGATATTTTTGCTTGAAGAAAGGGGGGGCAATCTGCCACTGGAACAAGTGAAAATTAGCTCGGTAAGATTTCTTGACATAAAATCTATTGTTCAAAACTAAGTTCTTCTATTTCACAGAAAAGTTTATCTTTACACGACAAATTTTTGAATCCTACCAAGTGTATTTTTCTTATTTGTAGTCAAAATATCTCATCATAGTTAAAGTAATACATACTCAAAGAGTAACTTTTCAGTGGGATAAAGGATAAAAAGACAATAGATCTGGAAAATCATATTTGAAGAAATTGTTTTTGGACATATGCAAATGAAATTTTCAAGTTAAGATTTATTTAAATAAAATGTTCAAGATATGACTAAAAATGACAAAAATACACTTTTGCAAGATTTGGATTTTTATAATATATAGCTCTTAAATATAAGATTCAACTGTTCATTCCAAAATGGTGGAAAACATCTGCATCTTATCAAGTGTATTTTTCTTATTTCTAGTCAAAGTATCTCATCACATTTAAAATAAGACACAATCACCAAAAGAGTAACTTTTTGGTGAGATATAAGAATTTATTTTCAGACAATTTTAGTTGATAAAATCCTACCAATACAATTTTCACTTGTTCCATTGGCAGATTTTTTTTCTTGAATTAACAAAATATGAATAAATAAATAAAATAAAATCTGCCAATGGAACAAGTGAAATTATCTGCCTAAGATTTCTTGAAATAAAATATTCCACCTCTATTGTATAACAATACATTCTTTATATCTCATAGAAAATTTACTCTTTAGGTGAAAAGAGTAAATTTTCACCTTAATTTAAATGTGATGACATATTTGAACTAGAAATAAGAAAAATACACTTGGTTTTTTTATTTTATATTTTGCAGTGTAAGCGCCATGTCCACAAAAGTTGGGACATTTGACTTCATTGCTGACAAAAAAAATTGGTTATTTCCCAACGTTTCTAGAAACTTCCAATTTCTGAGCGTATTGTATTAAAACTGCTTCCACCCTCACACACTCCATACTGTTCACACTGTTATAGACCTTTTTTTTCCACAGGAGACATTATGGTTTATCTCAGTAGGTAGAAAACAGATGATCCTAATGTTATTATCAAGAGATCAGTAGAAATTCAATGTTCCGGAAAGCCATGCCAACATGCCAGCATGCACCAATTAAAACCCTGGAACCTTTGAAACAATGTGGAATAAAGCCAGCGTGAATTAAAGTATTTACATCTGTTTGTTTTCTGTTAGAATGACTCACAATGTCTGCTGTGGAAAACACAAACAAAAAAAATGTCCTGCTAGAAATAAGCTTAATATTCTTAAATCTGGTCAAATTGGATTGTAATGGTTAAACAATGTTGTAGAAGATTACAGTGTTTCCATGGTAACTAAAGAGTATCTGAACATCCAAAAGTCTGATGACCATGAAAAGATGACGCACTGTATTTTAAACCAATTATTGACATGTAATGATAGCATTAATAGCATAACAGTTTAGATCAGTAGCTGCTTTGGGAAAATAGAATAGAATAGAAAAGAATAGAAAAGAATAGAACAGAATAGAATAGAATAGACTTTTATTGCCATTTGCAATACAGCACAGGCACATTGGAATTTGTGTGTGTTTCTTCCAGTCAGGCAGATAAACATTCATTATCTGAACCCGCTTTATCCTCACTAGGGTCACGGGGGTCACTGGGGGCCTAATCCAGCTACAATGGGCGAAGGCAGGGTACACCCTGTATGAGACTCCAGTTCATCGCAGGGCTGAACATATATAGACAAACAATCACTCTCACATTCACACCTATGGCCAATTTTAGATTAACCAATTAACCTATCAGTGCATGTCTTTGGATGGTGGGAGGAAACCGGAGTGCCCGGCGAAAACCCACGCAGACATGGGGAGGACATGCAAACTCCACACAGAAAGGTCTGGTGTGGGATTTGAACCAGGGTCCTTCTTGCTGTGAGGCATGAGTGCTAACCACTGCACCACTGTGCCGCCTGGCAGATAAACAATAAGAAATAAATGTGCATACAGGTAAAAAAAAAAAAAACTAGAATAAAAAAGTAAAAAAGGTGCTTATATAAATATAGACAAAAAAAGTAAATCCTAAAAATGTACAGTTCTAAAAGTTCTAAAAAAAGAACAGTGCAGGTGTGCATATGATTAACATGACTTCCTGTACATAGTACATCTATGCATGTATCCTATAGCAGGACCCTCAGGTATTTAGTGCAGTTAAAAAACTACTAATAACTACAAAAGCAGTCAGAACCCCCCCCCCCAGATCACCATCAAAATCTAATCGAATGATCTAGTCTTATTATTGTTGATGTCACGTTCAGTCTTGCAAATAAAAAACATACAGAATAGTAACTAATGAATCACATCCATATTATTAATCTCTGCTTGTTTTATACTCCCAGAAAGACACTGACAAAAGAGTACATGAAAGTATTTTGCTTCGTGACAGCCATGTGTTCAAGAATTTAAGGAAAACCTCCAACTTAAACTGGAAATATAGCAAATATGTGATTCACTTAGCCCATAAGGACCCAGTACAGCGGCGGCTGGTGACAAAAAAATTAGGGTGGGCATAGTGGGTGTAAAGGTTGGGGAAAAAAATCTGAAGGCAACATAACTTAGAAAACATGCATTTTTATTGTGCTGTCAACACAGAAATTTTAGACAGATTTAGTTCTTAATTTTTAAAGGCTATTAATAAAGCTGTTCATTTTAAATGTTTTAAAGCTTCTTTTACACAAAACAACATTAATAGTGCAGACAACTCGTAGAGGAATTTAGCCTAAAAAGACGTAGCTTCAAGCTATTATCCAAGAGGCTTCGGCTGCTCTCATGTATTTTGCATTTATCTCAAATGTGTTTTAGGTCTTTCACTCCTGAAGTCAAACCCATAACATGTCTGTATGGGGACTTTCCAACGCTCGTAGACCTTTTTAGAGAAACTCCTGCTGTAGCTTCTGCTACGATCAGAGGTTTGTTGTTGAAGTTTTAGTTCAGGTCCAAAGTCTTTCACTCTTTTTTTTTTCATCCGAACAATGAGTGAAGTGTATAATTTTCTGTAGCCGTTGTCTGAGCCATGACAAAGGAAATAACATTAATTTCTTTGTGAAACTAGTTGTCATGGCAACTTAACAGGATGTCACTTCAGTGACAGACAATTGCTAATAGTTGTCCAATCACACTGGACTGATACACATAAGCTGTGCTATCATTGGCCTGGGGCGCAGAGGCTCTGTGCCTTGAACACTATTTAATTTGTGATGCTGATACATACTTATTGTTTTTCCCTAGCAACTATACTATACACAATTGTTTATTTCACCGTGCTTCAGGGAAACATTTTCTGTGTGCCCCGGGCCAGTTATATAACCTATAGCCTACGTATTATTCTAATGTGATTGGAGGAGAAGAAACGTGGAGTCTGTCGGTGAAAATTCACTGCTTAATGAGCGCCAGATGGTGAAAATGTTGTTAAAATAATTCAGATTGCATGTAGGCATATTATTTTTATATTTTTACCCATTCACATCCCCGATGGGCCATCCACCACTGACCCAGTATAACATTTGTGTTCTCTACATTTAACCATCCTTAGCATGACATGTATCTGGGGGTGCCACCCCAATGACCCCCCCTGGCCATACATCTGTTTAGGTCCTTATACGTTAAAGAAATGTTAAACTTTGATAGTATGTGCACAGTTGCATGTTCTCTCTGTGTCTGTGTGGGTTTTCTTCAGGTACTACAGTTTCCTCCCACCATCCAAACACATACACTGATAGGTTAATTGGTTAATCTAAATTGCCCACAGGTGTGAATGTGAGAGTGTTTGTTTGTTGTGGAGGAAAATTTACCTTGACTGGGTCACTACATCTCACTGATATTGTAGACACTAAGTTCATAACTTCTGTCTGTGTGAATGTCTCACTGATAATGTAAATATTATGTTCTCTAAGTACATGTTCCCACCTGGGGAATGGCTACTGAGTATAAAGAATCTCTTTGTTACACTGGTCATCAGAATATATGACGACAGCTCGTTCTGTTCATGTTCCAAATTAATTCGTTCACCTCTTTAATAAATAATCGTTTCTGACTGAAACAGTTTTCTCTCCCTGTGTGATACTAAACTTCCACAACATTGTCTATATATGTTCAGCCCTGAAATGAACTGGAGACTCATACAGGATGTACCCTGACTTTACCCACTGTAGCTGGATTAGGCCCCTAGTGACCCCTGTGACCCTACCGAGGATAAAGTGGGTTTAGATGATGAGATGAGTATGTGCAGTTAGAAGTTAGTTAATGAGATGGATGTCTGATAAACAATGCTTCATCATTTATCCATTACACAGTGTTCAGGAATGGCGCAGATGTGTCTGCAGAGCAGGAACAAGGGACTCAACTTCACAGAGCTGGCAGACATAAACCAAGATGAAAGTTTGTTTCCCCGTCTTCCTCCTTAATTTTCAACATCTGAAGCACTCACACGCCTCTCCTGAAGAGCATCGGATTGCCCTTCAGGATAAAACATGTAGCTGCTCATCAGCACTGTCACAATGTGCATGCTTTGAGCTTGGGCTTCACTACATGCAACAGCACAACAACTCATAGTTGTCATGAGGAGTTTTAGCTCCTTCATCTTATTCAGAGCAAGAAGCTGTTGCACTGACAGAGCTCTGAACACTCACCATGATGCTCAAAATAAAATAAAAGGTGTGACAACAGCTCTCTACTGGCTTCCCCACATCTTTCAAAATACCTGTTTAGCTCATTCAGAGTTTAAAAAAAAAAAAAAAAAAATCAGTGATTTTATGGTACTGGAAAAAGCCACCTTTGTGCTGCCAAATTTCTCGTAATGGATAAAACCTCTTGCTCTGTGACAAAATCTAAAATGATTTTACCAGTATTCTAACCATCTACCAACCTATTGTAAAGTATATGTAAAGATGGATATAGGGGAAAAAAAACAGCTTAAAAGGAACATAGCATGTTTTTAAATCCTTTTTCACATATAAATCATTCACTGATGGTCTATATAAAGTAGAAATGCAATACTTTAGTGTGGGTTCCTCATTATTGTAGCTCCACAAACCCTCATTATTACCTCCACCAAGGAGGTTGTAAATTCGGGTCAGTTTTTCTATTTGTCTGTCTGTTTTTTTTCAACAGAATTACGCAAAAAGTTCTGAACGGATTTGGATGGAACTTTCAGGAATGATAGATAATGGGTCCTATTATCCCATTAGATTTTGAGCAATGAAGGTCAAAGGTCAAGGTCACAGTAAAGGTCAACAGCTAAAACACATCAGTGATAATATCTCAGGATTCAGACAAGATAGAATCAGGTGTTTATTTGCATTCACATCGTCTCACCTTCGAACATCAGATGGATAGTTTGTATTAGGCCAGATCACGCCCTAGTGAAGTTAGAGCTATGAAAATCGGGACACGTGTTTGTCATATGATGATGAACAAAAAAATCTAATGATGACCACGCCCATAAACCAACAGGAAATCCGCCATCTTGGATTGAAATTTAAAAAATTTTGAGTCGTGGTTTTCGCTGTCGTTGGGCTAAATGAGCTCAAAATCGGTGAAGGCAATCTATCCAATTTATTTGAAAAAGTTGCATCGTTTTTGTGCTACGCTGTCGCAAAGTTTGCAAAGTTTTCGGGAAAAATTACGACTACATAAATTGCTTCAGCTTGGACATACGAACACCGATTTGGCTGAAATTTGACACAGACGTCTATCTCCCAGATCTACATCCATTTAATCCATCCATTTATATTCCAATTTTGTACTATAGCGCCCCCTAGAAATGTACTTGTATTAAAATGGCTTTCGTTCGGACATACGAACACCGATTTTGCTGACATTTGACTCCGACGTCTGTTTCCCAGGTCTACACCTGTTTGTCATACGAAATTGTTATTTTGCACTAAAGTGCCCCCTACAAATTCACCAAATACACTGTTAGTAAAATGGCAGGAGATCGAACATACAAGCGCGGATTTGGCTGAAAGTTGACTCAGACGTCTATCTCTGGGTCCTACAGCGGTTTATCAATAGAAATTGCGATTTTGCTTTATAGCGCCCCCTGCAAAATCGCCTTTACCAAAATGGCTGTAGATCGGGCATACAATTGACGTCGCGTGGGGAGGTGGTTGCCAGGGGAGGCGGTCGCCAGGGACGGCAAAGGCCTTTGAGACTGCTTGCAGTTTTAATTAAAAGATTATTATTGGGCGGTGTGCCTCATGATATTCCAAGCAGAGTGCCCACAGACTGTGATGGAAGGTGAATGCCAGGCGGATGCCAGAGCCAGAGAGAAAACAAATTCTGGTTCAGTATTAAATGTGTGGTTTGATCCGATTGGTTGTCTTTCCCTGTCAATAACAACAGTAGTTCTGATTGGGCTTCGTCTCTCATGTGTATTTTAGTCACATATTCACAAAAATACTTTCAATTGGTTTTCGTCTCTTGCAAATACTTTAGTCACATTTTCAATTAAAACATAAATAACTTTCATCGTAGTTTTAGTCCAAAAGCATGCTCTATTTTTCATCATCATCTAGTTTCCATCAAGGAAAAATAGTTCGATGAACAAAATTAACACTGTAATAGGAAAGAAAACACAATAGGGGACAGAGAAAATTAAGCACATTGGAAAATATGACCCAAAAAGAATATAAAGATATACGTATAAACAGCCCTAGGAGAGAATAAAATAAAATATTCTGCACACAAACATGTAAGTAAGGACTAAAAAAGTGGATTTTGCATATTTCTCCTCTAACTCATAAAGACTCAAACACTGGTGACCTAAACCATTTACTGATTTAAAAGGTTTACTTACTTCTGATCCACTAAATCTATTGAAGGTCTCATATTTATCAAAACTCACTTTTATTAGTCTTTGGTTCATTTATTTGTGTATTTGTACCCTAAAAGTTCATACAATTTGAATTCAAACTGTCCAGGTGCTGCAAAACTACCTTTATATTCATATTTTATTTTATATTTTCAAAAATCAAGTGGCTGTTTGTAACCTGTCCAAATTAATGGTTTATATCTATAACTACTTAGGTCATGACATTTGCATAAATAAGGTCAAGACTTCCAACTAACATTTTTCTGAGTACAACATAGTAGTTTGTCCTGTTGTAACGGAAACATTCACTTTTTCTTTAAGTTTTCTCTGTTTCTGATGTTAACCTCTAACATTAATCTGAAATTTAATGAACATCTTTATGTTCAGTAAATTAAATACAAAGAAAATACAGAGAAAAATATGATAAATCACCTAAGAAAGATTAAATAGAGACAAAAATGTATGTGGGAACTGCTACAAAATTAACAACATATCTTTATCTAAATATATTTGACTGTAATGTCTGACTGCACATAATATTTACATTATAAACCTTAAGTCATTGCTCCTGCCTCTGTCTTTTTTCTCAGCATATTTCAGATGTTCTTCATAATTGTATTACTAAATCATGGAAACTGAACTTATGTTATCATGACTTTCACATGTCCAGGCAGCACATCCAATAAAATAGATGAAAGAAAAAGATGAAAGGTCCTGCATTCATAACTGTCCAGTCTCTTTAATATACCAATCAGGTAAAATATGCAATTATCCAAGGCCCTACATTCCCGAGACATAAATAGATAGGCAGGAAATTGAAAATTGCTGCTTTATTATCACATTATGAAGCCTCTTTTTTTTTTAACTTTCTTTTTATTTCAATTCAGATTAGACAATATCATTGGAACACACGTTTTGACAATAATTGCTATAACTTCCACATAATTGCAAATACCAAACCCCCCAATAAAATAATGAAAGAATAATTATCAAACCTAGGAGGGTATCATGATGATGAACGTCAGACAAACCCACAAGAACAGGACATAAAACAATAAGAACAAAAAGCAGACCAACAAACAACCAAAACAAATGGGGAAAAAAACAAACAAACACGAAGGTCACAACACAATATGTTAATGACAAATGTCATGCTCTACCTCAATCTACAGTGAGTGTAGTGTGTGTCTTTATATAGTCCAGAAAAGGTCCTCAAGTGTTGATGTAGGTTTTTTTTTGCTGTACTCTTCAGAGAATGTCTTAATTTTTCCAACCTGAGGAAGTAGAGATCGGTTACTCTTGGTGGTCTACAGTCTTTCCATTTCATCAGAATCAGCCCCCTGGCCAGACGTGTTAGGGAAACAACACTACGTAATTGTGCCCTAGTTAGACCCAAATGATCAGGTACCACCCCAAATGTCCCAATCAAAGGACAAGGTGCGACTATCTGTCCCATATATCCTGATATTATGTCAAAGATTGATGACCAATACTGTGCTAGCTAAATGCAGGACCAGAACATATGGGTATGTGATGCTGGATTGCATTTAAAGCCATCACATAAAGGGTCAACATCAGGAAACTGTTTATTTAAAGCCTGATTTTAAATTCTATTAAATTGAACATTGACCATATAAGGTATGAGATCTACATTAGAACAAGTAAGGGTTGATTTTCAAGTAGGACTGAACTGACCCGTTCTTTGTTTTTTTGTCCATTTGTTTGTCAGCAACTTTACAGAAAAAAAGTAGTTGACCAATTGACATGAATTTTTCAGGAAAGGTGCAAGGTAGTCCAGAATAGATCCCTTTAATGTAGAATGAATACAGTGAATGTAGGTCAAAGGTCAATCTCACCAAAATGTGTTTTCACAATGATAAGTGATAGGGCAAATCAGGAATTTCCTTTTCATTCCTCTATACTAAGTTTTGCGTATAGCCTCAGTTTGCTCACTGTTGATGTGTATTGACATCAGAACCATGAAGGACAAAAATTGCCTAGGTCAAAGGTCACAATAAAGGTCAAAATCAAATTTTGAATATAACTTTTGAACTATTTGTCTTAGAGGTTTCCAACGCGTACGGACATGGTGGTCTTTCAAGCCTCCATCTTGTGTGAATAGATTTTGACCTTTTGTTGATCCAAGCACTCAGGGGTCACATGGATGTACTGTGACAGAAAAACATGTTGAAATAGACTTAGTTCTTATTATTGACAGATGAAAAATGGCATCGTCTTCAAAATGGTAATGTGACCTTTGACCTTGAGTGACCTTAAAAGGTCAAAAGCAAGTCCACATGATTTTAAATGGTCATAACTACCAAAAAGGGCTGATAAATACTCAGTTACTATTGTTGACAGATAGTAAACTAGATGTAGCTCCATATTTGCATCATGACCTTTTGACCTTGAATGGCTAAACTATAGTGTCATGTTTTGAGGGAGATGTCCATTAAGAGCTAAAATGGGTGAGGTTTGTTGTGCCTGGCACCACATGTTTATTTATTTATTTGTTTTATTTGATTAAGTGTCAGTCAACAAAGATAAGATCAGTCTTGATACGTACGTTTTACTGATACATTTGTAAAGTAAATGTTAGTTGTAGGCATTTTCAAAATTTAGTGAAAAAGTATCTTATGAAATGTAGCTTTTCTCCACTCCACACAGACTCTGAATGAAAAGAATTGAGTTGGTAGAACTAAAGCCACAATCACACAGCCGGTCTTAATGCACAATTCACACTTTTTGGTGAAGTATGTGTGTGTGTGTGTGTGTGTGTTCATATTACACATTGAAGGTAAATTCTGTTAGTTTGCAGTATAAACTGATGTGACCCTGAAGTGAAACACGTGTAAAAGAAGTACTGACAAAATATGTGAGTGACAAGATCTTTGGTTAATGAAAGCAAAAACATCTGTCATTGGAGCAAGTGAAAATTGTCTTGGTAAGATTTATTGACATAAGAGTTTCAATATATTGTTGAAACAAAAGTTCTTATATCTCATTTAAAAGTTATTCTTTAGGTGAGAAGTGTTCTTTTATGTTTGATGAGCAATTTGGATTAGAAATAAGAAAAATACACTTAGTAAGATTTATAGTTTTGCAGTGTTGCTCTCCAATGTCTCCAGGTTGTTTGCACTAAGACTTAATGGTTAACTGTGTATAGTGTATATGTGAATTAATGTTATGTAATGTGTGGATGTACTGTAGTCTTTTTAAATGTTTCTAATTTTATAAATCTAAGTACTTTACTCCTTACCCAGGGACAACAGTTGAATGTAGCTCATTTTGCTATTACTGATCCATTTATAGAAATGTTTCTGAACTTGCTTTATCCTCACTAGGGTCACGGGGGTCACTTGGGGCCTAATCCAGCTACAATGGGTGAAGGCGGGGTACACCCTGTATGAGTCTCCAGTTCATCTCAGGGCTGAACATATATCATATTCACATTCACACCTATGGGTAATTTACATTAACCAATGAACCTATCAGTAGCACAATGGTCCAGTGGTTAGCACTTGTGCCTCACAGCAAAAAGGACCCTGGTTCAATTCGCACACCAGACCTTTCTGTGTGGAGTTTGCATGTTCTCCCTGTGTCTGCGTGGCTTTTCTCTGGGTACTCCGGTTTCCTCCCACCATCCAAAGACATGTTTCCAGCTGGCACGTAACCAGTGGCAGCGGTCAGTCCTGCGCATTCATGAATAATGGCTGAGGTAGATGGCATGTCGGAGATTCACACACTGGAAAATGTATGTGTCAGAAGTTAACAAACTGAGCATGTTAAACTAATCTATGATCGTTTTACATATCGTGTCTGTTTTTGTACCTGCTCATTTTGTAAATGTTCCCTTTAGATTGTCAATGAGGCTAACAGTTTAGAGAATTCAGTACAGGCAACCAGGAAAACCAAGGAACAGTGTTTCACACAGAACAAGGCAATGGTCAAAAGATGATGTTTGTGGATTATGTAACGTTAAAAGTGTCAGCCAGTAGTAATGCTCATTACTGCGATACTGCATGTTTCATCAGTAATGGTTGTAAAGATGCCAGAATATTGAACATATTTGACTCAACACTGCCCCCTGGTGGACTGAATATATTTAATTTTGATGCTGAGGTGTGTTCGTGAGGCATTTTCAGAGTTATATAATGAATAAATATTTGAATATTATTTGAATATCTACATTAATTTTCAAATAAAATTTGAATATGATTTTTGGGCAAAGGTTAAAGTTCTAGTTTGTAAGTAGGTTTATATAAAAACTAGTGAAACAATTTCCATGAAATTTGTGAGATGGTCCAGAATAAATTCCATAACATTTTGGTGAATGTAGGTCTAAGGTCACAGTCACCAAAAATATATCTTCACAATGATAAGATATAGGGCAAATCAGGTAAAATGTGTGCAAGGGGGCGGGATTTGTTGTACCGGGCACCTCTTGTTTATTTAATTTGTCAATTACTAAACATCTCAGGCAAGCCCGAGGTTGAAAAAAAATCCTGTTTTAGATGAAGCTCATATTCCCACCTCCTTGATCTGATGTTATGTTGTTGTGATCTTCAATCAGGCTTTTGATCGGATTCAAAGAGTCATGGAGGGACCAGGTTCTACGCCTGTGACATCTAATCTTTTTGATCATTTAAACAACACAGGATCCAACAGCTACAGCTAGCTTGTTGGGTTTTTTTTTCTTACAAGAAATAATAAAACCCTGAAAAACAAACAAACAAAAAATAAAATAGGGCATGTGGATCTGAAGCGGTCATACACAGTGGAATGTGTTTGGAGTTTAGTGCAAGTAGTGATCATTCTCAGCTCCTTGCATTATTCAGCTCCATGAACAGGCCTTTCCTTTGCTGATACTCCTTTGAACAAGCTGTGTTTTGTTTACATCAGACTAAAGTAAATGGCTGAAGTGCCTTGTAGCGCTATCAAACGTAGTCACCTTTGTTGTTTCAGGCTTGTGTTTGGGCTGTCGTAGATGAAGTCTTAATAATAAAGCCTATCATTGATGAGAGCAGCACCATAATAGAGTGCGACAGTGTATAAATGTGTATGTTCAACTGCTCATAATAAATCCTCCTTACAGTGCACCAATAAGAAAAAGGCTACATTAATACGCAAATTGGAAGCTGGTGATGCCATGATATTAAGAAGTACTGACAAATAAGTACGTGTAACTGAAAGACCTTCTGCTCATCAGCCCTGTTTAATTCCGAAAAAAGGTTAATTCCACTTTATGATGTTTATTTAATTCCAATTGAAAATGATAAGTCCGAATTAAACAATTCTGAATAAAGCCACTGGTTTATTTCAATCTTAAATCAGAATTTGACAATTCCTTTGCCATGTAAACAGTTAATTCCGCTTTAACATTATTTCTGTTATTACATGCTTGCTCCTGGTCTCAATGCGATGACACACATATCCAGCACTGATGGCATTAGTATGTTGATTTGGTTGAGTTGTTACTTCATAGTTATCAGAAAAAAAAATAACAATAATGGATTGGATTCATATAGTGCTTTTTTGACCACTCAAAGCGTTTTATATTAATAACTCATTATTCATTCACTCTCACATGATTCCTCTGGTGGTGGTAAACTACATATGTAGCCACAGTTGCCCTGGGGCAGACTGACAAAAGTGTGGGTGCAGCGCTTACCCTTCTTTTCGTATATGGTCAGAAAATGGCCTCAGAACACTCAACGATCTATTTGACCAAGGTGTTTTTTGTATCATTTGCATTCCTGTCAGATAAATACAACAGCTTCACTACCTTCAAATCAGACTCTTTATTCAAAAGCAGTTCCCTCACTTCCCAAACTGGCCCCCTGAAGCTGAAATCAAACAATTCTTGTCCCTCAACCTTCAACAAAAGCTACTGATATCTGTTATTTATAATAAGATTGCACTTTTGAACCCACCTTCTACGGTACCACTGAAAAATACATGGGAGAAAGATTTAGGGATAGATATAACCGAAGTCCAGTGGAAGGAAGTTTTAAAACTGACCCATTCCTCATCAATCTGTGCCAGGCATGGTCTGTTGCAATGGAAAACACTTCACAGAACTCATTTCACCAACACTAAACTGGCCAAGATATTTCCCAGCTGCAGTGATGCTTGCAACCGCTGTAAACATTCACCAGTGGACCACATATACATGTTCTGGTTGTGCCCAAGACTTGACTAGCTTTTGGTCAGACATATTTCAAACTCTTAAATTGCCACTCAAAATAAATGTAGAACCGAAACTCCCGGTTGCACATTTTCATCTTTCTCCAGCTAAAACGTTTCCCACCTCTATACAGGATGCCATTGCTTTCACCACTTTAATTGCTAGGCACCTAATTGTCTTTAATTAGTTTAATTAATTTACCCACCAACTCACAGTAGTTGGATTCAGGAATTCTAATTCTAATTGGATCCTGCAGCTGTCAGGATCCACAACGGAAATCCACAACCTAAAATAATGTACAACTAACAATCATATAGTCATATAAAGTGCAATTAATCAATCCATGTGCAATAGTGTAAATAGTGTAAAAGTGTATATAGTATAACTAGTGTATATAGTGTATATAATTAATTAATTTTATTTCTGGATATGTGGATATATATACAGTATATATATATATATATATATATATATATATATATATATATATATATATATATATATATACATATATATATATATATATATATATATATATAGCTTCCCAAAAGAACACAAAAATGAAATGCAAATATCACATGTAGTATCTGGCCTTCCATGTTGATAGTTGAAACTAATGGAAAACAGGAAGTGTACACGATTGTTTTTTTCCAGTAGATATCCAGATGTTTAGCAGCTGTTCTGTCCCATCAGAACCATCTGTACTCCAGCTTTTAAAGCCAAATTCACTAGAGCAGAATACACCCATTTCCCATGTAAATCTTTTTTTGGAATTAACATGTCCATGTAAACACGAAAGAAATAGCTTCTCTTCCGACTGATTTTATTCTGTGTACATACAGTAGCTACTGTTTTGTAAAGCTGCTCCATTTTCAGAGGGTCAGTTCTACTTTAAAAAGCACTACATGGCCTTGTACCACAGTCCATCACAGATAGGCTCATCACTTACACCCCAGCTAGAACACTTCGGTCAACAGACAGTGGCAACTTACTCGTCCCTCACACCAGATCTGTAAATGACCCCATTGGTCACCCTGGTTCTGGGCTTTTTGTTCTTCTTCCATCTGACACTATTGTTCTATCAAATGTTCTACCTCTCTGTCTGCCAATAGATTCTTCCCCAGTTCTGTACATAACCTTAACAACTCCATATCACATGTCTACACTGCAAACATCTAAACCTTACCAAGTGAATTTTTCGTATTTCTTGTTAAAATATCTCATCACGTCTAAAATAAGACAGAGTAACTTTTATATGTGATATAAGGAACTTATTTTTAGACAATAGATGTGGAAAATCTTATTTGAAGAAATTTGTTCCTCGAACAGATTGTTTTGCTTGAATTAACGGGGGGGGGGGGGGGGGGGGGGGCCGCCCCTGTGCACATATTGTTTACTTGTGCTTGTTTACTGCGCTCTCTGTTTTGATTTTTATTTTATTTTATTTTATTTGTGCATGAAAATGTGCTCTATAAATAAAACTGATTTGAATATGTTTAGTGGTAAGACATTTGTGTAAAAAGGTACAGAGAAAGTGTCCATTTTTTTTCTCCAGCAGCAAGAAGGCAAACAGGGATCTGTTGCGATGCCACTGTGGGCATAAAAGAGACTTTAAAGCACAGAAACAATGAGAACATGATGATACTGAGAAAACTTAACAGATGCTACACAAATTTACAATCTCCAAGAAATCCCATTTAACCAGCCTAGAGCACTGTAACTCACTGCTCTTCAAATTTACTTCACAATCTGTGCCCCCACCCTCCCCCTCTTTTCTTTTTCTTTTACTTCATATGTGTCTTGGGTTCAGATTATTGTGCAGAATAAAGAAAATTTGAGAATATATGTAAATGCTTGTTTCCCAGGGATAATTCAGCCCTGACCCGCTCCTTGAAGATGCACTTTTCAGTTTTGTGATAATGAACCTCCATTTTTAGTTCTGTAGTTTTTTTTTTACCTAAATAAATATTGAAGAGGGTATTACAATATGCACTCAGATCACCTGGTGATTTTCACCTATGAGGTTTTCTGAAATTATTATTTTTGCAGAGAATTCTAAGTAAGGCAGCGTAGATAGACTGCACTTATATAGTGCTTTTCCATCTTCAAAGCACTTGACATTATCCTCACACACACACACACACACACACACACACACACACACACACACACACACACACACACACACACACATCAGTAGGTTTTAAGGTTCTGTCAGTCCTACTGGGAGCAGGGGTCAGTGTCTTGCCCAAGGACACTTCGACATGTGGACAGCCAAGCTGGGACGCAAACGGCTAACCCTTCGGTCAATGGACGACCCACTCTCCCATCGGAGCCACAGAGGGTACACACCTAAGGATTTTTCAAATCATACTGTTAGTGATTTTTTTGTCAGTTCCAAACCCAAACATAAGACAAAAAAAAAAACAGATATTGAAGAGTTTTGATGGTACTGTGTTTGTATGTGTGTGTGTGTGTGTGTGTGTGTGTGTGTGTCTGTATGTTTACACAGTTTACACATGCCATGGGGACCTCTGACATTATGGGGACCAAAATTCAGGTCCCCACAAAGGTTAACCCCTTAATGCCTACTGTCACAAATATGTATCTATCTTTTGTATGTGCTATAGTCAAATTAATTACCTCCATTTAATTTACCATTTCCTTTTTTTTTTTTTTTTAACTTATTTCAAGTGTTGAGGCGTTAAATACCACGTAGGTCCCCACTAGTAAAATATAAATGTGTGAAGTATGCAAATGATGTGGCCCCATATATACATTGTCTTGAAATCCCCATAAAGCATGAGGGGAAACAGGTGCAAACTAAAACATGATTATTTAAAAGGTTTGAAGATTTTGTTTTATGTATTCAGTAAAAAAAAAAGAATTTTCCTTTACACTAACTGTCCAATGGACATTTTAACTTCAAGCAATGGTTACAACTTAGTCCCCATGAGACATGGAAACCAGTATGTGTGTCTGACAGTTTGAATTGCATGTAATGTAATGTCTCGTCATCTGAACCCGCTTTATCCTCACTAGGGTCATGGGGGTCTGTGGGGGCCTAATCCAGCTACAATAGGTGAAGGCGGGGTACACGCTGTATGAGTCTCCAGTTCATCTCAGGGCTGAACATATATAGACAAACAATCACTCTCACATTCACACCTATGGGTGATTTAGATTAACCGATTAACCTATCTGTGCATGTGTTTGCATGGTGGGAGGAGCCTGGAGTACCTAGAGAAAACCCACTCAGACAATGAGAGAACATGCAAACTCCACACAGAAAGGTCTGGTGTGGGATTTGAACCAGGGACCTTCTTGCTGTGAGGCACAAGTGCTAACTACTGCACCACCGTGCACCGTGCACCGCCCGTAATGT
Organism: Siphamia tubifer; assembly: GCA_020466265.1. Lineage (NCBI taxonomy): Eukaryota > Metazoa > Chordata > Actinopteri > Kurtiformes > Apogonidae > Siphamia > Siphamia tubifer. The sequence goes on from CM035791.1 coordinate 23,227,717, forward strand.
AATTCATTCATTCAATGTCAGTGACAGGCGCCCTGATCTAATGCTCTAAAAGTGATGTTCTAATCTTCTGTAGTACACGTTCCTTTCACCTTACATGTGTTTTTTGTTCCCAGATATAGTAACTACACTGACCTTGAATTTCTACATGATAATGAAAAATGTTGAAACATTTCACAAATGTATTCAAGTCTTGTTATGTCCTCCAATAACACTAAAGTTGAAATGTCTGAATTTCAGAGTGTTTCTATAACCCAACTATAAAGGTTTCCTCCATTAATTATGTATGAGGTTGTCAGTTGCCAGCTCTGAATAGCATTGTAAGCCCAAAAGCATCACTGTTTTGATCTGTGATGGAGTCACTATGAGTGAAAAGACACCAGTATTAATATTCAACAAGATAAATTGAAGCAAAATAGTTTAGAGCTGGTCAAGATCAAATTCTTTATCAGCCAATAAATAATATGTTTTTCAAGTTTAAAGCCTGATTTTTGAGTGAGCGTTAAAGACGATAGGTTCAAATGTAGTAGACGGGTAGGTTTTTGTGAGGGCTAAATGCTACCCCTTGCAAATAAAAAAAAGATGAGCCTCACAAACTACAGGTTTGATCACATTTACTGCTGCAGTAACTACAGTTGCAGCTCTATTACTATTTCAACCCTTTCCTTACAATGCTACTTTTGTTACTGATGGACCAATCTGAAATTTGGGGTGTAGAAGGGGACAGATAGAAGGATAAATAAAACAGACTGAATTTCAGCCGAATCGACTCACGACTTCTGGTCTGACGCCATATTGAATTTTCACGTCAAGGTCACAGCAGATTTGTCATTTTCAACATGTCTCCATCTCAGAAACTGATAATGATATATTGGTGATTTAACATGGTAATGCATAATAATGATGTATTCATGATTGGATGAGATTGGAGATTTCATATGATCCATGAAGTTATCATGCTCCACATAGCCTTCTAGTCTGTAATGTCTATTAGCAAATGTTATGGATGAACCTACAGTTGATGATATTTTCAGGATATATTGATACTGGTACAAGGAACAAATGATTTAATTTTGGTGGTGATTGGGGGTGGGGGGTGGGGCACACACATCTTAGTTTGGGGTGGAACAAAAGTGAAAGCTATCACTTATTTATGTCATTTATGGGGGCGGGGGTGATCTGGCTTGGCGGAGGTCTGCATTCTTTTTCTAGTTTTAAATGTGATGAGATATTTTGTCTAGAAATGAGAAAAATACCCTTGGTAAGATTTAGATTTTTGCAGTGCTATGTTACCCTAAATATTTTATGTGGGGTTTTGGCAATGGCTACTACCACAGTACTGTAGCAAAACATATCTATTGCTACAGAACCAACTAAACATTATCATTTGTACTTGAGCCAGTCATGTATACACTTCCATGATCTTATCTACATGTATTGATATGATTAGTGGATCCCCAGATATTAAACGGGTGATATCAGTAGATAGCTTTGGTCAGTGGTAGATGTTTGGATGTTTCTGGGTTAAAGCAGGGGTCTCAAACTCATTTTTTTTTTCAAGGGCCACATTCAGCCAGATTTGATTTCCAGTGGGCCGCATCAGTAAAATAATAAAATAACATATAAATAATAACTCCAAACCTTTGTCTTTGATTTAGTGCAAAACACCCCTGTTAAATGATTAAAATATTTTATTTTACAAACTATATAAACAAAAAAAGATGGGAATAACTAGGGATAAAAACCTCAAGTTCCCTAGGAAAAATAAATCCAATTTAAATAATGTTTAGCTTCAACATATTTTTACATGAAGAAGCAAAAAGTGGTTAAAATTGTACTGAATTTTATTTTGACATTTCATGTTTCATTTGCCAATTTTATTGTTACATTATAGTTTGTAAATGTAAATATTTCCATATTTTCATCTTATACTTTAAACTAAAAAATTTAATAAAAAAAATAAAAATTTGAAGTTGTCATTATCGACACAAGGTCAAATATTTTGTCCACATTAAACCGAGAAGAAAATATGGATTTATTATTTTTTGGTGTTTTTTATGTTATCTGACTCTACATAATATTGGTCTGTATATGTACTTCCACAGTCTTGACTGTGGAAGTAATTATCTCCTTTTCGGACATGTCATTATTATTATTATTATTATTATTATTATTATTATTATTATTATTATTATTATTATTATTATTATTATTATTATTATTATTATTATTATTATTATTATTATTATTATTATTATTGTCATTCTGCACATGTTCGAAATAAAACATTGAAAGATCAAAGAAGAAAGATTCCACTTCACAAATTCATACCAGGGGCAACATTGGAACCTTTGATGGGCTGCATTTGGCCCCAGGGCCGCATGTTTGACGCCCCTGGGGTTAAAGCCTCTGTGTCTGCTACGTCCAGTATCATCCATAATGTCCAAAGGTTGAACAACATTACATATGGTTTTTCTGAGCATTCAGACCAGTCCGGAGTCATTTTTTCATTACAGACGGATAAAAAAAAAACCAAACAAATTAATAACAATGACCCTTGCATCCTCTTCTGGTGGTGGGTTAAAAACCCTTATGTGTGGATGTTGATGTTTAATGTGAAGTTCCATCCTTTAACTTGTGCACTTTGCAGTGTCTGGAGACTGACTCACTTTAGGAGTCAATCCCTAGTAGACAATGAAGTTAGATATTGTAGATATTGACACTTGCGCATTGGCTTCATTTGTTTATCTCCAGACAGTGATGTTGGCAGCTAAAGAATGAAACTGGTTAACCAACATGAAAGTCAAAAAGTACTAAAGAACCTACAATATTTTCAGAAACTTTTACATTTTCATGCAGAGACTGTGGCAGTGTTTTTTTTCATACAGTTTCTATGTTACTGCAATGTGTTCAGTTTATTTTTTTCTGTCCCCAAGAGGCCAGAAAGTTACTAATGAGGATTGCTATGGTCTGATGGTTTCAACACAACATTCACAGTTTGAGCCTCAGCCAGACAAATTTTTACTGCATGTTATTTATTCTTCTCTCTCTTGCATGTTTTCACATCCAACAGAAAATCTTACTTCTTTCAAAACCATTTTGAGTTTCATTAGTTTAAAGTTCTGCATGTCAGAGAATGTACAAAACAGTCTTGTTGTGTATTACACTCATGATTGCTTCAACCTCCTGCCTGTGACCTTTTTTTTTTTTTAATACAGTATGAATTCCATGCGAGTATAAACCACTTTCTAAGCTTGTTTTTGGAAAGTACAACATAAATAAAGTGTTACTGATGTCTGAACTAGAATTCCTGCCTCTAAAACATTTGATCTTACCATCTCTTCTTTCTTTGCCAAGCCCTTCGAACCATATGTAAGAAGTATGGGCATAGATGAGGAATTATGATTTATGAGCAAAAGAGTAACATTAGATTAAAGATACAACATTTCTATTAATATCCTAGCTGATATTTAGGTAGAAGTCAGGTTTTTAAGCTGATTTGATATGAATCCAAACATTGGACTGAACTAGTGTGATAGATTTAACCACAATGTGTCACCATTTCACTGCAGAAGAGAAGAAATGACACTACTAAAGCCCATTGATGGAGAATGTATCAACAGCAGTCCACTTGGTGGTGTGCTTGAAAACCACCAATAAATAAATAACTAGGCCTATATGCTGCCTAGGGGTACATCCCCAAATGCCCACAATCCTTAACCAGACAGTTATGATGTTGTGCCATGAGGTATCCCCAGGTCATGACCTCTCATTTACACTTGATTTGAAGTCAATCAGACAAATAGCTCCAGTGATACGACCAGAAGAGTGTTTAGTGATTTTAAACTTTTGACACCCCCCTTGTGGACAATCCAGAAATGGCAAATAATTCCAAATCAAATCACTTCTTCCTCTCTGTGATATTCATTGATATGGAAAATATGGATTTTCTAAACCTAATATACACTCTGGAGTCCAAGTGTCCAAATAGTGCTCAATTTGACATTAAAAACACATTGTGTGTTGAAAAACACATCTGTAACTCTGAATTTTTGTCATTCAAACAGATAAGTGACACCAATAAAAACTGTGAAACCTGTAGTTTCAAATACATATATATGACTCACTACTCAGAGAGAGAGAGATTTAAAAAAAATCTATTTACCGAATGTAAATATATATACATAATATATACAGAATGTCAGATTTTCAAAAAGTGCAGCCTCTACAACTCAACTTCAGTATCTAAAAAAATAAGTAAATATATATATTCTAAATGTAATAATAACAAATCAATAAGCAAGTTATGTTTCAATATAATATAGTATAGTATGTATAATATGCATATTTGTATGTATAGATCAACATACTACTACTACTACTACTACTACTACTACTACTACTACTACTACTACTACTACTAATAATAATAATAATAATAATAATAATAATAATAATAATAATAATAATAATAATAATAATAAGAGCAGTGTTAAAGTGCATGGTGGTAATGACTGTCTCCTACTCAACCTCTCGTCTCCTCCTTATGAATCTAAAAGTCTTGGGTGGTCCATTTGTGACCCTCACCCTACAGTCCTCTAGTTTGTCTTTCACCTGCTGTTGTCTACCTTCTGTTTTTGACAAACTCATGCTCCTTGTCGTCCACCTTTGGTGAGTATTGTGGCTCTATAGACACTGTGCTGATTATAACAGGTAATTCTCTAGCAGTCTGTTCATTGACTGATGCTGCTTCTGCTCTTTTGTTATTTGACGTTTTCTTAAGTTTGATGAGTTTTTTTCCACCTTGTTCACATATTGTTTGATGTCGACTTATTAAACCGTTTCTCATGCTGCTACATCGTTTAGAAAAATCACCTGCTTTCTTTCAAGAAAAGGAGAAATTAATTGCTTTACCGTGTTGACATTGAGAGTTTGACTTGTGTGTTTTTCTGCTGTTAAGAATGTCAACATTAATGGTGGAATCCCTTAACTTGTCACATTTTTTAATAATGTGCTGGTACTTTTTTTTTTTTTTTTTTCACAAAGTCTCCATTAATGGCTCCTTTTTTTGCTCGGTGTGTTTGAACACTGAGGACGTTAAGTTCTTTAACCAGGTAAATATTTGACTTTTTCACTTTGTACAACCATAGCCAAACACTCTCAGCATCTTAGTAGTAAAAGTAGTAGTAGATGTTGCAGATTATTCATCATTATATCAGTCATTTATTTCTTTAAACAACAAACAAAAAATAAAATGACATACCTTATTGTTCCATATTCGAAAGGGATCTGCAAAGGGATTGCATCTGAAAGGGTTTAGGCTGAAGTAAAATGTATTTACATTTAATGTAATGTTTCCTCAAGAAAACAACCAAAAATGTCAGTTTAATGCAGTGTTTTTCAACCTTGTCCACAGGACCCCATGTGGAGTCATCTGGAATTCAAATGGAATTGCCTGAAATTTCTGCTAATTTATAAAAAAAAAATAGATAAAAAAATAATTGAATATTACCAATAAAAATATATGTAGAAACAGGTGGTCAATAAATCAGGTGATACTATTCTGCAGATTTAAAAACATCAACACACCCCTGAATTAAACACCACATAGATATCAGTTTTGTTTATGTATTTTTATTTTTTTAATGATATTTTATACAATAAAACTTTTATACAATAAAATCTAGGCATTTTACAGCTAAAGCAAACCAAAGTGAGTTGTGGGGACATGAAGGGCCGTATTTGTATATTTGGATCCAAATTCTTCATACAGTTTGAGTTTGAACCCTCCAGGTTCTGCAAAGCTGTCTTTAGATTCATTTTGAATTTCTATAACTTGTTTCAATTCCTGTTTAATTTGTTACATCTTGAACTAATTACATAATATTTGCACATATAAAGCAAATACAATATTTAAGCATTTACAGTTTATGTTAGAGCAGAGGGAAATATTTGAAAATATGTAATTCCATTTAAAAAATCTAAATATCATTCATATATTGAAGCTGTGGGGCACAGTTTTGGTTGTTGTTATATGACTGCACACTGTGCTTTTTTGCATTCTATTGAACTAGCTTAAATCCCTGTGGATAAATGGACTCCTCTAGCTGTGAGGACAGTTCTTTATGGGAACTTGAATACACCAACATATGAAAAATAACGCAAATTATCCTTCATCCAAATTTATCCCAAAAGACTTTTCTCTTATTGGAACAAAATGCAGTAAATTTGGATACAGTTAAAAATGTCGACATTTGTCAGAAGTACAAACACAAAGCCACAGACTGACAGACAGATGCTCTGAGACCTTCCAGTATTATGGTGAACTAGCAGAATCCCCCACTACCGTATATTTCCTGTTAGTCTACTATATTAAGCTGGAAGTGCTTCAGTGAAAACTCCTTCCTTCAGGGTGTCTATAATACTTCATATCAGTCCATTGTTCCATTTTGGTTTTTTTCCTCAGATTTCTACCAGTGTGCTGTTTAGGATCTTTCATGTTTATTATGGGTTGGTTTTGCTTCACTGTAAAAAAAGAAAAATAAATAAATAAATAAATAAATAAATAAATAAATAAATAAATAAATAAATTAATTAATTAATTAATTAATTAATTAATTAATTAATTAATTAATTAATTAATTAATTAATTAATAATAATAATAATAATAATAATAATAATAATAATAATAATAATAATACATTCAGGTTGTTTTTATGGAGAAAAAAACTAAACAAAACTGGTAGTTGTTACCAGAACAATCCTATCAGGGATGGACAGACCATTAGGAGTACTGGTTAGTACTAACTGGGTTAGTGGGCGGATATTCAGCCAGTAAGAGAGAAAAAAAACAAAAAAAAACAACTGCTGTTACTGGTGTCTAGATGTCCCACAGGTGTATTATTGGTGTAGTTGGACCAGTAGGAAGATCTTTCATCTGATATCCAGTGTTCTATAGGCTGATGTAACTCAGTCTTGAATATATGGTTAAAAACTCACGGTACCTTCACAACTTCACACAAGAAAGCAATTCACACTTTCATACACTGTAAACCCCCCCCCAAAACATTTGCAGAACTCAAAAAATGTAAGACAATCAATTGCCTCAATTACATTAAGTTGATGAAATAAAATTCCTCTGGGCGACTGTGGCTCAGTTGGTAGAGCGGGTCGTCCAATGATCGAAAGGTTGATTATAAGATCCGGCGGATTAATAATGAGTGAATATAGACCCTTTCACAGTGTCAAGGCAGATTAGCATGTTTTAACTGATTTGTTAAGATGCATGAGGAAAACAAACATTTTAGTGAATATGTCAATACACCCACTGTGGAGGTGGTCGTCTAATGACCAAAAGTTCCAATCCTCTCTATGGTTGTCCACATGTCAAAGTGTCCTTGGGCAAGACACTGAACCTAAGCAGGTCAGACAGCACCAGTGTTTTGGCAGCAGCCGTCTACTGGTGTATGAGTGTGTGTGAATGGGTGAATGTGAGGAATTGGCTGTGGCTCAGTTGATAGAGTGGGTTGCCCAATGACCGAGAGGTTGGCGGTTCGCGTCCCGACTCTGGCTGTCTACGTGTCGAAGTGTCCCTGGCTTAGGCCCCCAGTAGGACTTACCATAGACCTTAGAAACCTACTGGTGTATGAATGGGTGAATGTGAGGCTAATGTGAAGCGCTTTGTGCATATATAAATGCAGTCCATTTACCATTTAAAGCACTTTGGGCATTGAGTGGTGTATACAATGTGCTATATACAGTAAGTACAGTTCATTTACCATCGAAGTGATGCTTGCTTAGGGAAAAAAAAAAAAGCCTGGTCTGCACATAAATAGAAACTCAGTTGATGTCCACAGTGATCATGGACAGTTTGTCTCACACTTGTAGACAGATGAACTCTCATCTGAACTCCTGAAAGACAACTAGTGACGATATCAAGGCAATATCAAATAGTTGCACACAAGGTGCCAAATCCAACACATTTTTTACTTATCTGTCTAATTAACCTATCTGGAGTGAAACAGTGGCTTATATCGCCCGACCATCTGCTGACATGCTGTCTGTGCCATTAGCGTCTCCTCCACCCACGTCTCAGCAGACACAGCACCCATCAATCACAATCTGTTGCTCTCACCCTCTCTCTCATGATTAAAGCCGTCTGTACCATCACAGGCTAATTATTAATGAGCAGGACATGCAAAAGGATACGCACTGTATATATAGGACAAAACTCACCATTAACGCATCTGATGCATTCAACCTCTGAGGGAAAAAGTCGGTAAATGTGAGATTTGAGCATAAAAATGTCTGTCACTGTGCAACTGCTAAACACCAAAATAATATATATATTTTTTTTTTTTTTTCATCTGGAGCTTTCATGTGGTAATGAGTCCAAAAAAGTATTTATCTGTGCTTTTCTCACACTACTTGAAAACAACATGCACACAGAGACATGTGGTGATTATACTTCACTTAAATGTTTTAGCCACTCACCCACTGATGACATGAATGCGGCAACATTACAAAGAACTTTATCACATTTACACAGAGGTGGGAAGTAATAAAGTTGAAGTATTTCATTACTGTACATAAGTAGATTTTTTTGTAGGCATCTTTACTTTACTTGAGTATATATTTTTCTGGCAACTTTTTACTTTTAGTTGCTACATTTTGGCGTAAATATCTATACTTTATACTCCTTACATTCTCAGAATAGACTTGTCTAATAATGACCAAATGATGTTACTTTTTCTAAAACAGTCCTTTTTCTGGACTACTTAAAAAAGAGAAAAGAAAATGCAATAATTAAAATAAAAAAATGTATACCCACTTCTCCAGGTACTACTACACCACTGGACCTGATGCAGAACTCTGGACAGTACCATTCACTCTGGAATTAGAAAACAGAACATTTTACGATTTTACATGATTAAATAAGTATTGTTTCATTTATGGCATTAAATGCAGTTTTATGTTTTACTTTTACACTTCATTACAATTTAGAAGTTGTACTTTTTTTTTTACTTTTACATAAGTAAAGGAGTTGATTTAGTACTTCTAGTTTTATGAGTACTTTTTTCCCACATAAGTAGCTGTACTTCTACTTAAGTACAAAATGTGAGTACTTTTGCCACCTCTACATTTATGTTTTAAGAGAAAAGGTGTCAAACATTTAGAAGTGGCAGAGTAATATACATATAGTAATAATCAATGATGTTAAAATAAATAATATAATAAATAAAATACTATCATAATAATGTATAAATAATGAAAAAGGGAATTTACCTCTGTTTTACTGTGAAAAAATAAAATTACAGCAAACAAAATCTAATAAAAACAAAAACTAGACTTTTACAAAATGAATGTGAATAACCTGAACAAACATGGACAACCTGAAACGTCTTAAGAGAAGTATGTGGAATTGTATCAACCTTCTGCCTGTTACTAAAGTGTAAATTATGAATAAGGCATAATTCACTGAAAAAATCAGAATCTTACCAAGTGTATTATTCTCGTCTCTAGTCCAAATATCTCATCACATTTAAAATAAGACATAATCACCTAAAGACTCACTTTTTTGTGAGATTTAATAACTTATATTTAGATAATACATCTGGAAAAACTTATTAGAATAAATCTTATCAAGATTATTTTCACTTATTCCATTGGCAGATTATCTTTTTTTTTTTGCTTATTTCAAGAAAAAAAAGCAAATAAATAAAATGTTAATATGAAAATAAAAGGTTGGTAATCCTATAAATAAGCAATAAATCCAAGTCTAAGTTTCACATAAAATGACTGTGACTTATGTCTGAGTAAATAATGTAAAATTACACATTAATCAGGAAAATAAAATCTAAAATTAAAGTATATAAATGCAAAGAATCTTTCAACCAAAACTTTATTGTTCCCTTACATGTTACCCACATGTAGTATAGTGTATAGTGTAAGTGTGGGGAAACACTTCCAAAACCAACCTCAATCCACTTTTTTTTCTACAAAAAATAATAATACAAATCATTAAGAGTGTAGATTAGTATGAGCTAACCAATGGTTCAAATTCATAAAGTTGAATACACTCAAATTCATGAATATAGTTAATTCTCAAACCCTGTTGGTCCTGTTTAAGGCTCTTATAATCTCTTGCTTTGCTGTATTTTTGGACTTAGGAACACAGATATAAGACAAGGACAAGAACAAATAACAAATGAGAAAAACACTTGGAGTGCAGACCTCCCCCATGCTATGATTAATTTACTCTGAAAATGAATCTGTGAACCTTGAAAACCTATACATAACATTGGATAATATGATCTATATTACAGTTACATATGTTGAAAATGACCCTATATCACAACGATATAGAATCCTTCAAAAGTACTCCAGGTTCCAGACAGTGATCAAGATTACATCTAAACTGTAATAATATGTTCATTGTACCAGTATCAACATTTCCTGAACATTTAATTAAAAACCATTCAGAACGTTTTGAGTTGTCTTGCTGACAGACAGGCAGACAAAACTAGACAAGCACTCGGAGAACACATGTATTAAATCAAATACCATATTTTTACATAATAAAAAGAAATTTTCACTCATTCCTTAGTTGGATTTTTTTGTACTAAATTTAATAATTGTTTTCTGCATCATGTATTTAAACACACACACACACACACACACACACACATATATATATATATATATATATATATATAAATAAATACATACACATGATGTTTTATTTATTGATGGGTTTCAGTTCTTTCAGACCAAAGTCCTTCATGTGTAACTTTCATTCTAAGTCCAACTCCATCCACTGCAGGATTCTGAAAACTAGTTCAAAGTCAGAAAGAGACTGATGGAGGTGATGAGTGTCTGGATGTCCAGGTGTGGGTGTGAGACAGGAGTAGTTCAGGACCATACGATGACAGAGAATCCTAAGATGCTTATTTAGACCAGTATGAGGATCTGAAGGGTTTATTGGGTTGAATCCTTGTCCTGGTTTTACCATCTACCTACAGTATATTAGAATGTATTGTCATTTATTATATCACAAGGACATATCACATGAAATTTGGCATTTTATTTATTTTTTTCCTTCCCCCACACTTTTGTCTTGGCATTACAGTTTTTTTTTCCCCCACATGGAGTTGAAGTTTTGAAGCTCCTTAAATGTGCAGTCAGTGTCACTGAGGTGTTTTAGTGCATTATTTCGTATCTAAACCAAGAGATTCATCAGTGGAGCTGTGAGTACAGTGGGTCGGAACAGAACAATAAAAAGGGTTCATGTTGACCTGTCATGGAACTAATAAGTTTGGAAAGAATCTGTCTGAAGCACTGGAGGACTGAACAGCTCTAATTAGAGTCAGTAGAAGACTTTTTTCAACTTTTCTTCTTCTTTTTTTTTTTTAACCCTCCACATTCCAGTTGCATTAAAAATAAATATTGTTGAAATACCATTGAAATACAGCTTTATTCACTTGATTTAACTTCACATGTTGACGCAGTGACAACACTACTTCAGTATATATACAGTAATCCATGCATAGCTAAATTATAATGCAGATATAATTTCATTTAATAATAAGATAATAATGATAATAACATTTTTATTTATATTTTAACATGATAATATTGCAGGGCATTTTCTTCATCCAGACAGCACATATGTATGCACACACACACACACACACACACACACATATATATATATATATATATATATATATATATATATATATATATATATATATATATATATACAGAATATATATTTATATCTATAATTGTGACGGCCCCTGCTGATTGCTAGCAGGATTAGAGTTGACACCTGTGCTTTAACCTTTGACCAGGGCATCGTCAACTCAATCAGGAACACCTGGGCCTGTTCCTGAATCCTTTAAAGACACCGTCCAACTGTCGTTCAGCGGTTCTCTCCTCCACCAGCATCACTTTTGTTTAGTGTTAGTTCGTTCAGCCTTCCAACACTACATTTATAATTTCCCCTCATCCACATGCACACTATTGATTCCACTGACATCCACACCTCATCTTAACTTTGTATTATATGTTCTTTTCTTTAAATACATATTCAGTTTTTGTTAAGCGCTGTGTCTTTGCCTGTCTTTTATGTCCTTACCTAGAGCCAGGTTGTGACAATATGTATATACATAATTAATTTTTTTTATTTGTTTTTATGTTTATTCTGTTGGTTTGTTTAATAGGGACTATGCATATTTATGAAATGTTGAAAATGCATTGGGTTTTTTTGCTTGAAGGAAGCAAAAAAAAAAAAACTAAGAAAAAAAACCCACCTGCCAATCAAACAAGTGAAACTGTTCTTGGTAAGATTTATTGAAATAGGATTTTCAGATCTATTGTGTAAAAGTAAGTTGTTATATCTCACTACTTACTCCTTCAGTGATTAAGTCTTATTTTAAGTGTGATGAGATATTTGCACTAGAAACTTTATAAGATTTGGAGTTTTTCCAGTGTGAGGAGACTTTTGAAATATTAATTTTTACAGAGAATCAGTGCAGAGAAGCTAATACAAGAACTATGGTCTGGTTAGTACATAGGCAACAGCACAAAACTGCCTTATGAATTCTTACAACTTCACACTTGGACCCAAGACTGTTCCTTTAAAACTACAGTAAACCAATATTTTGTATATTTTTTTTTCTTTTGTTACTGCAAAAATCAAAATCTTTCAAAGTGTATTTTTCTCATTTCTATATAATCCCCCACAGAAGAACATTTCAGTGAGATATAATAACTTATTTTTAGACAACAGCTCAGGAAAATCAATAATTGTTGTTCCATTGGTTGATTTTATTTTTTTGGCTTAATTCAAGCAAAAATATCTGGGGGTTTTTTTGTTTGTTTTTTTTTACTTGTTTTTAGAGGGGCATTTTTTTCTACTGCATATGAAGCAAAAACAAAACAAAGACAAACAGATGGAATTCAAAATTACACATAATTCTTTTCAACTTCCAGGGACATAAGATCTTGCTCCACAAATATCATACCCAAACTTAACCCTGCGTCGACTCCAGATGAGTGTAAACATATTCATCCGTGCCATGAATGCAGCATATGTTACCTTTACGTGTCTAATAAGACGATGCTGCCTTGCACAGATGGGGCTCTTTAAGGTGGATGCTATAAGCAGCCAGCGCTCATTAATTACATCTCAGCCTTTCCAACATGTGCGGAGCGGTCACATGAAAGACTAATAAAGACAGTTCTAAGTGGAGATGGGATCTGAACATGTGCTGGTACCTGAGGCCACACACACACACACACACACACACACACACACCCTGCCACCTTTGATGCGCTATGTCATTTTTCCCTAAGTAACATGAGGGTGTTGAAGCATGTAAATTCCTAGGTATTTGCTTGGAAGCTCGGCATACACCCTGTTGAGCTCAGCGTGCTGCCTTTCTCTCCCTTCACCTTTTCAAACACATGCAGAGAACGCTAGAGGCGGACACTCACACATACATGAGTCCTTTGTCTATACAGCATCTGTTTCAGTGTTCTGTGACTCACTGGCCAACACCCGCATATTTGCCTTTTTATTGCTGATAACCAGCATGTCATGTAGCTGGAATCGCCTTCGCCTTCACCACTGTGGCTTTTCTTGTATTACAGTCATGCTGAGGCAGGCTGGAATGTCCTTATGATGTCCCTATACAAACAAACTGACAAACACCTCCCTCTTGTCAATGTGCACTTTGTATGAGGCAAGGGGAAGGTAAGTAGGCAGGCTCCACCAACTGAGACCGGTAAAAATAAAGGTAAGAAGAATGAAATATTCATGACTGTATATCCAGAGCAAAGCCTTCAGCAGAGCCCCTTCACAGCCTGTTTTGCTTCGGTGTAAGAAGCTTCCCAGCCTTCTCCAGGAAACTTATGACACATCCTGACAGTGCTCTGAGATTCTTAAAATGCATTTCACTACACATTTATTGAAAAAAATAAATAAAAAAATAAATATATATATATATATATATATATATATATAGTAGGGCAACATGAACATTAACACATTAGTCTGATTAAAAAGTTTAACGCTATTAAATAGAAAAGTTGTTTTGTTGAAATTCTTGAATGAGTTGAATAAAGCTGTTAATTGCATATAAATTCAGATTTTTGCATTTATTTTGGATATTTTGTCATATTTTTTTTCTTTATTTTAGAAGTTTTTGAATATGCCTTGACTATGCTGTTTTGTGAATTTTAGTGGATTTTTGCATGTTTTGTGTTGTTTTCTCTACATGTTTGTGTTTTTTTACTTTAAGTACTTTAAGGGAAAGTTGTAAAGAACTTTGAAGAGAGAGTTCAAGAGGGTGTGAAACCATTGAGAGGTTAACAGGTGGTGTCTGCACAGTCCACCTGAGGGATTCAACCTCAGCAGGTCTGGGTCGGCTGCTCAGTGCTGGGAGGATCCCCTCGTGTAACCTCCCTGGCTTGTGCACACGACATTATGCATTTTCTCCTCGGCAACTGGCTCCAAGTCAGCCATGAAGGGTCAGAGGGCCAAGGTGGCTTGTGGCTCTGGCGGCAAGCTTTAAAGCGCCCTCCGCCGTGGAGTTGCTGCACCTTCTCTCCCCCAGACATGAGGCCTCGGGAGGAATGGGACCCCTTTTCCCCCAGCGCACAGTAACTGCAACTGGCCGATTACAGAGACAACTGGAAATGCAGTATAATCAGGACCATGGGAACATTGTATTTGGTTAATTTCATTTAATTATTTATTCATTCATTCATTTATTTATATTTTCTCCTGAAGACGATTGAAGCATTTCCTCCGAAATGTCGAGAAAATATTGCTAGTTCTTTTCAGAACTAATTACATGGTGAACCACAAGTCTATTTATTTATATATTCTTCACCATGCAAACCTTCAAACATTTATATTTTTATTTAATTTCAGGATTTGATTTCAGTTTTTCCCTGTGTATGCATAATTTAAAACATACCATACATAAAAAGAAAATCTATATAACATACATAATTTAAAATGATCATATCTTACAATTAAATTACCCAGTGTTGCATTTATATATGAGGCACTCACGAAGTGCTTATATCTTACTGAAAAGTTATTCTACATGACTGTGTCTAATTTTAAATGTGATGAGATATTTGAACTAGAAATAAGAAAAAATACACATGGTCAAATTAAAATTTTTTAGGGTGCATATATTACTGTGGTCATAATGTTGTACTAATGTGCATGCAACACTCAAGCAACACATCTGAACCCAAGTGTAATTCTGACTGGATATTAAAACTAACTGTAATGATGCATTGTAAGCTCTAATTATAAGCAAACACAATGTGTTTTTTCCTCAAAAGACAATTTTTTCTTGACCTTTCATTTTCCACAGCAGTTTCTCAGTGAAAACTGTAAACAAACATGAATAAAACTGAATTTTCAGTCCTTCATAGAACACTTTGTTTTTGCTTCATCTGTGAAGTGCATTGTGGAACTTTCGAGCTAATGCTTAAAATAAATTTCAACAAGTGGTGCCAGACACAACAAACCTCAGCACATATTGTAGCTTATTTTGGCATTGAATTCAGCTGATCTATGCATGAGCTGATATCAGCATACACATAGACAGCTTAAACACATGTTGGCCATTAAATAATCAAATGGAATTTTTATTATTATTCTTTAATATGTTTTAATTCATTCAAAATTTTAGTTTTGACCGACTTTCCCCAAAATTTGTTCACATCTATTCTGGATCACTGGCAATCTATAACCTCACTTAGGTATAAATTTAACTAATAGTTTTTTCTGCTAAAGTGTTAAGCAACAAACAAAGAAACAAACCCTGTCCAACATTTTACCTCTATCCCTCTCAAAACGTGAGACTATAGGTTTGACCTTTCAAGGTTGCCCAAGGTCAAAGGTCATGGAGCCTACATGTAGTTTCCTATCTGTCAATAATAATAACTGAGGACTTCTCTGCACTCTTTTTGGACGTACAACCATTTGAAATCATGTGACCTTAATTTTGACCTTCCAAAGTCACTCAAGGTAAATAATTATGATGCCATTTTGAAGCCCATGACAGGTTTCCTATCTGTCAATAATAGTAACTAAGTCTCTATCTCCACCATTTTTTCTGTTACGGTTCATTTTAGGCTTTTAGGTATTGACCCAGTGACCCCTGACCTCCTGGGTCAACAATAGGTCAAAATCTATACACACACAATGCAGAATGCACCAGCATTCCCATGCTCATTTGAAGTCTGTAACATGAACAGTTCAAAAGTTATATCCAAAATTAGATTTTTACCTTTATTGTGACCTTGATTGACCTTTGACCTAGAGAATTTGTCCTTCAAGGTTCTGATGTCCATGCATGTCAACAGTGAGAGCAAAAAAAAGCTATATGCAAAACTCAATATGCAGGAATGAAAAGAAAATTCCTGAGTTGCCTTATCTGTGATCAATGTGAAAACACATTTTAGTGATCTTGACCTTTGACCAACATTTAATCACAATTTTCCAGAAAATTTCATGGAAATTGGTTCCGTACTTTTTGCATAACTTTACTGACAGATGGATAAATAAACAAACAAAACCAAAATAGAATCAACAGAATCCAAAGCTTTTACATTCAATCATTTGATTACTTATTATTATTTGGTTTCATATGATAAGAGGGTTATCTTACCTATGTGTGAGTAAAATCCCAAAGGTATTTGATGAAAAATGTTAGTTAAACAAAAAAAATCAACATTATTAATTCATTGTCGGAACCACTTTATTTTTCAAAGGGTCACTGGGGCCTGTCCTCGCTAAATATGGGTGTCACCAGTTCACCAGTTCATCACAGGGTTGACATAAAAAATTATATTATGAGTTTTAATGGTGTGGTTCAGAGCAAATAATGCAATCTGTGTTGTGTTACCAGCAGGTGGCACTGTAGGCTACCTACACAGAAGTTTAAGAAACAGTGGAAGAGGGAAAAAAATCTGCCTCTATTTATATTAGTAGAGAGGCAATGGTGTCTTTTTTCAGTGATGAGACAGAAGAATAATGAATTTTCTCAGTCGTCCACAGTAGCTTTGGCCTGATATCTGTGAAGACGCAGTAAACAACTGATGAATCACATAAGTTGAAAGAATTTTGTGAAACACTTGACTTGATGGGTGAGTCCATAACAGCTGTCATAAACTGCACATAAAAGATTCGTGACTGTTGCATGAGACATGACTCACTCAACATTCATACCAAACGTTTCATGAATGAATATGTTTCAAAATAAAAGTCCAACAAGAGCAAAGCAGCAATGCTATTTTTGGCATTTTTCAAATCCACATTTTAATAATTTTGTGAAATGTATTTAATGCTTTGCGAGACTCCAGGGAACATGCCTATGACCACATCTCCCCATTCCCACCCGCTCCTAGAAGAGGCTGTCAAATAATGACCTGCGCCGCATCCCAAGGGTCAGGCGGAGTCCCTTCCCATTGCAGGCCTCTACCTGAAATGGTTGGACATTCCCATTAGCAAAAGATAAATCATCAGCAAAGGTTACATTAGGACATGACATGATGTTATGATGTTTGAGGGGAAAATGCCAGTACTGCTTTGTTGGACTTTTATTTTGAAAAGTAATTATCGTCCTGTCTTCCACATTCATGAAAGGTTTAGTATGAATGTTGAGTCATGTCTCATGAAACAGTCATGAATGTTTTATGTGTAGTTTATGACAGCTGCTATGAATGTGTTATGAACTCACCCATCAAGTCAAGGGTTCCCAAATTTTGTAGAAAATGGAATAAAAACACAGCAGCAGTTTGGTTGAATTTAAGATTAAAATTAAACATACTTATGGCATGAAAGGAAACACTCACACATGTTTGTGGTTGTTTGTATATTGCCATGTTATTATATCTCTCCCAACATTGTTTGGGAGAGATTGTTGCAATCACTGTGTGTGTGCGTGTGCGTGTGCGTGTGCGTGTGCGTGTGCGTGTGCGTGTGCGTGTGCGTGTGTGTGTGTGTGTGCGTGTGTGTCCGCAGAGACAAATCACGCTATAACTCAATGAACACTTGAGATATCACTGTGAAATTACATGGGCATATACATATAACTAATGCACATTAGATGCAATGATCCATATGAGTAAAGGTCAAAGGTCAAGGTCACAATTAACTAAAAGGTCAAAATCACATTAACTCAAGAACAGAAGGTCACCGAACTTTCAGATTAACACCAAACAATGCGGAATGAAGGTTTCTACAATTCTCATTGTCTCTGGTGTTATCACCTACGATCAATAGTATTTGAGATCTAAAAGGTCACATGTCACTAAATTAACTTCCGTAACACTTTGTGTGTGTCAAGCATAGACATATCACGTTATAATTTAAACAGGATATATTATCATATTACACACACTGACACATATATACATATAATGAAATAATCAATATTGGAAAAGGTCAAAGGTCAAGGTCACATTTATCAGAATGGTCAAAATCACATTATTGGCTGTAATTCAATGGGTTGTCATAGAAACTTGAGATTGGCACAACATAGGGGCGGGAATACTTGTTCTTCAGTGATGTTATGTCTGTCTACTGCCCAGGGACAACAGATGTAGATTAGCTTGTAACTAACTGTGGTAAAGCTTATAGCTGTGCATCATCCCTGTCAAATATATATAATAAAATACATTTTCACTAATTCTGAATTTATTTGAAAAATTAGGTTATTTCCCAACGCTATTTAAGTCACTACATGTCAATGTTGAAACCCAAGAAAAGTTTATTTTATTTCTGTATAATTTTACTTTTCTGATAAACATTGACCAGTCAGATATTTTAAAATATATATTTAATATATATTTAAAGGTCCAGTCCAGCAATCCTTTATGAACATCTAATTATAAGTTTGTTGTTCATCATGATATTGTTATTGAAAATATGAGATGATTTATGCCAGACTGTAACATGTTATCAGGTAAAAAAAAAAAACTGACTGCAGTCCAGCCTTAAATGTACCATGGCATGTTTTTTCTTCTCTAAATATGTAGTCTTCTGTGCTTCTCTCCAACTCTGCACCCTGCATTCCTGTAAATCAGCTTGTTCTAAATGAGTCCTGCTGATTTCATTTATCCATACACCTCCGCCTGATGTGTTTAAATGTGTCTAGAGAACAGAACTGCTGTGCCATTTTATGCAAAAATATCTTGAGTTTTTTTAGGCTTTATTCAACTCCACAGATGGGCTGATGACAAATGGTACTTATGAGACAGATTGTAGTGCAGACGCCTCTCCACGAGGGTCAAGGTAACAGCAAATAATACTCATAGAAAACATGTGCCAGTACCTATTTCTTTGGATTTTTGCACATGCTCTGCCTTGCTATTATTTAACCTCACATATATCAAATACTTGATGTTTATACACAAAAGGCTCCAACTCTGATCTTTGACACAACACACAACCTTGTTGTAGAATCTATCTATATTTAAGGAGCAAAATACATAATTTATTAATGTGTTCATTAGTAATGATAGTATTTTTTTTTGTTATAAGGAGGTCATATCTCTGGAGCTTTCAATCAACAAACGTTGTAAACTGTAACGGTAACATGTTCAAATATGCTGATGTGAGAGGATTGTACTGTTTAATATATGTGTCAGTGAATGAGAATCCAAGATAAACCAACAACGAAACATTTATAAAAACTAAATTGCTCCATTGTTGAGTGTATGTTTGTTAATAGAAAATTATTTTTCTTTAAAAATAAAAAATAAAAAATAGTATTTTCTACAGCTGTGTTATACCACATGGGAAATCTGAATTTGAATGTAATGATCTAGTAATAATATTTATTATTGTAGTAATAATAAAATTAATAATCTAGTTATAGTACTGATCATGATTAAAACACCATAATAAAACTCATATCCATATCAGTATAAAAAAGTTTTGTGTCAGATGAGATGAGTTTCAGATCACTGCTGTTTTACTGATAGGGATTAACAATGAGCAGCCGGCAGATTAAGAATGAGTGAATATACTGTAGACCCTTTCACAGTTTGTAAACAATATTTTGGGGGGTGGGGCTTAACTGGAGGTAAAACATTTTCATTGCACTAGTTTGTCAAGGCAGATTAGCATGTTTTAGCTAACTGATTTGTTGAGATGGATGAGGAAATCAAACATTTTAGTGGACATGTTAATACACTCACTTAGAGTTGGTCGTCCAATGACCAAAAGTTTGAATCCTCTCTATGGTTGATCACAGGTTGAAGTGTCCTTGGGCAAGACACTGAATACTAAACTGTTCCCAGTAGGTCTAGCAGCACCTTGGATGACAGGAGCTGCCCACTAGTGTAAGAGTGTGTGTGTGTGTGTGTGTGTGTGTGTGTGTGTGTGTGTGTGAATGTAAGGAAATCATAAAGCACTTAGGGCACCATGGGTGCATAAAGTGTGCTATATAAACTCAGTCCATTTACAATTCCAAGACTGTAAATCTTGTTATAAAAAGCTGACTAGCTGATTGGACGACATTCTCCGACCCCTACATGATCACTCACTGTAGAGACAAGAAGTTTGAAGAACCACTTTGGGGGCTAATGTAGCATGTAACTTCTACCTGTACAACACTGAGTTTAACAGTTAACAGTTAAAATTAGGGTTTAAACGTAACAAGAAAACACAAATTAGTCCATAATGTTATCCAGGCTGAAACTGATAATTGATTACAGATCAATCTTACCTGATATTATGTGTGGGTTGCATGCCCAAGAGTCGAATCTTCTCATGTAATTGCATTCAATCACAACTGTCTATGATTGTTTTGACTTATAGCGGCTGGTATACGTTACAAGTCAATTTTATTGGTTTTGTGGGTTTGGTATAATGGTGACCAGTGTTTACTGCCATCATGGCATCACTAGGGTTGGGTATCGAAAGGGTTTCATTCAATACTGATACCAAATCAATACTTTCAAAATAGTATTGTTTCCTGAACAGAGGTGTAAAGTAACTAAGTAAAAGTACTTCATTACTGTACTTAAGTAGATTTTTTTAGGTATCTGTACTGTACTTTACTTGAGTATTTATTTTTCTGGCAACTTTTTACTTTTAGTTCCTACATTTAAATATCTGTACTTTATACTCTTTACATTCTCAGAATAGACTCATTATTTTTACAAACTAAACAGATGTGACAGTACGAAAAATGAGTCACTTCAAAGCGAAAATCAGTGGAGAAAAGAAACTGTGACTTTTATCTCACAATTTCAACTTTTTATCTCATAATTTTGACTTTTTATCTAATAATTTACATTTTTTTATCTCATAATTTTGACTTTTTATCTAATAATTTAGATTTTTTTTTCTCATGATTTTGACTTTTTATCTTAAAATTATGCATTTTTGTCTCATATTTATAACTTTTTTTTTATTATTATTTTTAAATCTCATGACTTACTATCTCACTTGGGACTTTTCTTCCCCCATTTTTCCTAAATTTCCTGCCCATATCCACAAAACTGAATAACAGTGACTCGATCAAACACATTATCTACACAGTAACTCACTTTTAAAGGCTTTATTTCGGATACTTTTGAAACGTTTCTGATTTAATTATTGCGTTCATGACAAAAAAAAATTACTTTTTACTTTTGTATTTTGTTACAATTGAGAATTTGTACTTTTTTTTTTACTTTTACTTAAGTATAAGACTTGAATCAGTACTTTTATTCTATTTTTTCCACACAAGTAGCTGTACTTCTACTGAGTACCAATGTACTAAGTACAGAATGTGAGTACTTTGAACACCTCTGTTCCTGAATGGTATTTAAATTGATACTTTCAAAACAAAAAAAACCATCACACCCATTTAAATTAACAACTAGAGACATATGTGGTTGAACCAATTAACACTTAAGCTACTTACACACTAACATTTAACATAACCAGTCTGACAAACACACAAACTGTGAGACTGCATATCTGCTACAAAGGAGAAGTTCTGCTTTTACAATTTGGACCTTATTTCAGTGATATTTGTCTGTACTAAATCATCTGTTGCACAACAAATTGCTACTCGGGGACAAAAAAGTGGAGTGATAAAACAACATCATTTACTCACCCATTTCATTTTGGTCTAATATGGAGTTTGTCCAAAGGTATTGCAGTTGCTGATATCCATATAACACAAGTGATAGGGGCACTAGTTTTGAGAATGAGTATACAGATGAGAACGTATTGGAAAGGAGACATGTGGATCATATGGATATGGGCTAATGCAATATCTTCAGACATACTCCAAATTACACCAAACTAAAACCTGTGAATAAATGACATTATTTTATCACTGATAAAAGGATCCAAAATCGTAAAAATGGAACTCCTGCTTTTTTACTTTTTAATCTAGCGTGACATGTCATGTGACTAGTTGAGGAATTCACATCCACCAGTTACTTAGTTACATTATATTTGTGGTCGACATTAAAATTACTCATATGAAGAACAAATGCTGGCACCAGAGGTGGGTAATTCCAGGTTCCTCAAGTCAAAAACCTGCCATGTATTGGTTCAAACCTGTTCACTGAAAACCTCCATTTACCTGGATGAGGCATGTGCTCATCAAAATGGGCTGGCTCAATGAACAGGTTTGAACCAATACATGGCAGGACATTGACTTGATGGACCTGGAATTACCCACCTGTCATTGTCTACTAGTATCTCCACAGTAGCTGGTCTGAAGCTTTATTGCTTGGGTTTGACATATTTCCATTTCTGATGTTCTATTAGCACAGTGCTAAGGCTACTTTCTGCCTACTTAACTCATCACAGAGGCTTTCAAAAATAGTGCACAATTCTGCTTTAAGCTGAACACCGTGTGTCATCAAGCGCTTCATTAAATTAGACGTATTCCCACCTTTGCAAGCAAATGTCGTTAGACACCTGTTGCATCTGGAAGATTCTGTTTCTTTTCTTGTCAAATGTAACCACAATTCCAACCTTTTAGCCTTTTACCCTTGACACTGCTGCCTGTCTGCAGCTGCTGTTAACAGTGGACATACAAATCACATTAAAATGCTAAAAAAAATTACAGTAGAATAGTATATAGATGTGTATATATATATATATATATATATATATATATATATATATATATATATACTATTCTACTATAATTATTTTGGCATTTTTAATGTGTGTGTGTATGTATAATGTATAGGCATGTATAATAATGTATATTATGATATAATCTATATTGTTATTATTATTGTATATATATATATATATATATATAAACCTTAACATTGTGATATTATATTTATCTTTTACTTTTATTCAGTTTGCATGTCTGGTTTTTATGTGTGAAAATGATAAGTCAGGTGAATAGATCCCAAAGACTTGATTTTTTTTCTCATATATTATGCTGCAGGACGTTAAAATATAGATTGTTTTGAGGTGAAAGGGTGGGGTTAAAAAAAAAGTTTTACTTCCTCCCACTCCTTTTTGAATGTGCAAATGAAGGAATGTTGTTGGTTTTTTTTCATGTATACGTTTATTTATTTTTAATATTTTTTGAGTGTGGTTGTTTTTATTTGTTGAATATTTGAAATACATTGAATTGAATTGAAAATAAATAAAATCGTAGTTGAGCAGAAACAGAGTGCATTCACACTTTGAACATGAACTATGTCTGAATGCGACAGAACTTTGTTCTATCAGAAAATACTTTGAATTTTACATAAGCTTTGGGTGTTAAAACATTAAAACTGAACTTTGGAAACACACACTAACTGCCACTTGAGCATCACACACTGATTACCATTTGACAGATTACTTAAACTAACACAAGGGTCAGAATGTTTGGAAATTGGAGAGGTCCTTTAGGTCTCTGGGAGAGCTACGAAAGCAGAAATAACTAAATTCAAGTCCACTTTGATGGGCTTGCCGCTACATCTGCCTGACATTCACCACAGCCGCAGTGAAACACACACTCTTGTCCGTTCCCAGCTGTCACTACTGCCCACTCCACAGGGGTAATTGCACCGCCAAATCATTACCGTTCTCCCTTATCAAATGGCCACCAAACTCTCACAAGCCAACAGTTCAGCACCCTTTCACATAAAACAAAGTGAAATCCAATAAGAAGCACAACAACAAAGATGAATCTTCTCTCTGGCTTGTCTGATCAAAATGATTTCAGATATAGATTCTCAGTAAAAAAAAAAAAAAAAAAAGCTCTCACTGTTTCTCTTGTAAATTTCCGAGGACAGGCTGCGTGTTACAAGGACAGTATTTCTTACGTAATACTGTTTCAGTCACAGTAATAAAAGTACCCAAAGTAAAAAAAGTAAATGTATGATTAGTTTCTGCTGCTTCTTTAATAGAGAGCTACATTCTTTTTGTCACCTCCAGCACAACATTTCTCCAAAAGTTTGTTCCTAGATTTCCTAGTTGATTATATTACAGTATATACTCAATTTATTGCAATTTACAGGGTATATTTTAGGACATATTTTGTTACTAGATGCAAAACCTTGATTTTAACAAAGCAAATCACTGTGAATTTGTTCACCCCTCTGTACATGTTTAATTCTATTCCTATCTTTCTGAGGTCATTGATAAGTTTACACAGTTTACACATCAATTTTATTGATTACAATAAAATTAAACTGTGCAGACGATTCCTCACTAAGGCTCTGTGAGTGATCAGGAAGGCAGAGAACCTCTTTAACTGGGTAGATAGATAGATAGATAGATAGATAGATAGATAGATAGATAGATAGATAGATAGATAGATAGATAGATAGATAGATAGATAGATAGATAGATAGATAGATAGATAGATAGATAGATAGATAGATAGATAGATAGATAGATAGATAGATAGATAGATAGATAGATAGATAGATAGATAGATAGATAGATAGATAGATAGATAGATAGATAGATAGATAGATAGATAGATAGATAGATAGTGATGTCATGCCATTGTTCATATAGTACACATGTAATATACAAACTAGGAATTTGTCTCGGTGTAGCGCTGCAACATTCAACATATCAATAAAAAACATTTAATTCTAAGCATGCACAAAAGGTAGAATAAGATAAAAATAAATATAGTAAAATATGTAATGTGCAATTCTGTGAGCAGCTCTGAGAGCCGATGTTTTGTAGTGAATTAGAAGAGCCTGGTCCCTAGTTTTTGTTTTTTTGCCTTCTGCTGCTTATGTCAATGAACTTTCCTTAAGACAGAACAATCAGATATGAGGATATTAATACAGTTTGCTTGAGTGTGGGTCTGTTTTGTGGATATGTTTGTAGTTTTTTTTTGTTAATTTGTACAAAAAAAATGTTTGATTGAAATATTAAACAAAAGGAAGAATGGTTTGAGACAAAATTATAGGCAATTATAAAGTTTCACGTCACAGTAAAAGGGTTTTCAATGAACCATTACCTTTTTACAAAGTTTTGCAAAAATTAAATTTGTCAAAAATAAAAGCCTACAAAACAATCTTAAATTAAGAGCTGTTCAAGAACCAGACTTCCTATCACTATTGTCAGGGACAGGAATGTGACCCAGAAATCTGTATTTAACTTATCAATGCTTTGTTAAATAAGTAGATTAAATTGAGCCCAATGGATTCTTGATATTTAGTACTTCCATAAAAGAACATGAAGGGACATTCCAGACATATAGAAGAATGACTAATGAAAAAGTGTTTCTCTTCACAATTTCTTTCTTCCAAGAACCTGGAATATCTTACATACAGTCATCATGTTTTGTCATTTATCGTAATTAACCTTACTTTTCTTTACAAAACAAGAGGAGCACATACAATATAAGTTTGAGTTTACCTTCAGTTCATAGACTACTACT
Source organism: Siphamia tubifer (assembly GCA_020466265.1). NCBI lineage: Eukaryota > Metazoa > Chordata > Actinopteri > Kurtiformes > Apogonidae > Siphamia > Siphamia tubifer. Next base: position 23,253,616 of record CM035791.1, read on the forward strand.
ATGGTCCCTTTGGTTGAATCTATTCTGAGGCTATAATTTTCTGTTTGAAGGCTGAGATGGTTCTCATGTCTTAGTAAATGAACAAATAAATAAACCTTTGTCCCTGTGGTTAATTCTGTTTCACTGTTTACTTTTGAATACTTCATTTTATTTTATTTTATTCTGACTTGTATATTCTTTGTGTGTTGTTATTCAGGTTTTTGTTCTTTTTTTGTTGTTGTTTTGAAATATATATACAAATAAATATTAGTGGTCAAAATGAACACATTAATCTGATATAACATTTTAACATAATTAACCCATCTGCAGCATAGAATGACTGTGAATGTCTCTGCCACTGCCTTAGGTCAGTTTGTCCAAGTTGAGTTAATATCACATATCCACAAACGGCTAGTTGTTCTGGTAGTTACAGGCAGCAGAAATGGAAGACACTAAAGAGCACACTGGACATATGAGGACAAACAAGATGGAACAGTTGAATAACATAAAGTATAAAACACACGAAGGAGTTTTCTTTTTACTGAACATACATGCTTATGTGTATCGTTAGCCTCATACCATAATTGCCTAAGTCAATATTTGGTCAAATTGAGATTTTTGCATAACTTTACTGCCCTATCACTGCTGCATCATCCTGTCTTTCTGCCTATGTCATTGACCAATCAGGACACTCATAAAAATAAAAAAATAAAAAAGTGCAAAAACATACCTGCCCAAGTCATTCATTTAACTTAGGCAGTTTTGCTACCAGCTGTTTGACTTAGGCAGTTTGAATGTATGCAAAATGGCAGAAAAAAATGCAAAATGTTCTCAGAAAAAACTGAAGGCATAATCCGCCTAAGTCAATTTTATTTCATAAAACAAATGATGTTGGGTTTTTTCTTTTTTCATACTTTTCTTCTCATCTACTTGAATGTTCTGTGAAAAAAATCAATAAAAAATATGGATGTGACTTTTAGAAAATGTGTTTTTTTCTCGTTTTACGACTTAGGCAATTATGGTATGAAGCTGACGATATGTTAGTCTGGGATTCTGCTAGCACATTGGCCAACGCACACAGTAAATTCAGATATATTCCCTTCTGTCTTGAGGGGGCCACATTAGGGTGGTCATTCATGAAGCTTTAGGGCAAACAGTCCAGTTTTGGAGAGCTGTGTCCATCATCCGGCCGCAGTCCTAAACCGGACACTTGTTTGTCCTTCTTATTGAATTGTACCCAAATAAACACAAAGTGCACTGAATACTTGTTTGTCCCACTTTTTAAAATTGCAATTAAATGTAATGCTGCCTATCGCCTAATCACAATTCATCTAACAAAAGCACAGATCGGCAGGGTAAAGAGATCATACAATATCATTGGATTGAAAAAACAAACAAACTTCCATGTGCCGCTGCTATGGAAGCTCCGAGCCGCACATTGGAGAAAAAAATTGGTGTGTAAATGTTTTTTGTCTTTTTTCATTTCAAGAAATAAAAATTTCAAAAGTTATCTTGTAACAATAACCAGATAAGTATCTCGCTATTTTGAGATAATTATATTGTTATTTCATGATAACATTATGCTGTCTCAGATAAGCTGATTGAAGGGGGTGGGGTGGGGGGGGACATGTGCCGGACATGCACCGACCCTCACTACTGTCATTGTGCTGTGGGGTTTTTCTGGCAGACCCTCTGACTTGCGTGTGTGTTCGACTCCTTGGTCTGTGTTTCAAGACGGGTCGGGTAGGTTGCCGACACTGTTGTATGTGGGCCAGTCCCCGCCCTGGCAACGTGATACAGTTGGGGTGCAGTGAGCACAGTTCGCACAGTTCGGCGCGGTCGACAGTCGTGCCAGAAGCAGAGGGGCCCTGTCTCTCACCGAGGCTTAGTGCAGCGAGCACTAAGTCAGAGGGTGCTGTAAAGCTCACCACCAAAACCCCTTGACCCTTCCTGGTGTGGGGACTGGTCTCATGAGCTCAGTTTGACCTGACACTGGCCAGAGAGAGAACCGAACCCTGACGATCGACCCTGGGTGCACCGCCGTACGTTCCCTTACACGTGTAATGTGGGCAGCGCGATGGAGGAAACCAATAGCAACCACTCATGCAGGACCCAGCAGCAGAGGTGGTGGTGCACCTAAATGATCGATAGAAAAATGACCCTCAGACAGGTGTAGCCCTCGGAGGAACAGAGGGCTACAAGGTGTGTTCGAATTGTAAACAAAAATTATTGACACACGTTTTAGAGGTATGAGGGGCAACACATAGTAGAGAACAATATGGCTGTCTCTTCCATCTGTGATCATTGTATTCCAAGCGGTTCAATCAGCTTATCTGAGACAGCATAATGTTGTCTCGAAATAATGAGATAATTATCTTTATCTTACTGTCTCAGATAAAAACATAATGAAGTAATACTAATGATAAAAATAGTAATTGGTAATAGGGTATTTTTTTTCAGAATGTGATAAATATCATTATTTAGCTAGGTCATAGTAGCTAATGCTACAGTTAGCATTATTGTGCCGAGTCATCACATCACCACAATGCACTTCACTGGTGTGTTTCTCAGCTCCTTAATTCTTTTATGTACCTTCTGTTCAGTCAAACAAATTAATAATAAAATGTTTTGTTGTAAATAATTGAAGAGATGTTGCATGAACAGCTCTATGTGTCATTTAGTGAAAGCTTAATCCTGGCCCATCCTGTTTTCATCCAGTCCTTTGCCGCCACGGTGGCTTTTATTGAAGTTGTCAGTGTGTTGTCGCTCTACCGGTTCACTCTTCATGACCTCCCTCTGACCCTTCACCACCTGAGTTGGACGTCCGGATGTCGACCATTAGACCCACAGCGTTTCCTTCAACCTTCAACTCCACTGGAGTCTGAGCTCCAGTGGAGTTTTCCTTCTAACTGAAACAACTCATTCAGATGATGGCCTTCAATAATCACCGGTTTCCTGTCGCGGTTGAAAGTCACTTTCCTACTTAGAGCTTCAGCTCGACTTGCTTTTTTGTTGTTTGTCCTTTGTAGTGAAGGAGAGAAGGAAATATCAGGGAGCATCAACTGCTGTTTGGAGTTCAGCCAATTTTCTAAGAGCATTAAAGCAGATTAGATATGATTAGATTACATACAATTAGATTACATTGCAATAGTTTAGATATAATTAGATTAGATATAATGACATTAGATAAAAGTAGATTAGATTAGATCAAATTAAATTAGATTAATAGAAAAAATAGATGAATTTACATAAAATGAGATTACATTAGTGTAGATGAAATTAGATTAAATACAATTAAATCAGATTAGTTTAGATACAATTAAATAACATTAAATAACATTAGACTAAATTAGATGACATTTGATTAGGTTAGATAGAATTAGATGACATTAGATTAGATAAAATTAGATGATCTAAAATTACAATTGATTGTATTAGATAAAATTTAATCTGTATAGATAAAATTAGATTAGATGAAGAAAAATGACATTACACTAGATATTTTTAGATTAAATACATTTTGATGACATTAGATTATGTACAATTGGATAAGATAAAATTAAATTTCATTAGAATGGATAATGCAAATGCAACAGTATCAGCTGGTTTTACTTTTTTAGGTTTGTAGACGAACACATAGTGATCACATGGGGCGTGTGACTACAGAGTTACCAGTGTCTCCAGGATTTCGCAGGCCTTTTTTTAGATTGTTGCGTCCTACAATGTCAGATGTTGCATGAGCTTTTCCAAAAAATTGCAATGAAAGTTATGGTGCTTTTGAGGTTTTTGTTGCTGGAGGAAGTGAAAGTTACGATAAATAGTTGCTTTTCGTAATCAAAATTAAGTAATATTTCAAATATTTAGTTACTGGGAAATTAATTCAAAGTCATTGTGATATGGTCCTCAAAAGTACCTTTTATCGAGATGGAAAATAAATGATTACGAGGATTAAAAAAAAATGCAATTTTTAATTTTTTTTTTCCAAATGGACCTGTTGGTTCAAAGGTTAAAGTTCATATGACTTTATTCAACTTCAACTACATGAAGTTGTAAAACATAATATAAATATCTCAGTCAATCAAAAAAAAAAATCTTATTACTAGTACTGTTTAGTGTGGATGAAAAACCTGGATGAAAAAAATGCAGCAAAAAAGTTTTCTTCCAAATGCATCCGTTAGTACTAGTGCATCATTTTAGTCCGCTGGTCGCACACATGTTGTTTTATACTGTAAGATAAACAGGAAAAGGCAGAAGGAGCATCTCAAGACATTGCAAATGATTGGTCACATTTTGCCGGAAAGTCGCTGTGATTGGTTAAAATTTCAACATCGCACTGAATTCACGGGGATTGGTTGAATTTGTGCTGAAGTTACAAATCGCAACATCTGGCAACAACTGGTAATGTATGGACATAATTGGTGTTCAACAGACTCTAGTCTCTTCCACTGACCCTCAAATATGGATAGTGCATAAGTATAACTTGTGCATAAAAGATTACCTAATGGAAACATACAAATATCACCAAAGCTACATTTTTCAATTAAACTTTTTCACACCCAATGTATTACCATTTATTATGTATTTACACAATTATTCTGCTTTAGTTAATTCCACTGTAAGAGCTGGTAGTAGAGAGGGTTCTGATTCTACCAGAAGAAAACATTCACATCCACTTAACAACATGGAAGACTAAATACTACATGTGATTTTTGCATTTATTTATGTAATAATTATGAATCAATATACTAATTTGTTTTGGCAGAAGAGCTCACTTGCTCCTGGGAGTCATCTTGGCATATATTCCCACAACAATCCTGGCAGTGTGGAATATGTATGTCATTGTAACAGGACAAGACAAGGAGCATGTGCAAGAATGATAGGAATAACATTAAAGAATAAACTGTTTCCATCCCAGAGGAATTGTTTAATTTGCATTTAAAAGTGGAATAAACCAGTGATTTTATTTAATTGTTTACTGAATTCACTTTCAGAATAGTCATTAGAATTAGTAGAATTACCCTTTATTCTGAATTAAACAGGGATTAAAAGAAAAAAAAACAACAACATTATCCTCATCCTGCTCCTCTACAGATTGCAGATTGGAATGAGTTCATAAATTAAATAAAAATGCTCATGTAAATAAGCCCAGTGTTGTAGTAGCTGACAGTGTTTCCACAGTAACAATGGAGCCTCTAAATGTCCAAATGGGTCATATCTGATGACCATGAAAAAACTATATTTTACACCAATTATTTACATGTATTAGTGGATCAACAGGAAGTAAGCTGTTTATATTAGTAGATGTTTGATGTTTGGGTCTTTATAGGTTAAAGTGTCTTGTATAAAGGATGTGGTTTTAATAACTGCATCATTATAAATATGGAGACCCCCCTCCAATAACAATCTTGAAGTTCTGAAGTTGAAGACTCACGTTTGTATCTGATTTATTATCCATTTCCTCCATGGGTTGGCAATTACTCACATGTCATGAAATCCTTATCTTTGAACACATAGACTGTATTTTAGTAACAAACCAACTAATACGTTTTCACAGATCGCCACTGAAGTCGCCCTTACCTCTAGCTCTTATAGATTGGGACTAGAATTTCCTGACGTTACGACAGTTCATTGTGAGAGACTCCTGCCCTCAATTTCAAAGCAAACCAAATCCTCTTAATAGATTACGCACCATCAATCAGCACACACAAAAGCAAGTGAGGGCGGAAACTCAATATCCATGACTAAGCTTATTTGCTCTGGTGGTGATCTGACAGCTACCACCGGTGAGGGGATGTTCAGATGCACTTTGCCACCACATTACATCTCATCCACAACAGCAGACAAGGCTAATGAAATAGGATATGGAGTGTCACCCCCCCCCCCCACACACACACACACACACACACAAACAGCCCCGGCTCTGACAATTGCCATATGGGACCTTTAAAAAGCTGTATTGCACATAGTCCAGAGGGGCTGTCATTTCGTTTCAGCTTCATTTTCAGAGTCACAGAGCCAACCCATAGCCAATTAGTCCAGCGGTCATCAGTGGAAGAGGAGAGGGTCTGCGGTCGGTGCTGGTTCTCAGATGGCTGACCTTGGGAGCAGCAGACCTTCCCTGCATGCATCTGGGTCTGTAGAGGCAGTGGAGCTTAAAGGTATTCTCTCCACTGCACCTCCTGCCCCAGATTAGATACGAGACACTCGATTGCACATAGGAGGTGAAATGTGGATCTTTTCTGCCCCCTAGTGGCAGTCGGGGAATATTCACCTCCCCCCTCCCCCCTTCCCCTTCCCCCCCACCCCAAAACTCCTTCACAGAGAACAACAGAGGCACAAGGTGATGATCAAATGGTGCTCTGGAAGTAAGAGACAGGACTCTGGAGAAGGCCACACTCCACAAAGGCTCGACTCACAGCGGCGGTGCGACAAGTCATGGCTAAGTGGAGTGTGCACACAAACCCTGTGAGCAAGCACTTTTATGTGATGTGAACTTTCCAACACACGAGGACCAAACCGAGTTTTTTCAAAGTCACTGAAAGAATCTGTAGAAGTTGGAGGAATAAATGCTTTCCAAACTGTTCTTGACTTTCAAAAGTAGGCCACTCCTGATCAGGAAATTGCACAAAGGACGCACATAGTCTTTTTAATTCACACCCACTGTAATGAGCTTATGAATTATGAGTTTTCCAGGGGAAATAATGGATTTGTATGCTGAAGGAGCAGCTAGAATGACAGCCGCTATAAATGAAAAAAACGACTTGCACAGTTACAGTCAGCCATTATGGAAATGTCAGGTCATTACTTTTGCTTCTGATGTAACTGCACTATGTTAAACGTAATCCATTTGCCATGTGGACATACTGTAATTATAATCATAACAAAATAATCAGGAAATTGAATTCTGCCACAGTCTGCCATTATTGTTTCCTCTCTATAGCCATTATCCAGTCAGCTTGAGGAGAAATGAGAGGTAGACCGTGCTTTGAAAGGTCTCTGTCAGACCCCATAGACATCACCATGAAATTACACATTGAGTTCAAGTAGTGCATATGTTAAATGTACATCATCATATGTATATCCCATCATAAATGGATACATTTAGAAGCTATTTCATATTTTTGTGGTGAAAACAATTGATGCTTTAGATAATAATAGAATTAATAATAAGTCTGTGTAGTAATATTGAGTGGGTGATGATGGAAAATATTCATTTTATTGTGTACAATGACTTTATTCTCAATAGTTGCTTTTCTGTTGACCGTCAAATTGTGCAAATATAACTTGCACATAAACATTTCCCAAAATGACAATTTCAACAAAAACCTTAATTTTTCGAGAAAAGCTTTTTGCACTGGCAAAAGATGGTTATTCAGGCGTACAGCAAATGGCATATTATGCAAAACTGCAATGGAAAGACCTTTTTTCACAACTACAGTCAGGTGAATAAAAAAAAAAATAACATGTTGACGGATGTTACAACAAGCAAAGAAGTGGTATTTGTGCACACCAGGAAACCCAACCTTTTTTTTTTAATTTAGGGGTAATAATACCAATAAATATATCTGTAAAACAACATGTTAAATTTGATATCATGTTTATGGAATGGCTTCTTGTGTCATCTTGCGATAATAAATTAACAAATCATTTGCATTTGTGTTACGCACTTCTGTTAATTTTATGTTTAATATTTGTGTCAGTAAAATTTAGTATTGGTCACGTTTTGCACATATATCCAATGGAAAAGTGACTAGTGTTGCATCACGTTAATGTAGGAACAAGAAACCCTTGTCTAAAAGTCAATGGTAAATGGACTGCACTTATATAACGATTTTCCACAGCTTCACGGTGCACAAAGTGCTTTACAAAGCCTCCCATTCACACACACACACACACACAGATAGACCATTGGACAGATGCTGCTGTGCAAGGTGCTGCCTGACCCACTGGGAGTAATTTAGGGTAAAAAGTCTCCAGACTAAAAACATGAAACTTTACCAAGTTTGAGTCCCTAATACAGAAAATTAAATCAAAAATTGCTAGTTGGCTGTAGTTTTTCGAAACCATATATATATATATATATATATATATATATATATATATATATATATATATATATATATATATATTAGGGGTGTGACAAGATCTTGTCACACAAATAATGTAATGTGGCGAGATTTCTCGTTGATTTTGAAAAAAGGAGAAATATATGATTTTAGAGAAGAGAAGTGACATGTCAATGACATACGTGGTCAGGCTTTGTTGAACTATTTTCAGTCTGTATTGACAGAGAAGAACTTTTTGTTTTTCACATATTGTCTGCACTTGAAGAAAGGAGAAATTTGAACTTTTATAACATTGTATTTTAGTTTCAATTTGTAGAGGAAAAAGTTCATTAAGTTCATTAAAAGGAAGGAGTTCATTAAAAGTTAACACTTACAGAGTTATAAAACACATGTGCAATTCAGTAAAATAAAAGTCTGTTGTCCATTCATGTAATTTGTAATTTAGTTTTATAAAAATCTCATCTCATCTTGATCTCGTGAACCCAATCTTGTATCTGTCTCATTTCGTGAGCTGAGCGTTTTGTCATATATATGTGTGTGTGTGTGTGTGTGTATGTATATAGCTTCAACTGGTTTTTGAGTGTGCAGTCAGTTTTGTGCACATTTTTCCACACGTAAACTTGTAATAAATCACGCCTTTAGACTAAAGTGAGTGGTCATCATAAATGCATTGAGTTTCAAAGCACCTGCCTTTGTCTTATATTTTTCATTGATATACAAATTTACATTCTCTCCTTTTTTTTCAGCTACATGGCCATATTCCACAAAAATAAAGGCTCTTTCCCAGACTGAGTCATCACTGGCAGATGCTACTCTTTGCTTCATCAGCTCTCCATCACCATATAATGGAGCCTGGAAGGCACTCAACACATCATATAACGCCATGTAATTGAACTGGAGCCAAAGGGTGAGGCATTTGTAATGCCAGTATCATTATTTTACCCAAACTGTTAGCATTATCATCAAGACCTCATTAAAGGCAATGTTCCTCCATATGTTTTAATCAACCCAACCAATTACTTTCACAGAGTCAGCCCCCTGAGGTGCACCTAAGATAGACATTTCAGCAGAGGTGACATTAAAGAAAAATACAAACTCATATGATATATGACAAGGCAAGTGTCAAGACTAAATGGAAGACTAAAAATATTAATATACCACTACAGGCGCAATTGTGCTGCACTAAACCCTGAATACAGTGTAGGATGGTGGAGTGAAAATGGTTTCAGTTTAGTTTATTTTGAATGTGTCCCAGACAAAAGAAAAAACAAACAAACAACCAAAGAAGAAAAACAACCAGAGAAATAAATGATAAATTAATTCATTAATTAATTACACAGCAGTCAGATTTGTCATACAATTCTATAAAAGGGAGTGGGAGGAAGTAAAACATGTCAAATCCCACCCCTTCTTCATTAATAAAAAAATAATAATAATAACAATGCTTTGTTGCCTGGTGTTAAACAACAACAGTAACATTTCAATTCATCTCCAAATGTATGTTTTTCTTATATTTGTAAATGTCATTATATCTTCACACTGTTTTATTTATTTATTTTACTGTTTTAGTACAAATGTGTCAATGTCTTATTTTGTCAAAAGGAACCAAAATGTATTGAAAAAATATCAATAAATTTATTTTTTTTTTTGATGAGACAGTAGTCAGCAACTCCAAATTTTGTACTGAAGTCGTGTTAGTAAATGCTGGCTCAGAAGGCAGAAGAAGTCATCCACTAGTGAAGATCCCTAGTGTCTGCACATATGTTGAACTGCTAAAACATTAAACCCTAACAGTTGTTCCACTGGTGTGTGAATATGTACAGTATGTGCAAACAGGTCATATACGTTACTTTTATACCAATGATGTAGAAAACCAATGCAGTCTATTTACCGTTTATTTATGTCCTGCCAATACATTCTGCACCTTCAATTCACTTTAATCAAAAGTGAACATTTGTTCCAGCTGCTTAACTTCAATTCAAGCATATGTTTCTAGTTTCTATGCAACTGCTCAAGAGCTGCCACAGAGCGTCTCTGATTGTATACACGGCTAGAGCTGACCGCCAAGGACAAAGATGAAGTCCAAGTGGGAAATAGAAAAATAATTATTCATCATGTTGAATCATTCTAATGAATACCAAATTACACCACTGGGGTGCATACAATAATACTTTTTCATTTGCTGTTCTGGAACTGAGGGTAGCTCTGATGTTGGGATTTATACTTTCAGTTAGTCTGTTGAACATTGTTATTTTTGGTTGTTTTGTTCCCCTCAGAAGTTGACTGCAACGGGAATGGAATATAGCAGGTGTCAAACGTGTGGCCCTGGGGCCAAATCTGGCCTGCCAAAGGGTCCAGTTTGGCCCTTTGGATCATTGAGTGAAATGTAAAAATGACACTAATTCATGAATCATTTTAGTTGAGGTTCCACATTCAGACCAATTCACGCTCATAAAATGTTCTAGAAATACTCACAAGTCAAACTTTGTCTCTTTGTAAAAGTTTTCATTTAGTTGCACAAAAACAAAGTATAATTTCACAAAAAATCTGAATAACCCCAACAAATCCTCATACATGTCTGTGACGTGATGATGAGGCGTCTCTGATTGGCTCAGAACGTGTGAAGGAACACCCCCCCCCTTCTCGCTCTCCATGTGTGTTTACCTTTACCAGAGTAACATCCAGCAAGGTTTCGTGTCGTTGTTTGTTCAGAAAACTTGCAGGGAAAAAATGTTGCTTTATTTCCACAGAGAGCACATGAACCAGTTTGATCCACCATTTTTTTTCCCAGTTTGTGCAGCAGCTACTGTGGCTCTGTCTCCTCTTGTAGATGCTTAATGCTAATGCTGCTTCAGATTCACTGCAATGGGGGACAGGCTTAACCCCACGTGGGTGACACCAAGTCTGTCTGACGTCAGATGGACCCGCTTTTTCTGGGTCCATTGTTCCTCTTGTTGTTTTCTGTGAATGTGGTATGCAGCCAGTGGAGGTGACAAACCACTTTTCAAAGGCAGCATGTGTCGGTAAGTCAGGGTGACCCATCAAATTCCAAAAGGAGCGTGGAAATGTGTTTTTCAGCAGAATGACACCTTTAACTCATTAACTGCCATCTTTTGTGTTTTTTCATGGGGGCAGTGGATCAAAATATTGTTAATCATATGTGTGGTCAATGTATTTCTGTCCCAGTTGGGCACAGAAGCTGTATTTTCCAATAAAAGGCAACTGTAGATTTGTGCCTCAAAGAAGACGGAGGTTGGTGAGTTGAGAGAGTGAGAGAGAAAATGCTGAAGTGGAAGATGAAATCGAGCGGATCAAAAAAATACAAGCAGCTTAGACTGGCACAGAGTTTGTCTGGCAGTGGATCTGCAAGTAAGGGATTGTTAAGAGTGAGGTGACAGATTCATCCCGCGGAGACCGTCATTCTGGGAGTGCAGGTAAATGGGTTATAACACCATATTGCTGTTCGTGTGTGTGCATGTGTGCTAGTTTGGTTCATACTAAAAGTTGTGAACACCTGTGAATGAGGCACTATAAGGTGTTTTGTCAATTTTGCTGCTCCATACTCCATTGGTTTTTAAACAGCTAAAATGTTCCTTTTTTTACTGGCATGAATTGGGGGATAAATAATAAACCAACAGACAAATGGAATTAATATTACAATGAGCAATTATCCAAATTGGTATTCTGAATATTGGCACAAAATGACACAATCATGCATTCCTAGATAAAAACATGTTTATACAATTATTTATCAAAGTCCATATTAGCATGAGGCCAGTAGTCTGCATCACCAATATAAGTGCAGATAAAGGAGACTAAAACATTAGATTGGATTTAAGTTTTATGCCACTAAACTACTTTTAAAGAGATCTCAAAGAAAACAAATCAAGTTATATAAAAAAATTCATGGCGGAATTAAAACCTTTATTCACATTTTAAGACAATTTAATGACTTCTTGTGGCTGATATTTATCAAAATGAATATTAAAGGTGTCAGGGACTCGCACGTACCATGCAGAACATAACAGAAGAAATGACAGAAGAAGTGTAATTTATATTGTTGTAGAAGCAGTGCTGCTGAAATGACTTCCGTTATAAATAGCGTATATTTATTTGGAGACTCCATCATACAGTTTGCATGCATTTATGTGTGCTTACAGTATTTTAGTTCTGCTGACAGATAGTTAATCCAATATATGATATGAATGATAAGCTCATTAAAAAATGTGTAATCAAACAGTCACCGGTGAAATATTTCAGTATGAGTCATGGTAATGTTCACACGGCTCCACAAAGCTCATCTCCGACTATTGAGCCATTATTAAGATCAGACTTATCAAAGAGAACGAGGAGATTCAAACTGTGTGCAATCAGTTCCACTGACCACAAACATGAGGGAATAAGTACACATGCAGAAAATCTATGTATATGCCCGTCAACAGAAAATACATTCGAATGATTTATGACTATTGATTGACTAGTCCGATGCAGAAAATCATCTTATTTCCAGCATCATAAGGGATGAGGATGAAAAGAGTCAAGAAGTCAACAAAACTAAAGTATTTCAAATAGTAGAACTTCAACAGCTACATCTGAACACGTGATAATCTAATGATAATTGTTGAAGTTATTATTTTGGACAGATGTGTTATTTATACTTTAGCTATTAAACAACCTTCTTATGACCCACATGACTGGTGTGTATGTGTAAAAAATATATATATATATTATACTAATATTTTATAATTAAATCTAATTAAAACCCTACTTAATTAAGATCTATGACCATGATTTGACCTGATAAGATTAACTTTCTTTGACCCTTTTCATTCTTTTAATGTCACAGTTAGTTTCAGTTTTACAGTTTATTTCAGCATAAGATTACTTTAAGGGAGGGGTCTCCAAACTGTTCCACAAAGGGCCGGTGTGGCTGCAGGCTACTGGTCCAACCAAGCAGCAGCACACCTGATTTGAATCAATTAATCAACTGGTCTCCATCTTCAGAGAGTCGATTGGTCAAACTGTGAACTCTTGATTGGTTGGAACAAAAACCTGCATCCACACCAGCTGTTTGTGGAATAGTTTGGAGACCCCTGCTTTAAGGTTACACAGTTATAAGTCAGAAAAGTCCAGTGTGAGTCTTTGAGTGGTGCAGACACACCGCTGGCCTGCTATCTTTTGGCAAGCAGTTTTTAATACCTTCCATCGACCCCCCTGTAGAGTTGGTTTTTTCTGTTTGGGGGTGTCTGTAACTTTCCTTTGTGTCCATGGGCAAGCTCTTCCTAAAGGGCTGGATGTCGTCCTCTGTATACAAATGACAAAAAATACAATCTGACTTTGTCACAGCTTTGTCTCAAAACTCAAAACCCAAGTAATACAAACATTTATATAATTATATCTTGTAACTTTACCAACACAGGTGTCTCCTTCAGTCCTGGGTCCTCTACCAAAGGCCTTTGAAATCATAAGTGTCTGTTTTAAGTCTTCCAGACTCCACACATGAAGGCAAAAAAAAAATCAGGCATCGAACAGTTTGTCAGTTAATCAGGTGACAAGTCGAGTAAAAAAAGCTCAGTTATTTGGTGTTGTATGTACGTTAGTTCGGGAAGGCTCAGAACTAAAACAAAAGCCACAACACAAATCAAACATAACAAACCTGCAAAAAATGTGGATCAATTCAAAAAGCCATATAAAAGTTTCCTTGTGCATAAATATGCAGAAGAAGAAATATATATATATATATATATATATATATATATATATATATATATATATATATATATATATATATATATATATATATATGGAGAATGGCTCCAGCAGATACCAGGAACAACATCAGAGATCTCTGTACAAAAGAGCGCATTACTAGGAACAGCTAAGATCCTGCACAGAACCCTCAGGCTCCCAGGCCTCTGGTAGAGGACCCGAGCCTGAAGGAGACACCGCCCACGTGGGGCGAGAGGAACATTTTTTTTTTTTTTTTATATTTCTTTATTTGTTTTCTTTATTATAAAGTGTATGTCCATAAATACAAATGTGCAAGTGCTGCAAAAATAGTCCATCTCCAATAACGCAGAAGGTTCCGTTTTAAAACATATGGTCAAGATGGGCATTGAAATGAGTGACGTAAATGAAATTCATAAAATTGTTATAATTGTATTGTAAAATTGTTAAATGAGGGGTAGGATTTTAATCAGTTCTTTGAACTTCAACCTACTCCTTTTGAGTGGTGACTCCTTATTTTTTTGTCCTTCATTTCTTTTGTTCTGTATTTAATTTGTTTTTTAAGATGAACTGCTCAAATAAAAATAACTGAACTGAACACACCAAAACACCACAACACAACACAATATAGAAAGCCACAAAGGAAGTGACTGTATTTTCTGATGGACCACTGGAAGCAGCAATAATACTGAACACAATGATCATGTATTCTGTACAGTACATACTCTACTACTGTACACTCTAACCAATCACTGCAGGTCAAACACTGAATGTAGTTTCGTAATGACACATGACACACCCCTCTCACCTCTGTCATTCCAAAGGCCAAGCACTTCCTCATTCAGTTCTGCTCCCTTTCTCCACCTGTTACTGTACCTGTATGAGGTGAGCTTTTCAAACATGACTGCGATGAAGGTGAAAAAAAGAGAGAGTCTCAGAGCTGCTGAGGAACATCTTTGTATGTGTCTTTCTTAAATTCCTGTAAGAATATCTATTCAATTACATGTTCTTTGTCGAGCCCCAAATTACAACAAAGTTGACTCATAAGGTTTTACAAATAATCAATTAAATACACAGTAGATGAAAGCTTTGTGTTCAAGTAAACAGACCGAGGCTTCACAGTGAGTAAATTGAGACTAGATTTGCATTAGATTTCAATAAATTTAGCTTTTGTGGCATTTTTTTGTTTGATGGTGTGCCTTGTGATTTTTCTAATGTTAAAAATATGTGTTACGGCTCAGAAAGATTGGATTCATTTTCACTAGTTTTGTGGATAACTTATAAAGAATTTAATCTTTTCTGGAGAAAGGGCAAAAAACGGAATATTTTTGTGCACACTAAAAAAAAAGAAATGTTGAGATGATTACACATTTTAAAGCAACCTTCTGCAGTAAAGATTGAATGTTTTCTTAGTGAGATTGTAGTTTGTAGTACCAAGTTAAATTATTCTGTTATTCCAAACACAGTGTGTTCTGCTACAAACTTGCTTACATTTAGCCAACTAAGATTTTTGTTCCCAAAATTAGAATGGTTTAAATTCCTATTGTGCTTTTCTATGAATGTATGCTCAAAGCTAACGTACTGGATCCATTATTCATTCACTCACATATTCTATCATTCCAGTGTGAGTAGCAGGATGGGAGGGAAGGATGGAGACATGTCTGAGCAACAATTAAACAGCACATGACAGGCACAGCTGGTTTCAAACCAGCAACCCTCCAATTATCAGTTACCTGTTCTAGCTCTTGAGCTAGAGTTTATAAGTTTTACTTCTTCCCACTCCTTTTTAAGTATAAAAACTTTTTTTTTGACCATGTTGAGTGATGTTTTGATGATTTTGTGTGTTTGAAATAAATTGAACTCAACTGAACTGAGCCATGAAAACTCAGTGGCTGTTGTGAGTGTGTGCGGTGGCCGTGCGATTCTGTTTTCCTCTGCCAATGACCATTCGTAAATTCAGTCTGTTAATAAATCTATATTGAGGAATAAAATATTTTGTTGGTCTGATGTAAAAAGAAATTAGGCCTGAGCACTGACATCCAATGTCTGCGAGGGACTATTAAAACTGCAGGGTTCTGTTATTATTATTCTGTCACTGGTTTAACCCCAATTTTCACCCTTTGAACGTTTAAAAAAAAAAGTGAATTTTATTTTACACCACATTCATTGATATTCTGAAGTTGCCGAAAAAAATCTTGCAAAACGCCTATACCACGCCCTCTCAAAAATCAAAATACATTACGCGGATGGGAGCGACCCTCAATTTTTTTTCGCCATACAAACATGAATCTTGGTACACACATAGCCCATGGTAGGACAAGTAAAGTAAAGTTATATTATGGCCCCGCCCTAAACCCAACAGGAAGTCATCCATATTGAATGGAAGTGTGAAATCTTTATGTGTGTATATCCGATTTACACAAAACTTGGTAAAAGTCACCTACACACATGTGGGATCAAAAGTTACCATGCCAAATTTTGATAAAATATTGGGTGTGGCTGTGATGACCACACAACAAAGCGGCCATTTTTAGACACATAAAAGTGTGTGTATCTCGCACATATAGTGTCAGATTGACTTGGACCCAATGTAACATTTGTGCAGAATAACAACCTGAAAACGATGATATGGGACTCGTATCGTTAGATTGTAAAATATCTCTCTGATGCCCCCTACAGTTTTTCAATGGGAGTGAAAAAATGCAGTCACATGGGGAGGTGGTAACAAGGGAAGCGAGGATCTATAATACTGCTCATGGTTTTACTAGTGTTTGTCTTATTTTCTTTCTCTCTGTTAGAACTATGATGATCTCTCTCTTGCAACAGAACAAATACCAACTATCTTTTTTACAACGTAGTCAGTCAAATATGACAAACAACCAATAACAACCAATCAAAGAAGATCATCATTTGTACCAAGCAACCATATACAGATGTTCATCACTTCCTGTGTGACACGAGCAAATCATCAAATAGCATCATTTGCTCAATATGACTTCAATTTGACTGCTTTAAAATGTTTTTTTTTTTTTAGTTGAAGCAGTTTTTGAAAAATCAAACAACAGATGAAACTTCTATTGGGTTAAAAACTAAAGTGATTTTTAATGTCTCCATCTGTTGTACAAGAAGTAAAACAGATCCTATCAACATCACATTATTGTAGTCAGAGTACTTCGAGCACTTTTATGAATTTCCAAGTATCTAAATTAGATTTCTGCAGAATTTGGATTTGGTTGTCCATCTACATTACTGAATGGCCGGATGTGATCAAAGGTTGCTTTGGATCTTTCAGAGAAGCTCCTTAAAGATGACACGGATAAGTCACAAAGAGTTAGAATTTAACCACTTTCAAGAAATAGCATCAAATGAGTTCCATCTGTGGATGAAACAAAGGTACTGCCCTCAAACAGGTGTAATTTAGGTGAGAAGTGAGCGGTCTCTGATCAATAGATAACCCTTCTCTTAGCCCTAATGAGAACAGACAGTTAATTATAGCATCTATAAGCCCAAACAAAGAAGATTGGGAGCCAACTGAAGTACAACCACAGCTGCACTGATAAAAATGAACAAGTGTATTTTTCTCACAGTCATCTCATCACACTTAAAATAACACATAATCACCTAAAGAGTAGCTTTTAAGTGATACATAAGAAATCATTTTTGACAATAGATCTTGAAAATCTTATTTCAAGAAATCTTACAAAGAAAATTTTCACCTGTTCCATAAGCAGATTTATTTATTTATTTACTTTTGGGAGCACAAAATATATTGTATTAATTTGTTATTCACTTATGTTTAGAGGGGTATTTTTTCAGTAGCTTTTTTTGACAAAGCTCTACAATGTCATGTAATGTACAAAAAAACCCTTTGAATTTTAATGCTAAGAAAAACCCAATACCACGTTTTCATTTCCAAGTTCAGGCTTTATATTAAATGTAATGTATTTTGAAGTCCTGCCTCCCACATTAAGTAATAAAGAATAAAATAACACTGCGCAACCTAAAAAGGAAGTGTAGTTTTGATAGGAACAGTACATATGTGCCACTCATATACCTGATATGCATTACTCTTACTCTGTTAAATTGGACAATGGCAATGCAGAAGTATATAAAACTTCAATCTGAATAGAATGGAAGTATGCTTTAAAGTGTCAAATTTAGTACTTTATGACCTGCGGTGCTGATTTTTTTTCTTCTTTTCAGAATCATTAATGGCCTTTCAGACACAAGATTTGAGCTATGATCACTGCTGAGTTCAGTGCACACTTCAGGGGGATTGTGGAGGGCAGAACATAATATGTAGGTGGAGGCTCAACACTTCCTGCAGGAATCTAAGACGTAAAGATCACTGAAATATTCTGTGTGAAGACTGTCATGATCATAAAAATGCACAATTGAATCACCCATTAAAAGGTGTTGTATGTAATAATTCTGTTCCCACTAATTATAAAATAGCCCTGATTGTCACCAGCCATTAAGGAACCCTGGTCATTTCTAATACTGGCATCAGTGACAGTAGAACAGCTAGAATATTTGTAGTTGTTGTAGATGTTTTAATGTTGGTATAATGATCCATACAGCAATGTGGGATCAATAAAGTGCTTCTATTCTATTCTTTTACATTATATTTTGTATAGTGTTTGTTCCTCCAAGTTGCCAGTTCTCACTGAGCTGCATATGGAATATTTCTGATCATAAATGTCTGACATTACTGAAATTAAAAAGCCTCTTATTATTCACAAATACATCAGGCCAAAGTGAGAAACAAAACATCAGTATGTACAGGAGATGCTTTTAGAACAACTCTATTTATCCTGCATGTTTTAGATGTCTGCAGAGCTTGATGATAGGTTGATCATTTGAATCAGGTGTGTTGGAAGAGGGATACATCTAAGACATGTAGGACAGCAGCTCTCTAGGACCAGGGTTGCAGACCCCTTTTTTAGAATAAGAAGATGCCTGAGAGCAGAGCAGAATTTGAAGACTGACGCTGGTTCTCACTGAGTATGGAGGACTAAAAGTGGCAAAATTAAATAAATACATCATTAAATAATGAATACAATATGTAATTAATTAATCAAAATTTGAATTAAATAGATAAATGTATTAGTAAATGTGTCAGTAATTCATTAAAATAACTTAATTTTAGGTAAAAAAAAAAACAAAACATATAATATTATTTCACTAAATAATTATTTCATGGTCCTTGTGTTGCAGTGGATCATGAGGCGGGGATAACGCGAATCGAGTTGAATCCACTCTATTGGGATTGTCAGACTGACAGTCTACATTTTTAGCAGTTGTCAATAAAGTTTTGTTTTCTAAAGTATCCAAACAAATGTAGAGGTTAATAGCGCCACCCAGTGTAGAGGAATGTGTTCACAAGCTCTGCATCAGTCCTTTATCTGTACTCCGTTTGCCTTGACTTGATGTGCAGGGGAACCAATCAGGTGTTAAGACCCGCCCACCGACTTTGATGGGCGAGGTTGACAGATAAAATAAATTCATGATCCACTGAAATACAAGGACCATGAATGAATGAATGAATGAATTAATTAGTGAAATAATAATAATTTAGGTTTCTTACCGAAAACGAATTGGTACTTTAATGAATCAACAACATATTAATAACACATTTATGTATTTAATTCCAATTTTAAGAAATTAATGATATATAAGTTCATTATTCAACGTATATATTTAATTTTGGCACTTTTAGTCCTCCGCACACAGTGGCTCTGACAGTTATGAAACAGCAGTCCTGGTTAATACGTTTTCTTCAGAGCAGAGATGGGGTGTGTTCTCTGGGGCAAGCATAAGCCCAAGGCATGGGTCGAGCCTGGCCACGAGAACTGGAATTGGAGCCACCGGAACTTGAGCCCAAAAGCTAGAGCATGAGCCGGGGGCCATGCCAGAACTTGAGCCGTGGATGTGAGCCGGAGCTTGAGCTTTTTTGGCCGAGTTAGGAGTTAAGCCACCGGGCAAGCTGGTGGCTCCACTCGACTCTTTCCCAGGACACAAGCTGGGGGCGGAGCTGTGGGGCGACCCACACCCCAAGGCACGGAGTCGAAAATGTGAGGTAAGCTGGGGCCCAAACTGTGGTGTGGTTTCCTGAGCCGAGCTGCAGCCTCTTCTGTTGAAACAAGCCTGGGTGAAGAGACCATGGCCCAGGGACTGTAAGGCACACACAATGTCTTTGAGTGGATCCAATACAATTTGTTATTGTTTCAGCCTCGCGTTCACACAGCAACGGTGTCTGGGGTACCCCAAAAATTATATCTTTTGAGAATGGGTTCCAGAGTGGAAAGATTGGACAATGGTGTGTGGACGGGTCAAAGAGTGAAACACCTGTCATCTATGTCACAACCACATGACCAGAATAAATAGCAGCTGCATGTGAAAAATTAATTAATAAACAAGACAGGGTGGACACCAGAGTAGTGGTTTGGAGCACAGCTGCAGTCACTGCTAAGTTTACTGGTGTTATTGAAGGAAAATCTATTGATGTTAAACCACCAAGATGAGCAGCAGAGACGCCTACACATGTCTTGTTGTTGTTACTTGTTTCCAGGGTGCGTTTGGTGCCAGTATAAGCTGGTATGCACATGCCCTTTACTTCTTCTATTGTTCTGGTGTATCCGGTGGGACTGTCTTACAGTGCACCTAGAGGTGTGGCATGTGTATTGCATCATTTTCAGCATGTGTTTTGTTGGTTCAAATATATCACTACTGAATAAATCTTAACTGATGTGCATTTTGGGGGGAAATATGGTTCCTGATATCATCTGTAGGCATCATCATTCAGCTTTTTCATGTGGTCTGGTGTTAAAAGGCAAGCCATAAATTAAAAAGAATTGCAATTTAAACGCAATTTTAAAAAATGTTAAAATAATCAAATCAGCATTATTGAGTTGTTATTGAAATTAAGTTTTAAATAAAGTTCACTTGTTTGAAAATGTAGTTTTATGTGAAAAATAAAAAATGGCGCCCCTGCTCCACCAAAGCTCTCTGCACGACCCTATTCTGTTGTTGTGTGGACGGGGCATAACGGACACTATAAATACCAGTGTATGACTTATCCCTTGCCATGGTAGCTCCCTGTACTAGATACTCATGCTGCATCTGTCAACCCCTAGTCCAAAGGGAGGAGAGGACACCACATTCTACAGGATTAATGATCAATTTTAAGGAAAATGTTCAACTCACTTTGAGAGAATCATATATAAGACTTTTTAAACACCCTCAGACAACCTGAAAAATAACAGAAAAGTCATGGGGATATTAAAGGAAAAGTAAAACTAAAACTTATTTAGTTAATTACTGAAAACTTGGATCATGTACAATATGGAATATAATATATTTACTTAATAAACACAAAATGTGCCAGAAGATAATATAAGCTTAATAATAAATACAAATTACTCCAAACATTTACAAAAATACATGTTTAATCAAGATCAACCCTTCCTGATGTCTTGATGAAAACACAACCTTGCACTATATTATGTTTTTTTTTCCTTTCTGTGTCTGAATTGAAAGCTTTAAAATCTATTGGCTGTACAGATATTCATGGCACCATGTAACACTTTACTCAGCACGACAGCCTACAGAAACATGGAACAATCTACTGGAAATAATGGGTTTTAGAAGCTGGGAAAGGTCACATTATCTATTGTCCCATGGTCTTTCCTTATCT
Source organism: Siphamia tubifer (assembly GCA_020466265.1). NCBI lineage: Eukaryota > Metazoa > Chordata > Actinopteri > Kurtiformes > Apogonidae > Siphamia > Siphamia tubifer. The sequence goes on from CM035791.1 coordinate 23,275,084, forward strand.
ACTCCATACATTTGGTCCCAAAAGAGACCCATGCTGTCACTGGTAAACAAACTTTTAAGACCATTTTCTTGCTTAGAGAATTAATGTAATTTCTAGAAATACAAAATGCTGTAAAAGTGTAGTTTAGGCAAATTCATTAATTATTGTGAGAGATAAATGTATAATTGAACAGTTAATTAAAATTTAAAAATAATCTAATGAGACTTTTACACATGATAGGAAGAGGACAAATAGATATTTATGAATCTATTTTTTTTTATTTTTAAAAGATGGTAGTGCATGCTTGAATCCTGTAAAGTATAATAGTTTGGGTTAAGAAATTGAGAAGTTCTTTCATGGAAACAGGTTCAGATATAGTTTAACATATGTCAAAAATCTCAGATTTAGAGGCAAAGGCCCCTGGGTACAACATTTTAGGAGCCCTCCCTCACTATATTCCACACATCTACAACTCACATTTATAACCTTGTACATGACAGTATGTTCCAAACTCACACTGCAAAAATAAAAATCTTACCAAGTGCATTTTTCTTATTTCTAGTCAAAATATCTCATCACACTTAAAATAAGACATGACCCAATCACTAATATTTCAAGAAATATTATTAAAATAATTTTAATTTGTTCTATGTTTTGTTTGAATTAAGCAAGAAAACTATCTTTGATGTAACCCTTTAAGCCTTAAGCCATTTTCAGACATCATGGAATCATAACTGCACAGGCCCCAAATTTGGAGCCTCTAGGCCTCAAAGGGCTACAAAAAAAAAACTGCCAGTGATGTGTCAGTGTCACTTATCTTGATACGATTTATTGCAATAAAATTTTCAACATCTATTTTCCAAAAAATAGATCCTCAGTTACAAGTTCCCCTTTAGGTAATTCTGTCTTATTTTAAGTGTGATGAAATATTTGGACTAGAAAGGAGCTAAATACACGTGGTAAGATTGGGATTTTTGCAGTAAGCCCACTCCCACTCCCAAGATCACATCACTCCCATCCTCTGTCAACTTCACTGCCCTTTCTCCAGCGCATAAACATTAAGATCCTCCTCATCACCTACCAAGCTCTACATAACCTGACCCCCTTGTACATAACTGATGTTTTCCACTAGTATCGACTCTATCCGATTCTACTCAATTCTCAATGACCGGGAGGTTGGCGGTTCGCGTCCCAGCTCTGGCTGTCCACATGTCGAAGTGTCCTTGGGCAAGACACTGAACCCTCACTTAGGCCCCCAGTAGGACTGACCTTAGACCATAGAAACCTACTGGTGTATGAGTGTGTGTGTGAATCGGTGAATGTGAGGCTAATGTAAAGCGCTTTGAGCACCATGAAGGTGGAAAAGCGCTATATAAATGCAGTCCATTTACCATTTACTCACTTTAGTGTGTTTAAAAGGACCCGGTCAAATGGTACTCGGTCCTAGATTTTTGGTATCTATTCACCTGAGGTTCCAATTGGTCCCAAGCGATACTATAATGTGATGTGTAAATAGCATAGATACTGATTGGTTGAGTTGTCTCTGCATCATTGCTTTATCACCGTGCGATCTGCCATTTTTAAAAAGCTAGATTTGGAGTTACAATAAACAGACAAGTCAGTTCAATTTAGTCCGCAATGCAATGATGGCAGTGTGCAAGATAACACCATCATTGACCATTGGAAGTTGAGACATTTCTGTCTTTGATGGCTGACAAAAAAAATGAACGTGAGCTTGCCTCGTGATGACATCCAGGTACGATAGTATCTGTATGGAAACGGTCTCAAGAAATAGTACGTGGTCCCTGAGTAGAACCGAGTACAGCTGATACCGTGTAGTGGAAATTCGGCTCCACTCTGATGCTCACCTTCTCACCCCCGTCACCAAGGCAACAGGTTGTGTCAGGCACAACAAACCCCGCCTCCTTTACACACATTTGTTGCCCTATCTTTTATCATTGTGAAAACACATTTTTAGAGAGTGTGACTGTGACCTTTGACCTACATTCACCAAAATGGGGAGGCTAAGTCACGCCCTTCTACTTCTACTTCCATGGGTATGTAGCTCACAAAAAATTTGAATGGGAGTGAATGGAGCGAGTCAAGCTAAATTCTGATTCCGTTTGACAAGTGCTCTGAAATTCAAATATGATAGCGGTGAATAAAAATATTTGATGTGGCATAGGCAGACCACCTGTTTTTGATGGGAAGCAAATGTGGGCTTAGTAAGAGACTACAACGCGTATGTGATGTCACACTCCGCTCAGCTGTGCTGTGGAGTCTGTGGTGACGTCACATGCGCGCCAGGCGTGTAGTCCAAATTATTAACCAAATTAATTATTATTTTACTCACAAATTAATCAACTGTTGGTTAACAGAAGCACTTGAAACACACATCAATAAATATAATTTATTATGAGGTACAACATGTGTGTGATTCAGGGCACATGACAAACCAGATACCGTTTTATTTCCCATTGAATATCATTCAATAATTTTTTGATCTCAGGCCCCATGAGCCTCCCGAAATGGGCGAAGATTTAAGCTCTTAAGCATTTAATAGCATCTATTCTGAGCCACCTCGCACTTTTTGGAACATTTCATGAAAATTGGTTCTAGTAGTTTTTGTATAAAGCTGCTTACAAACAAACAGACACACAAACATACAAACGACTCACAAACAATAGCCCTCTCCCCTTCAGAGGGTGGGGTAAAAATTCCATACCCCGGGCGCTAGATCATTTGCCATCACTGCCCCAACCCTCTGCCCCTTCACATATGGACCCCTTCAAATCCACCTCTTCGGATCAACCTACGACTACTGACGCCTGACCTACCTCATATACCCTTCTTTCTTGTGATTTGTTCCCTGTATGTGTCTCTGCCATTTACTTGAGTATATGTTCTTTGTTTGCCCTTTATGTATTAGTTCTCTACCTGTTCCATAACTGTCTGTCCCCATTTGCTGTGTTTGTCCCCAGGCTTCTTATTGTAAACGGTCTTTGAGTTTGAGCATAAAACTGATGTATTCTTATTATTATTATTATTGACCCAGGATTTAACTCAGGATTTACATTAATAAATGTCTGTCTATGATCACAACTCAAAGAACAACAACACCTTCTGTCAGGCAGGGTTTACACTTTGGATTCCTAAAATTCTTTCCAAGGCATTATCGACACAGGATGAAGCTATGGTGGACATGAACTCATACTTCCTGAACTCCAACAGAGTCCTCCACCTTTCTGTTCCTTATTACCAGAAATATTATATGCGACCTGTACTTCCAAATATTGCTTAAAGTACCTCCTTACTTAAGGAGAACTTGAACACTGGGTTCTCGGCAAAACTTTATGCTATTGATGAAATACAAAAAAATGGATGTTGTTTTTTTTCTCCCCACATATTTGATACTTCAGGTGAAAATTAACCAAAGCCTTATCTTATGTGATTTTATTTCATTTTCATTAATGTATATTAATTGTGGCAATGTGTTTTTAGTGGGGAAGGTGTTTGCTGTAAGAAGCCATGACAAAGAAGAATTTCTGTTTTTTATGGGGAACACACAATAAAGCTATCTACCTACCTACCTACCTGCCTACCTACCTACCTACCTATCTCTCTATCATTAGATGTTTTTCTCAAATTGTACACCTTCAACTTTACCTTATGGAAAAATGATAATTTCGACAAAGAGGTGGCAGGTATAACGCAAATGGTATATTGTGCAAAACTCAGTTCAATTTTATTTCGAGCACACAATCATCAAAACATCATTGAAAATGGTCAACAACATTTTTTTTTTCTTGTACTCGAAAAGGAGTGGGAAGACCTCCAATGGAAAGACCTATTTTCACCTACAGTCAGGTGAATTCAAAACAAAAAATGATGTGGACAGACGTTACAAATGAACAACAGTTTTTAAAGAAACATGGTGCGGTATGTGTGGACATACCAGAAACTAAATCTTTTCTTTTTTTTTTAGTGCAAGATATAAGGGTAATATATCAATATAATAAATACTTTTATGTTGGTTGTCATGTTTACGAATTGACTTCTTGGCTCATCTGACAATAATGAACAAATCATCACATTTGAAATGTAATGGAAAAGCCAACATTACGCACTTATTTATTTATCTTTCTTTTATATTTAGTAAATATTTTTAAAGTTTAGCACATATATCCAATGAAAAAGTGACTACTGGAATGATGCATCAAATGGCAACCTTTATGTTTAAAACTGTACATAGTCCCTGACAAGAAAAGTAAATGAAAACGCCAATCTAGATCAAACACGAATCACTAAAACATTAACTGTATACAGGAAAATGCAAACATTGAGCCTGTATGACAAGTAATGATGTAAAAGTAATATAGTAACTTTAGCTTTATTATCAAATGCAATTTCAAACATTTCTCAAATAACTAATAATATTTTTTTTTTTAAAAATGATGAACACAACATCTTGGAGAAAATTACATTATTAGTATTCCTCTCCTCTAAGGTTTTCTACAGCTTTTAAAGGGTTAAACAGGACATACACCAATAGGCAGTGATCATTATGAGTGCTCCACTAACTGTGTTCTTTGATTTCAACACAATAGCCTCAGGGCTGGATCATGTTTTTTGCTGCCAAAGCCTGACTGACAGAGAAACACAATGTACTCTCATATGGAAGGGTAAATTAATACATGCAAATACATTTAATGGAATTATTCTCTTCTTAAAAGAGTCCTGTTAGTCACTTCCTCACGTTACCAAGACTTGAAACAAGTAGAATGAATTGTGTAGTTGCTTAATTTTCCTTCACTGTTGTTTGGCTGCACTGCAAAAACTTACTAAGTTTAGTCCAAATATCCCATCAGACTAAAAATAAGACATAATCACCTAAAAGAGTAATGTTTCAGTCTGATATAAAGGCAGATTTTGTATTTTTATTATTTGTTTTGTATTACTTTGTTCAAGCAAAAAAAAAAATCTGCCGATGGAACAAGTCAAAATGATGTAGGTAAGATTTTTTTTAAATAAGATTTTCAAGATCTATTTTCCAAAAATTAATTCATATATCTCACTGAAAAGTTACCCTTTCGGTGTGTCTGTCCTATTTTGAATTTGCTGAGGTATTTTGAGTAGAAATGAGAAAAATACAATTTTTATTCTATTTTTTTCCAATGTGGGGAAACACCGAGATCTGCGAGCTCTTGTCTCTTGAGGCAGAAGAGTCTATCCATGTGGAATGGTGAAAGACCGGCCGACTCTGGAGAGGTTAGCTAAGAAGCCATGCTCGGGGTATTTCCAAGGCACAAGGTATATATGTCACACTATATGGTGTATTTTCACTTATTCCAGTGGCAGATTTATTTATTTATTTTCAAAATCTTGAATTAAGCAAAAAACAAAAAATATGCCTATGGAATAAGTGAAAATGTTCTAAGATTTCTTGAAATCAGATTTTCCACATCCATTGTTTATAAATAAATGCTTATATGTCACTGAAAAGTTGTGCTTTAGGTGATTATGCCTTATTATGAGTGTGATGAGATTTTGACTAGAAATGATAAAAATTTAGATTTTCACAGTGTGGTCACAAGCAGAGATTTCTAAACTTAATAGGATTTCTTCATTAAACTAGAAAAGCATTCTGCATTACATTGTGGTAAATGGAGAATATGTTTCAAAGTCCTCCAGAATCCAGGGTCTCTTCTGGATAACCACCAAAATTTAATCATTTGTCCCTTGTGATACTCCAAACATATCCTGAAAATGTCATCAAAATCCATCTATAGGTTTTTGAGTTATCTTGACCTCCCCCTCCCCAGGTAACACAGCTAAATAGTTACAATGGATTTAAATAGCGCTTTTTTGGCCACTCAAAGCACTTTACATTAGTGACCCATTAGTCATTCACTCTCACATGCTCCCTCTGGTGGTGGTAAACTACATTTGTAGCCACAGCTCTCCTGACGCAGGCCGACAGCCATTTTGCACCTACCAGCCTCCTACCTCTGACCACCACCAAACATTCATACACCAGTGTGAGTAGCACTGGGGGTAAGGAGGGTGCAGGATTTGAACCACCAACCCTTTGGTTATTGGACAACCCACTCTACCAACTGAGCCATTGTCACCACAAAATAAATAAATAATATTACATGATGTGTAAATGCACTGAAATCCTTCTAGTCTGTTTCTGGGCTCTTCCAGAACTGGCTAACTGACGTCAGAAAAGTCCATGTGAGTTCAATGATGGTACATTTGGACCAGGTCATAGTTTAGAGAAAGGTTTCTGATACGTACATGAAGAATAAGGACCTGTCTGAAATGATTCCCTCATGCCTCCACTAAATTCCTGGCATTAACTAATTTAGTTTGTTTGTATCTGGAATGAATTATTGAATAGTTTGCAGAAAGTAGCGTAAAACCAGACCTGCATTAATGAGACTTTTTTTTTTATGTTCCAGTGAGAGAAATGAAAAAGCACATTCGTCTAAATAAGAAATTGCATTTCATAAGAAGGACATCCACTCCTTCATTTGTTATTAGTTTCCTTGTCTCTCCTCTTAATTTACTTTTGCATTCTTTTGTTTCACTTTTTCCACTTGGTAGTTTGTCATTAAATGGCATCCTGCATGCCCTGCTGCTTCCAGGGAAATACAAATATAGGTAATGCATATGAAATGATACAACTTAATGTATGTAGATACATGCATTACTACTCCCCTTGGTTCACTGCTGCCTGATCATAAAAATAAATTGTGTACATCATATAGTCATTTATTATTTATTAAAAACCTACAAGTGATGTAAAATGACACATGACTTCAGGTGACTGTTTTAAAAGTTTGTTTGTGAGTAGAGTGAAGGACTATATTCTGTAAAAAAACAAAAAAAAAAACACATTATAGACAGACCCTGAGGTTAACAGAATTAAATGTCATTACCTCAATTATAAAGAAACCCCTTATAACCAGCAGTACTAATCATCACATGCAAATTGTGTCTCAATCAGTAGCAGTGAGAGAATACAGTGCCTAAAGGCCACCCACCACATGAAACACCACATACAATAAAAGTTGATGCTGCTGCATTCCAGAGAAGTTAGCGTACACAAGTTTCAATGCAAATCTACATGAACATGCTGCAACTAGAGGATTATTTTTGGCGCTGAGTCAAACTGTAGGCCATGGAATGCAGCTTAAAGTCATAAAGATGGATACCTAAAGTTATAGATCTTAAACTTACCTTTGAGATGTGCAGGATGGGGGTGGATAAAAATGAATGGATTCAATCAATCACTTACAGGCATTAATGATCGTTATTTAGGATTGTCAGGGCATCCAGTTGCTTCGTTCACAAATGACCTGTGTTAAATATGATGAACTGTGTCACTGTCCACAAGGGAGTGCCACAGAACCCTTCAGTCATTGAACTTTACCAAGTATTGTTCCATTCTCCAAATCCACATGTTCCCTTTCTGTCTCATCTCATCATCTGAACCTCCTTTATCCTCACTAGGGTCACTGGGGGCCTAATCCAGCTACAATGGGTGAAGGTTATAGCCTAGGATCTAGACTGTCCCCAGTGGCCACAAATGGTATTTGCTACGGGGGAAAGTCTAGAAAGTCTAGGCGAATTTGTGGGCGGGATAACCGCTGTCTGTCAAGTTTTCTCTTTACACAACGCCACGCCATTGGATGGGTAACCAGTCAGAGCCAACCAATCAGAGCGATGAACATGGATTTCGTGGACAGCGTCACCAGAAGAACACACCAGAATGTAGTCTCAATGCAGCAGCTTAGCTAGGACTCCCGTACACTATTTGGCACCGGCCGCTTCGGATCTCCTCCGGGTCGCCTTTGCCGAGTTGTGCTGCTCGTATTCCCAGTTTTTCGGCCTCTTGCAGCTGGTCATCCATTAGGGCTAAAAGGGGTGACACAACGATCACCAGCGGGTTGTGCAGACCCATGCGTCGTCCCACTAGCGGAGCCAGCTGATAAATCAAACTTTTGCCATACCCGGCGGGCAAAACTCCGACAACATCCCTTTTTTCCAAAAACAGCTTAAGTGCCGTTTTCTGCTCCTCTCGCAGGGAAAACTGTAATTTTAAATCACCTAGCGTTGCTGCCAAAGCCAGCTCGAATGGTTGTTCCTGGTGATGAGCCATGTTGTCTAGCAGCTAGCAACTGGTGTTACAGCAATGTGTGCGAGCTGCTTGCGAGCTGCTACGTCTCTGCGACTACAACATTACGTGTCGTATTTGTGTCGTCATGAGGCAGGGCGGTCTCCAATCCCGCCCCTCGCGATTTGATTGGTCCGGTCCATTTTGGATTTTCATATACCGAGGCTGTCTAGTCTGTCTCCCCATAGCAAATACCATTTGCGGCCACTGGGGACAGACTAGATCCTAGGCTATGAAGGTTAGGGTTAGACAAATAATCACTCTCACATTCACACCTATGGACAATTTAGATTAACCAATTAACCTATCAGTGTATGTGTTTGGATGGTGGGGGGAAACAAAAAATTATCCGAAACAGTGTGCTGAGTTTTGAGGGTTCGTTTTATTCACTTGTTCAGTTGCATTAGATTTTGAACACATCATAACCGCAGTTTTTTTTTCTTTCTGAAAACGTTCACTTCCGGTTCGTATTTCGTCACATCCTCTTCCAATACAGGCTACTCAGATTCAAATTCAAATGGTTATAACATGCAACAGCGCATAACCGGCTAGCAAAAAGACAGAAGATGAGAATAAGGGGGTAACAAAAAGACCAAAAAATGGTGGCACTACACAGACATGGGGCGAACATGCAAACTCCACACAGAAAGGTCTGGAGGTGTTGGAATCGAACCAGGGTCCTTCTTGCTGTGAGACACGAGTGCTAACCACTGCACCGCCATTTTGATTTCTCGTCATATCAAAAATATATTTTGCTTTATGGGACCCTAATACTCCATCGTAATAATCAAAGTCAGACTCAGCAGAGTAAGAACATGGTGAGTCACTACCTACGTTTACATTTTTTTTATTCCAAATTATTTATTAAGGGCAAGTGTGGAACAGAAGTGGGCGGGGCTACCTTTACCTGCAGCTGTAAAGTATAAACACATGCACTGTGCAGACACACTTGCAGAACTATCAGTAGACTTGGACCTGCTCATGTTATAGTCTAGGATGAGGTTTGCACGAGTTCTCCTTCTTCTGACCTCCACAGTTCACGCGGGGCTGCTCAGACACAGACCCACGTGCCCACAGGTCTGTGACTCTTCCCAGTGTCCAGTGGCCCCGCAGGGATGTTTCTACGGCCTGGTGAAGGACGGATGCGGCTGCTGTGCTGTGTGTGCGGCCGGGGAGGGGGAGGACTGCGGTGGGGCCGGTGGGGGACCCTCCTGTGGAGACGGGCTGCGGTGCGAGGGAAGGGGTCGCAGCGCGTGCGTGTGCGTGTCTCACGGGCCAGTGTGCGGCAGTGACGGCAGGACCTACCCCAGCATCTGCCGCCTCACCGCCGAGAACCGGAGGGCCAAGATGGAAGGTGCCCCCCCGGTCATTCTCATCCAGAGGGGGGCCTGTGACTCTGGTAAGAAAACAGCTGAGCACACAACCTGATGTACTCTGTAGTGTTACCAGAAATGGTATATTAAAAAGCTAATGATCATCATCATCATTGTTGTCACAATACTTATATTACACAGTAAATTTTGCAGTGTTAAATCAACACTTAGAGAGTTTATTTAACTTCTTCTAGAGTGTATTTGGTCCCATTGCCTCCAAATTAACTCTCTAAGTGTTGATTTAACACTGCAAAATTTACTGTGTACTACTACTACTACTACTACTACTACTACTACTACTACTACTACTACTACTACTACTACTACTACTAATAATAATAATAATAATAATAATAATAATAATAATAATAATAATAATAATAGGATAACAATTTTTATAGCACATGTGATGTTTGGAGTAATTCACAGGCATAAAAATAAATTTAAGGTGAAAGAAAGTTATAATCATGTAATAAGGTAAGAAGACTTTTTAAATAGACATTTATAATGTAAAAACTTTTGCCAGTATCTTACTTTCTTGTATTTTCGGATATCCCTTTTCTACTCTTATTAAACCCCCAAAAAATCCAGGTTTAAAAATGGCCCTCAGCCTCTTTTATACTATGATCTGCACATTCATTACATTTATACTTAATCATATTAAACCTTCAATATCAAAGGGTTTTAGTTACTTTGCAGATTACAGTAATATTTAATGCATATAATTGACAGTACTCTACATGCATTTACATATTTCTTCTGGGATTTCGTACCACCAGCTGCAGCATTAAAATGCTATGCCTTGTACATGTTAAAATAGTGATCCCATGATAAAATATAGAATATGTTAACATGAGAGCAGCATTTCTGCTGCACATGAAAGGCATTTAGTTTTCATTATCAAATGCACTTTTACATGCATTTGCACTGTATTTTCACAATGACAGCTTGTTATTTCCACCTTTCAATCTATGTTATTAATTCTTTGTCTTGACATTTTTGTATGCAGACTTCAGACAGCACATAAAAGTACATACTGCATATAGAGAGTAATATATCATGTGAGACCTATACTAGTGGCGGCTTGATTTGCCAAAGGGTAGAAGAGAAAATCTTTCTGATCCATTTGATGATGACGTTTTCTTAAGCAGTTCCATATATATGCCCCTGTGAACAAATAGTATGAACCCAAAGGTGTAGCTGCTAAAGAACCATTGCACTTTTTAACCATCCCACGACACAAAAAGGTTGAAAATATGCTCAGATACATTTAATGGGACTTAATAAAATGGTGCTGAAGACTCATCATCAGCTGTGAACTTCAATTCAACCTCAACGAGATAATGAGGCAGTCCATGTAGACTGTTATGTTGGATAAAAAAAAAACCCAATACACATGTGAAATTTGTGCATTTTCATAGAGAGCTTGATGTATGAGCCTCCAGTAATCTGCATATTCATGCTCAGAAGAGAAACAAGAAAACCTGCAGATACAAATCTCCAGCGATGATGCCGAAATTCTCCTGAGGGTATGCTCAGCCATACTCCTGTGCAAATTCATCCTTTTCATTTTCTCATCCTGTCCTATCTGTTTTCATAATGGGGCTGCTGTTTCTTTTGATAGCCACCCACAAAGTAGAAAAATGCACTCACTCTCCTGCTGCTTTCTTAGACAGACAGGTATTCATACATTTCACGGGAGGGGTCATAAAATATATAAAAGGAAGAATAAAATGGAAATGGAAATGGAGAATCCCCCTTTTGGATACATTTTTATATGGAGCCGAGCAGCAGTACTCATGTAGTTAAAAGAACTCTAAAAGTTTACACCACCTGCAGATAAAGTAGGAAAGACTCAGTCCAAATTCGCCCATTGGCCCTCCCCCTTACTCCTACCTGGGGTTTTCAGAGGTCAGGGAATTTCTGGAATATCAGGGAATTTCAATAAAGGCTTTTCTAGAAGGGGGAAAGTCAGGGGATTTCATTATTTTGTATGCAAAGTCAGGGAATATCAGGGAATTTTGTAACAGCAGCCCCAAATCAAATGGATAGCATATATCTGTATGCTTTGTTTCTCTGTGTTTTTATCTTTGCAAAAACTCCTGCTCTAAAAAGCCCCAACAATCTAGAATGCAACCTTTGTCTTAGACTTTATATAGTTGGGCGTACAATAATGTATTAATTAAAATCATTTTACCCATTATTAAAACAACTCATAGTGAAGGGTAACTCTGTAGGTGTGCCATGTATAAACTAAAACAACGTGTTAAAATAATCAACTGTGATGAATTTACACTACTATTGGTCCATTCATGCATGTTTGGTGGTAGGCTCAAAGGAACGACATTGAGATTAGTTTGGCCAGTTAAAGTGTCTCGTCTCATCATCTGAACCCTCTTTATCCTCACTAGGGTCACGGGGGTCACTGGGGGCCTAATCCAGCTACAATGGGTGAAGGCGGGGTACACCCTGTATGAGTCTCCAGTTCATCTCAGGGCTGAACATATATAGACATTCACACTTATGGACAATTTAGATTAACCAATTAACGTATCAGTGCATGTGTTTGGATGGTGGAAGGAAACTGCAGAAAACCCACGCAGACACGGCGAGATCAATTAGTAGATGTAATATGTTTGTATGTAGCTTTTTGTAGAGATATGATTATTCCCTGCAAAAGGGTTAAATTATATTCAAATAATAAGCCATGGGTTACAAAATCCATGAACACTTGTACACAGGCTAAGAAACATGCCTTCAAAGATGAGACATATACTGTATATAGCCACTAAAGACTTAAACATTGAAATCCTTAGAGCTAAAAATAACTACAAAACCATATTGGAAAACGAAATGCTTGCCAAATATTTGGGTTCAGCCTGGTCAAGCATGAAATCCACTGTGGGTATTAGTAACTGGAAAATGTAAGCACTGTCACTTTAGGACATTTTGTTTCAGATTCTGATCTTGCTAATGCTTTAATAATTTTTTTTAATATTTATGATTTTAACACAGAAATACAAAAATTCGGTGATGGCTTGGTAGATCAGAATCACTGTGAAATAGATAAAGACACTGTTGAAAAAGTATTATTTTCCACCAATGCAAACACAAGTTGTGGCCCTGATAAGTCATGCTCTAAGGAATTGTGTTCAATCTTTCACCACATTTTTAATAAGTCATTACAAACCCAGCATGTCCCAAAATGCTGGAAAGATGCAGTGGTGGTTCCAGCCCAGAATGACTTCAGACTCATTGCTCTGACCTCACTTGTTATGAACATTTTTGAAAAATTGGTAAGAAAAGACATTTTAAGTAAGACAGTCTGACACTGATAAAATTCAAATTAGCTTCTAGGCCACACAGGGGTGTCGAGGATACAACTGTAACTTTGAAGAACATGCTTTTTAAACATTTGGAAGGAATAGGAACACATGCACAACTATTATTTATTGACTTCTCCTCTGCTTTTGATACTATTCAACCTCAAGCCTTGCTGTTCCCTCTCTATGACGTGCACGGCATCTGCCAGTGTATCGTACTTTTGTTGAAACAGACCATTTTTCTGGAAAATCTACTTCAGTTTTTAAGTTTAGAATTATATTGTGTCCCACAGACAAAACATCCTGTACTTTACTGTATGTGAGCCCCAATTTAAAGTAAAACACAATCAAGTGTAGGCTATCCTCCATGACTGCTACTCCAGTACAACCCAAATCAATCATATTGTATTGTAATATGTCGCTCCTTGCACTGAAAGTATTGCAAGGGAAAGCAAAACTATTTTGAGGGAACGCAAAAGTGTAGTCTAAAAAATAGATATTTTCCACCATGATCCCAGCCAGGCTCTGTATAAATAAATAAAAAAGACAAGTAAATAAAAATAATGCATAAAAATAAATTAATTGTAAAAAATTAGTCTTAGATCATTATCCAGTTTTTAGAGTTATCACATTATTCAAGTGAAAATGTGAACAGGATTATCTAATATATGATGTAACATTAGTAATTTGATGATGAGGAACTGGGTTAACATACCTATTTCTCCCCAATACTCCCATGTCTTCCTGCATGCATACAGGTTAATCTGATTTATTCTATTCTTACCAGATGGATTTAGCTGGCGACACTATGAATCACACTTCAGTAAATCAATGCAAATACATAACAGTAGGTTCTAAGTGAATACAGTCAAAGTATTACAGTATATTCACATAATTCATGATTTTCCACCTGACTAGTTTCTCCACCTGTGTGTACTGACATTTACCTTCTAGTCAGACATGTAACATGAAGGAGATGAAAACTATAACCAGAGGTACTACATGTTTATTGTGTTTTGCCTGCACATCAAGTACGGTACTGGCTGGAGGTTAAAATTCATGGTCTGAAGATCCACACACAGAAATGTTCTGAACACAACGAAGCAAATGGGAAATAATAATAATAATAATAATAATAATAATAATAATAATAATAATAATAATAATAATAATAATAATAATAATAATAATAATAATAATAATAATAATAATAATAAAAACAACCAGATCATAGGAACTTTAGACCAACCTTTAAATGTATTTTAGGTAAAAACTGAATACTTTGTACAGGATGTGCTAGATTAAAAATGAGATGAAAACATGTAACAGAAAGTGACAATCAATACAAACTACAGTCTGGTCAGGATTTAATAAAGCTCAACCACCTGATGTGGTATGTTAGCATGTAAAGTAAGTAGCTACTTCTAATTTTGTTAATGTTACTTACATCTAAATGAGTGAATGTTCAATGTCATATTCCTTAATTCCTTTCCTTTGTCACTTTCAAACATATAACATATTCTATCTATCTATCTATCTATCTATCTATCTATCTATCTATCTATCTATCTATCTATCTATCTATCTATCTATCTATCTATCTATCTATCTATCTATCTATCTATCTATCTATCTATCTATCTATCTATCTATCTATCTATCTATCTATCTATCTATCTATCTATCTATCTACCTACCTACCTACCTACCTACCTACCTACCTACCTACCTACCTACCTACCTACCTACCTACCTACCTACCTACCCACCTACCCACCCATCCTTTGTAATAACCATGGCAGAACAATATTGCTTCCATTTATGTCACTGTATTTTTAAAAAAATCTCTGTCTAAACCAAGTTGAAGCACAAATCATTCATCATCATCATTCTCTAAGAGTAGATTTGCCCAGGAATTAAATGGCTACAGTTCAAATTCTCTGTTAAAAGCATTGCTTCAATATAAACAGTTACTTTCTATTTATCTGCTTAAATAGCATTTTCTCTGGACAAAACAGATATTGTATTTTCATTAAAAAAAAAAAAACTAATAAAAACTCCTCCTAGATTTTGAACTTTTCTTTTGCCATTGCTGTCTTGCCCTCCTCCTCCACCCTATGAGCCTGAAGGACAAGTCTCAGACCTTAAACCTGTATAACCCGGTTCAGCAGAGGGGAAATGAGGGCAGCGTGGCTCTGTGCCTCCCAGATAATGTGCATGTCAAGAAGCCTGTCATTACATTTCATCGCCTCTGTCTGCTGCTCAATAACTGGGAGGGATCAGGATGCTTCAAGCCAGAGACACTGGCCCATCTGCAGCTCCTCTGTCTGCTTCATGTAAGATGTTTGTTTGTGTTGGTGTGTGGGAGAGAGAGAGACAGAGAGAGAGAGAGAGAGAGAGAGAGAGCATCTATTGTCTTGTTTGCCGAAGAGAACGAGAGGCCTTGAACCTCTAGTGGTGCTCCCTATTGACTCCGCTTGTCTTTCTATTTCTATTTCTATTAACTGAGCTATTGTCACAGCAGACAGCGGGTCATATTGTTTAAAAAAAAATCTTGTAAACAACTTGCTTAAGATATATGCTTTCAGTATTTCATCATGTCATAAAGCCTTGGGTTGTTTATTCATCTTTGTTAAAACTTATGCTTTGTTTAATCTCTTTATATTGGTTCCAAGTTTTGTCGGCAAAAAATGAGTCAGAGCACTTTCATCTCTTTTTATTTATTTATTTCGATCATATAGTGACAATTTGAAAACAGTAATACAAATAAATAAGTCAGAAAAAAAGTTCACTTATTTTTCTGAAATATAGTTACATTGAATGTAAAAAAAAGTTCTTTTTAAATTCAACACATGCACAAAACTTTACCGATATTTACTAGATGTTGCGTAATGTCAGTTTTTCCATGATATCACAAAGGCGATGATTTGTATTATCACAAAATGACATGAGAAGTCATTTATTTCATTTAGTTATTTTGAGCAAAAGCAAAATTAAGCACTTATTGTGTACAAAGAACTAATGGCAGAGCATAGATAAAAATGATCCAAACATAATAGAAATTGCCATCATATATATATATATATATATATGTATATATATATATATATATATATATATATATATATATATATATATATATATATATATATATACACTGCTCAAAAAGGAGTGGGAAGAAGAAAGTTTAAATTCCGCCCCATCTCACATTATGCAATATAACACAATACTTTTTACTTTTAAACATGACAAACATGAATATTGTGTTGATTTAAATATATTAACTCCACCAAGGAGGTTATGTTTTTGCAAGAGTTTCTCTTTCTGTTAGTTAGCAAGATAACTCAAGAAGTTATGGACAGATCTTGATGAAATTGTCAGGGGACTGTAGGTTTGTAATGGGGAGATCTGGAAATGATTACATTTTGGGGGTGATCTGGGGGGTGCGAGTCAAGATAACTAAAAACTTCTGATTCAATTTTTAGGATGTGTTGGGTGTGTCACACGGAACAAATGATTACATTTCGGTGGTGATCTTGAAAAGATCCTGGATTCTGGATCACTTTGAAATTTTACATTGCGATAAATGGAGAATGCAGGATCTCTTCTACCTGTTACAATGTAAATACAACATTTTCTCCAATACCAAGGTGTTTTTTCAGTGCCACAGGTTAATGGCAGCGAAATGCCTCCATACTCCCACTGAGGTCAGAAATCTCTTTTGGAACAGAGCCCTGGCCAAGGTAACAGTCAATAAGTCCAAAAAAATATATAAAAGACATACATGATACACAATAAACATAATAACTATTCAAATATAATTATTATATAAGAGAACAGAGAAAACTAACATTTCAACAAAATGATCATTAACTGAAACACTGTCATTGATCAAACTTTTACTGGTGAATCATTACACTGCAAAAATCTAAATATTACAAGGTATGTTTTTCTCATTTCTCATTAAAATATCTCATCGCACTTAAAATAACACATACTCACCGAAAGAGTAACTCTTCAGTGACAAGAAGTTATTTTTAGATAATAGATCTTGAAAATGTAATTTCAAGAAACCTTACCTACAGTTATTGGCTAAATCTTATATTTTTTCACCTGAATTAAGCAAATACACACACATGCATATTTACCAATGAAACAAGTGAAATTTGTTTCAGATTTTCCAGATCTATTGTTTATAAGCTTTTATATCTCACTGAAAAGGTTGTCATAGTGAGGTCTTATCTTAAGTGTAATGATATATTTTGACTAGAAATTTGGAAAAATAATTTTTTTTCCCAGTGTGTTGTAGAAGGTGATGGTGTTTCCACGGTAACAATGGAGCCTCTGAATGTCCACATGGGTCATATCTGATGACCCCAAAAAGACGACAAACTGTATTTTACACCACTTATTTACATGAATTGATAGGATTAATGGATCACCAGGTATTTTAACATTTTAGATCAGTAGATTATTACAGGTGTTTATGGGATTAAAATCTTTTCCAAAACTTTCTGATGGAAATGTTGACACATGTGGAGTAGGATTTGCATATTAGCAGCCTGACAGTTTGAGACTCAATAATAGATTACAGATGACACATCAAGAGTAAGTACTATTCATCTGATGAATAATACACCTTATCATGTTGGCATCGCCCTAAAGTGTAACTGAGAGGATCGCGTACGCCACAGGGTCTCTTGCCAACTGAGAGTGTATTGTTGATTTGTTGGTAGTGCTCTCACACAAGCAAAAATACTTGGTGTTCTGCCAATGTAGCTTTTGGCAATACAAGCACTGATATTTGCATTTTAGGCTGTAGCTGCAGAGACAAGTTCATTTATACAACTTTGTAAACACATCATCAGTCAGAGATTGCGGTTTCTTCAGGATAAGAATCACGTGAAGAGAGGAGAAAAGAACTGTGTTGCCCTAGGGTGATACGAGTGCAGGTGTCCAAAACAGAAACACTGAACCCGTTCATCAGATTAAATTCATGTCATTGTTTACTATTTAAAACCACAGATAGCCTATTTCTTTGATATTTAACAGCAAATAGATTTCACATCTGCATTTCAAAGAGCGCCCACTGGAAAAATAATTAAATCTTACCAACAGTATTGTTCTCATTTCTAGTCCAAATATCTCATCACCCTTCAAATAAGACACAATCACCAAAAGAGTAACCTTACAGTGAGATGTAAAGCATATTTTTAGATAGTAGATCTGGAAAATACTGTATGAGTTCAAGGAATCTTACCACGATCATTTTCACTTATTCCATTGGCAAATATTTTTGCAAAATTGGAGAAAAAATTATAATTTTATAAAAAGTCCCTGAAATGAAACACATTTATTTATTTCTTTTTTTAAATATTTCCACTGTTAACCCTGCCTGTTTAATCATAAGCCACAAACACAGCTATCATCGACTGGTCCATCAGGTCCACGTTTTTGAAATTGTTGTGGAGTATCTGTAAGTTGTTCCTTCAGTTAGAGCTATCATACAAATAATCTACATACATTTATAATGTGTTGTTGTTACATGCTGAGCATATTTACACTTAATATTTTGACCTGACAATGTAGTGACCACATGTACAGACCCTTATAATGTGAGTCAGCTGGTTTCTTTGACATGTTAGTGCCTTTAAAGAGTTCACCGGGGACTTTTACTGACCAGAGAATTAG
Organism: Siphamia tubifer; assembly: GCA_020466265.1. Taxonomy (NCBI): domain Eukaryota; kingdom Metazoa; phylum Chordata; class Actinopteri; order Kurtiformes; family Apogonidae; genus Siphamia; species Siphamia tubifer. The sequence continues at coordinate 23,293,632 of CM035791.1, forward strand.
CTGATTCATTCATTCTAATACTTTCAGGGTGATGGCCAGACTGAAGCTCCGAAGGTGACAGCAGTGAAATCTCGTGGGATGATATTTCACGAGAGTTACGATGCCCCCGCCTATGTAACCCATTCGTTATATGCAATCATATAATTACACAAAATTGTGTTAAAATGTTCTTAGTTTAATTAATAACATATAAATACCTGGTATGTTTTGCTGGTCCTCCAACCACACCCTCTGTGAATACACAGTATAAATACCCTGTGGGTCCATAGTTCTCCCCTTCATCATGTTATCCTTCAGGAGAGGTTAGTGTCCGTAAAATCATATCGTCTTTATTTCTATGTGTTTATCATTCATGTTTATCAAGTTGCATTTATTATGATCTTGAACTTTGTTTATTCTTATTTTTATGTTAGTTTTGTTGTCTACCCCACATGGTGTTTATATCTTCCAATGTTCACAACAGATCTGGGTACGGCCATTTATTAGCATCCATGCTAATTATTAGCATTAGCATCAGGCTGTCTCCACATGAGCAACGTTGACTTCAGATTCTGCTTTCACAACAAACACAACGTAGAGGAAATAGACCGGTCACACGTAGAACAACCGTCAATGGAAACACGTTCAAAGCGCAAATATACTTTGTAGAAATGTTAGGAATATCGCTATTGTTTTGCATAAAACTGTAAGGGAAACACAGCTAGTGTGGAACAAGACCTGCACTGCACAGGACAGGAAGGACTTGGACCAAGTGGTGGAGACAGCACAGGGGATTGTGGGGAGTCCTCAATAAGACAGACGGGTCCAAAGGAGGGCTGGTCATATCGCTGCAGACCCCACCCTCCCAGGTCACCAACTGTTTGTGCCTCTGCCATCTGGGAAGAGATACAGGAGCATTAAAACACAAACAGACACAGCTTATTTCCCAGGGCTGTGAAATCCATCATCCCACCTGTGCACATTCCTTGTTCAAGTCCTTAGAAAAGATGCCTACTTGGTAGCCCACCCCCCCCACCCGCCTCATTATCAGTGCCCCAGCCTGTAGTAATAAACAGATTGAATGAACAGTTATGCCAGTGACATTTTTGAAAAAGCTGAATGTTTTCCTCTCCAAAAACCACTAAAGTATTAAACCTTGGTCCAAATAAAGACATGAATGAGTCTTTTCACATTGGCTTTTGAGGTAAAATCTGTTAATTAAATAGAATTTTTCAGATAAATGTGATTAAAAGAAATAATTTCTTTTATGCAGCAGTTAGATTAAGGTCAGAATTTACTGTCAAACAGGTGAATGAAGTGACATCATTTTGTGTCATCAGAGTTTCATTGAATGGGAATATTTTAAAATTATTTGAATATAGTCTATTTGTTTCAGGAATGATTAAAAACTCAAAACCTCATACTAAATAATTATACAAGCTTAGTGTTACATTAAAATTGTCATCAATAAAAACTTGCTCAAGTCAACCATGGTTGGTAGTGAAATAATGTTGGCATTATATACAATTATATCATTTGACATTTTCAGTGACATTCAGTTTAACTTTTGACTTAAAATGGAGCAAATGTCATTTCAGGCTACAGTACATAAAAGTGACATAAATACAACTGATAAAACCAAAACAAACTGTATACAATCCAGGCTATATATATATATATATATATATATATATATATATATATATATATATATACATATATATATATATATATATATATATATATATATACATATATATATGAAATATGACAATTAAAAACAACATTAAATCTGCAATATGGGAAAGTACAAGTGGAAGGTTTGGCTTTAAAGTTTTGCTTATATCGGAAACATCATGATGCAACAGTTTTTTCAGACTCATTTTATTCATGGAATGTCCATAGCAGTGTTTTTTTTTTTTTAATAAAACTGAAAATCTGGTCTACAAACTTGGGCATAAAACTCATAGCTAGGTCTTAGGAGGTTAAGTTTACTGTCATAATGATGTTTGTTCTACAAGTGCTATTAAGATATTTTTTGAAATACTTTTGAGATGCAGTGTCGGACTTTATTTTATTTTATTTATCTCTATGGAAACATGGGGCAGATTAATGGTTTCCCCATCAGCACTGCTGTAAGGATCTCGGTGTGACTTCTATCCATGTAAGTGTACCATTAAGCCATGACAGTGTGACTGTCAAAAGCCTTTAAGTGAAATAGACCTTAGCAAGCTGTGAAATGACATTGAGAGTTAATGATGGGAAAAATGTTACAGGCAATGTCTAGACTTAGTCATAGCGATGAGAGTCAAGTTGTGATCTGAATTTCAGTAACATGTTATCAACTCTGAATTGAAGCTGTCAATGCCACTTTGTAGAAATAAACAAGTAAAGTCAGGAAGTTCTCAATGTCAGCTGGTTTCCCAATCTGCAGCAAACTCTTGGGTTTTAGTGTGTCCATACGAGACACTGTGTAAATGCACTTAACATTTGTGAGGATATTTAACTCTTGTTAAAACTGAAGCAACAATCATTCTATCACCATTGATGAGCACAGTAATGAGTTTGATTTCCAACTATGGCTAGACTTATATCAGACCATATCGATATGTATCATAATATATAATGATTACAAAATACAAATTGTGACAGTTAACTTAATTAGTCTTACTACAACTAAATACTTTTTTGTATCTCCAAGAACATGTAGGTGTTATGAACTTTGCCTGTGAGTAAACCATGGCAGAAAAAAAATGAAGAAATTGAGCCAATACAACAGCCGATACCAATACAAGAAATAACACAAATATTGGACCAATATATCAGCTTTCTAATATATCGGTCTATCATTAAATTAATTAAATTCAAATTCAACTGGTCTGATTGTGGAACCTTTTAACTGAGGTGAATGTGTAAACCATTACCAACATCAAGTAGGAGGTTCTGTTTATGCAATCTAATGAAATATGATGAGTGACATGTAATGATGTGCAAAAACACAATATTATTATTGTTATTTTTACTGATTGTCACATAATGTTGGACCACAAATTTAAATAGAACAGGAGTTGTGGTTTAATTATGAAGAACATTTCTGGACTAACAGAATTGTGTCTTGTTTCTGTGTGTGTGTGTGTGTGTGTGTGTGTGTGTTTTCCATTTAAAGGAGAGCAACACCCAGGAAGTATGCGCTACAAGTTCAACTTTATTGCTGATGTCGTAGATAAAATCGTTCCAGCTGTGGTTCATCTGGAGCTTTTCCAAAGGTGAAGTGAACTAAAACACTTGCATACATGTTTTTTTTTTATAGGTCTAAAACAATCTTTCCTAGGGCTTTTTTTCCTCTGTATCCAATGCCACTTAAAAATGACATCTTGACTCCAGTCACAACTGAATAACAGCACATTTGAGTGTAAATGAACCACTGTGAACAGACCTTGACCATGTTACTGTCATTTCTGCATCAACTCATAATATAAATTGGAAAATGTTAACCGTTTATACTCACTGAAACACTCTGAAATTCAAAATGTCAACCTTCTTGTGTTATTGGACATTGTCATCTACCTTCTCATATCATAAAGCATCCCAGTAGCATTTAATAAAAAGTAAGTACATGCAATAATTTAACTATTATAAGGTCATAAAGTGGCAAAAAATTATTCATATTCACTATTTACAGCTTCAAAGTGTCTATAAAATCTCTCTGAATTACTGCATAATGTTAGAAAAACCAAATGCTTCTGGGACTCACTCAGCGGTGACATTAGCCCTGTATTTAATGTTTGACAAAATTACCAAATATAGACATTTGCCTGACAAAGCGTTAACTATTCATTTATTTTCTGAGGATTATGATTAGGTGGGTGAAGGCAGGGTATCATTGCAAAGTGAATACGTTAAGTTACAATCATAAAGTCATAAAAACAAAAGTAGTTAGACAAATCACAAATATATACAACAATACAATAAACATGTACATAAACTATGTACATAAACCACCATATACTGTATATGTAATAACACACCAACATATATGTTAAAAGCATTTTTACATCTGCCAAGGAAGTAATAAATTTGGGTCATGTAGAACTCTTAACATGTGTAAAGTGGTAGGGTGAATGTCCTAGAGATCATTTATGAGCTACTGTTTGTTTAAAATGTCTACGACAGTGAGGATAAAAGAGTTGTGTAAGTGTTCTTACAAAGGGACTTTATAGCAGTGACCTGATGGTAGAAGCTGGAAGGACTCCTGTAGGGGGTGAGTGGGGTGTGCTGTGATGAGGGGGGCTTCCCTTGTGACTGCTTGGGAATGGAGTAATGATAATGAAGTCTGGGTTTCAGCAGTTCTTTTCTTTGCTTGAGTGATGATCCGGGAAAGTTTAGATCACTTATGTCACTATGACACTATTGATGAGACTATGCTGAAGCCCACATGGTCACAAATCCACTGTCTTGTGGGGTTACCAATAAGGGGGGGGGGGTTGGGGGACATCAGCGTTGGTCAGTGTTGATATTTGGAGCTGATATTTTTATATTTTCTCTTTGTCGAAAGATAAATTGTGACCTCTATCATTAGTGAACATGACAAATTCATGGGGCCCAGGATTTTTTTGGGGGGGGACTATAGAGCAGAGGAGGGGGTCCAGTGTATACAGGCTAGAAGTTGTGAAAATGTCCTTTAAGACCCACTGTATAAAAGACCTATGTCTTCTATTTCTATAGAAGACCAATAGAAGACAGATCGACAGGTTACTGAATTTCATGAAAGGGTCAAGAGTTAATAGCAGTGTCCCTGACTAACTTGATGTACTTCATGCAACTAAAGCCGTGTTTCCACTACATGGTGTCAGCTCTACTCGACTCTACTTGATTCTACTTAGTTACCAGGAACTATTTCTTGTGAGTGTTTCCATACAGATACTATCATACCTGGACGTCATTGCGAGGCACCCTCAAGCTTTATCATTGCGTTATGGACTAAATTTAACTTACTGCTGTTTACTGTGACTCTGAATCTGTTTTTTTTTTTTTTTTATGGGGGGGTCACACGTTGATAATGCATTGATGCAGAGACAACTCCACAAATCAGTGTTTACGCTGCTGATACATCACGTTATAGGACTGCTTCCAACCTCAGTGGAGTAGATACCAAAAATCTTGGACTGGGTACCATGGGACTGGGTCTTTTTCATAGTGGAAATGCCCCAAAAGTGATTAGAATTACGTAGACTGTGGGCATAGCCATGGGTGTACCAGGGTGTCCCGGTGCTACCCACAGAGGCTGCTGGGACACACAAAAAAAGTTGCATTACCTGCAACTACAGTAGCAACCTGACTGTACCCCTCACCCAGCAAGATTTGCGGGAGTGGTAATTACGCTACTGTTTATAGCTATAAAATGAAACAAAATTCCCTGAAAAATTATTTCAAAAACCATCATCTTGACGTTTTGCCAGCTGGACATCCTGAGCACGCACGATGGACTTGTTTTGGAGGGTGTTGAATTGACCATGTTCGGTCAACTGATTAAACGGAAAGTGGAAGGGGGACATCCTTTCTCATCCATTATTGACGTGTTGGACTCATGTGACAGACATGTTTTTCCCAACATGAACAGTTTACTGCATGTTCTGGTAACACTGCCCGTTACAAGTTGCGCCTTTTTTCGGTTGTAAACTAAATAAAATCCCACAGAGCTGCAGTGCTCACAGACAGACTAAATGTTTGAAAAAGAGCTCACAGAGACATTGGATGCTGATTAAATAATAAATGCGTTCAAGATCAAGCTACGTCGTGTTACCCTTTAAATTGAGAGTTGAGCAGTGCACAGAGGTAGCGATATCGTTGCGTCCTTTACTCTGCTGCTGAGCCCAGTTGTGTTCAGATGGTGAAATAGCTTGTATTGTTGATCATGCGTGTACTGTTATACTATAGTTCACTATTCATCGTCTCATTAGACATGCAGTGTCTGTGTGTGTTGTGTTTTTGAGTTTTTTTAGAGCGAGCTTTTTCTATTGCTATTGTTATTATTAAATTGATTTATGTGAGAGCATGTCACGTGTGAATGTTTAGACCTCCTTTGAACTACTATTACATTAGTGTGTTTTGCAACATGTATTTTTCTGTGGAAAATAAATTGGGAACAACCACTATTTGCTGGTGGACACCCAATGTCTTTTTTTCTGGCTACACCAGTGAGCGATACTAATGGAAACATAAGTTATAGTGTCCATATACAGGTACATTACATGAGAAAACTTCAATATTTACAGTAGTAGAAAAAAGTGTTTGAACACCCTTAAAGTTTTACACAATCTCAAACATTATCATGAAACATTTGAATAAAAATATTTTTGTGTGTGTTTCAGAAGGTGACACTGCATCAAACAGACACTAACAAATGCAATTATTTTGTTAATTGTTAACAAGAAAGAATAACAAAACTAAATTTGACACTTTCAACATGTCATGTCCTGGATGTGTTTCATTATCTACTAAAACATCCAGTTTTAACCTTGACAGAACAGCGTACATGCAGAGGGGAGCATGTGGGTTTGGAGAATGGAACAATACTTGGTTTGAGTTCAATGACTGCAGGATTCTTAAATACATTATAAATGCATGGGGTGTCCAAATCATTTTTTCCACCACGGTACTTTATAATAATTTCCACAGGTTTGTTTGTTCATTTGCTTTTTAATACATATGTTAAATTATAAAGAAATGTTATAGCAGTGTTTTTCAACCTTGGGGTTGGGACCCCACATGGGGTCATTTGAAATTTCTAGTAATTGATTAAAAAAACAACACAAACATACTAATAAATAATATATGGTGAGCTGACAAAGGCAATCCTAATACTAGCTGGACTGACTATACATATTCTGACCAAGAAAAATAAAATTCTCAATGTATGCAGGAATCTATACCTGAATTATACACATAATAATATGCATTATATAAAGTACATTTAATCTAATATTAACATTTATGTTACATAGTATAGAAAATTATTACATACTCAAAGCCATAAATTTGTGAGGTTTTTTTAAAGGGGACCATGAACCAAAAAAGGGTGGAAGCCACTGCTTTATGGACATTCTTGTGTTTTATGGTGGAGGTAGGAGACTTGCTTTCCTCTGTTTGGAACAAGAACCCAGATGAAACCAACCCTTTTGTACTAGAGTTGAATTTACAACTGTCAAGAGTCAAACAAATCCAATCTCTCACATGTGATCCATGGGTCACATCTTAGGCCTAATGAATGGATGTGTTAAAATAACTCCTCGATTGTTTTCGTTGTCAGGCTGCCATTTTCCAACGAGGAGGTGTCGGTGTCGAGCGGCTCAGGGTTCATCGTTTCCGAGGATGGCTGGATCGTCACGAATGCTCACGTACTCACCAACAAGCACAGGATTCTAGTTGAGCTGAAAAGTGGTTCACATTATGACGCCATAATCAAAGATGTGGACCAGAGAATTGACGTTGCCCTCATCAAAATTGAACCTGATGTGAGTACCCGCTGTTTTTACTGAAAAGGACTTGCTCTAAATTCAGTTTTGTGTATTTGCCACTGGCCGCTCATTAACAAGGCTATGATATTGTCCTCTATAACATGGTCAGCTTGTCGTCTGAACTCCTCTGAGTCGTATCGAAAAACTTCTGTAATTTACTTACCGTAATTTCCGGACTATAGAGCGCACCTGATTATAAGCCGCACCCACCACATTTTAAGAGGAAAACCGATTTTGTACATACACAAGCCGCACCTGTATATAAGCCGCATGTGCCCACATTAAAACATGTAACACAAACACAAAATTAATCCAAACCCGACTTCAAGTCCCGCGAATGAAACTAAATGTCCTTCATTAACCCTTGTGCGGTCCTTCGTAAAAGGCACACTGGCTGTGTCCTACAATCGGGTCTTAAAAACCCAGATTCCAAAGTTCAGTTCCATAGACTCATCACCCCACCCCCCAAGGATATATTACTGTTTTCAGTAGTAAGCAATGGCATCCTACAGTACGTATAAAAAGGTACATTTGTGAGCCACCGGGTCTCTTTTACCCGGTCCACAGTCCAAAAATCACAGCCGGCAAAATGAAGGGAAAATGATACTTAAGGTTTGATGCAGACCTGCAGAGTCCGGGTCCCGTTGAAAGTAATCCAAGGAAAAAAAAAGTGTATATTTCCAAAGGTAAGGGAGGGAAAAATATATATCCACTATTGTCCGCCGCGTCCACAAACAGGTGGCTGGTCGCCGCGTCCACAAACAGGTGGCTGGTCGCCGCCTCGCCTCATCTATCGCAGAGTCAGCGATAACTTTAATCTTTCGCAGAGAGTTCAAGTCAAACTCCTCCGTGCCAACGTGCAAAAAAAATCCACAGGGTCTGGTCGAGCCTCTGTCTTCTCTCACACACCGCCGCGGGTTTTTTTTAAGCAACTTTTTACCCCCTCTTCACCTTTTTTTTGTCTGTCCCTCACCTTTACCTGCCCCCACATAAACCCGTCACCTCGCGTTTGTTCCACCCCTCCTTTTTCATTCAGTCTTCCTCGACGCATATATTCCACCGGTCTAAATCTTACCTTTTCTACTCGAGCGCCGCTGGCGGCCGTTAGAAAAATTACATAAATTGGCCGCATCACTGAATAAGCCGCAGGGTTGAAAGTTTGGGAAAAAAGTAGCGGCTTATAGTCCGGAATTTACGGTATTTATTCATTTATTTATTATAACCGTCTAAGACCCAGCAATGCATTTTTGTCCTCTGTAGGGGACAAAAGTTTGACAGTTTTCCTTAAAAAATGTTGTCCATTGAAAAGGATATTCCATTAAAAAATAACTAAATAAGTACTGGTGTATGAGTGTGTGTGTGAATGGGTGGGCACCCACTGGTGTATAAAATGTGCTATATAAGTACAGTCCATTTACCATTTACAAATAATTATTAAAAATATATCTGAAAAAAAAAAACAGTTTCATTTTGCAGTTTCCAATCAAGACAATTATTTAATGCAAAAAAGGTAATTTTTTTTCACTTAACTGGGTGTCAGGAGGATAACCCTGAACAGAGTTTTAGAAATATTATATTTTTGTTCCAACCACTGCCATATTCTTCATGTGAACGTGATAACTTGAAAAATATTCGGTTTATAAATTCCACATTTTCTATATCAATGAATATCATGGAGAGGAAGAATGGATTGGACTTTGGATCATTTCTAGATTTCCCACAAGGGGATGCTCAAACGTTTAAAATCACAAAACACATCTTCAGGACTATTTGTGTGATTGATTTCAAATGAAAGGTCATGACCTGGGGATGCCTCATATCATGACATCATTAAGGGTTGAAGTTATTCAGGGATATACTCATGGTAGTCACTTCGTACACCGTAAGCCGAGGTTATTTTCTTTTTTATATTTGTTACGTATTTGCTAACTTGGCCTGAATAAAACATGCCGTCACTCAGACATGCACGAACACAACCAGCTGCTTTGTATGGTTGAGGGGCCTCGACTCCCAACCACTTCAGTCAGACTCCACTCAGCATGAAGCAGATTATTAACATTTGTAGTTCTGATCTGAATACAAGAACACTTTGAAATCACAGAGAGGAATATGTGGAGAAATTAATGCAAAGATGACTACAAGTGGTGACAGCTCTACAATACTTTACCTTTCTCTACATTCTGGATTAGATGGAACACAAAAGCTTTTCTAAAGGGCAGATTTAATATAACGCTCCAGGCCTTCCTTCAGTTATACGGTTATAGATTTGGCTCGAGTCTGGAATCAAGGCAAAGCAGGTACTGACAAGTCAAGACTTAGTTGAGCTTGGTTCACTGAACAAATCCAGTGTTAAAAAAAAAAAAAAAAAAAGATAGAACCAATGGCCATGTACCTCAGCAGTATGTTCTACCAAAAGGAATAACTTGATGGATTTGTGAGGTTCTCAGGTTCTGTCTCTATGTTCTGGTCCTGTAGTCTGATGGTATAAGTGGGTGGTACTTTCACTGGAGAAAAACTCCACCATATATGACCAGGTTGTGATTTGTTGGGAGGGGATGTAAATGTAAATTCCCCCTCATTTTTTTTAATATCATATGCGATAGAGGGGTAGCAAGCATTCTAAGTTCAAAACAACATATATTTATGTTCATCACCATTCTCATGATAATAAACAAATCATATTGATGATTTCATGGAAAAATCTACATTATGCAGTTCTGTTCTTCTGACATTTCTGAAATATCAGTAATGTTCAGCAACTAATTGAAATAATCATCCACTTATATCCTACATTACTGGCATCAATGTTCACCTGAACTGAACTGTTTTCAGTCTCAGAATTTACAAACGTCCTTGAACATAATCATTCCATGTGGTCCAGCATTTTCATGTAAGTTCTGCTGTACAACAGGAATAGAACCCAGTAGTTAGTCCTGGGCTATATATTGATTTATATCGATTAATTTTATTTATTTTTTTTTTTTTATTGCAGACGATTAAAAAAATAGAAAGGCTTTTTTTTTCTTGTCTTCCTATGGCGCTCAGGAGCTTCCAGAACACAATCCTCTCCCTCCCCATGCTTCCAGAATACTGCCACAGGCACAAGGATTCATATGTGCTGCACAGTGATAATTTCCCAGGCTCTATTTCAAACTTGGCCTACGATACCAGCTCAGGCTCCTACTCCAGCTCCAATCCCATCCACCGGCTGCAGTAGTCCATGCATATCTCATCCAGTCCCCCCCCCCCCCCTTAAATAACAACCCCAGCTCATACCTGTTAGACTAACCATACATTTCCTTGTAATTTATGTTACTAACAAAACACTGTTGTGGTGAACTTTATATCCTAATATTGCTAACATAGCTAGCCGAGCTCTGGTTTCATTTCCTGTACTAGTGCTCAGGCTCCGAAAATGTGCGACTCATGCATTAGGGGGAAGGAACAAATGGCTGTTTAGTTTGATAGACATATCACCATTGAATCATTTCATATATACAGTGGAAAAGATGGTGTTTATCCACTTGCTAAAAACGATAGACTCCAAGTATGTTGCTGTACAACTGCACTCATGAGATAATTAGCAGGCAGCCAGACTATCATTCTACGGTGATGGTGTTGGACAAGGAAAAAAGAAGCAAATGTACTGTAGCCAAAGGTTCACATATCTGTCCCCAAAGTGTGGAAACTGTTCAGAATAATTTAAATAATAAGATGGTACACAAAGCACAGTTTTGTTTAGTCAGGGACTCCAAGAACAAAAATTAACATGTAACATGCAAATAAAATTCAGTGAGTAAAAGTGTGATTTTAGGTGTATTTCATAAAACACCAGTATGTCTGTGGCCTCTGGTAGTGGATAGCACAGCTGGGAAGATGCTGCAGAACAAACCTCGTTCGCAGCCATTGTTTCCCTCAGAAAAAACAATTGTAATCATGTTTAGGAGTTGGAATTGGAATACCAGAATCTCTTCTTGGCAGAAATCATTTGACTAATGGAAGTAGAAGTAAATGGTGAAGCCATGCAGTTTTATGGTTCGTTACATGTAAAAGAGATGGTAGTTCAGCAGGGATACAAGCTTTTTCTTTTTTTTTTTGTCCATAGCCTGATCACTCCCTGACCTCATCCTCTGTCCATCTCACACATGGGATCCCACTTCTGACACCAAACTGTCATGGAAGTTTTTCAAAAATGTTCAAATCAGAACAATCATTTATTGCTCAGATGAATCATTAATTTCGAACCTGCGTGCAATTGAGACTATGGACAGAAGGAGCTGTTGTCAGATGTTCTTCTATAGAGTAAAAACACAGACATTTTATAGCGAACTGACAACCATTTGCTCAGTTACAAAACATCACACAACATCCACCGGTGGAGAAAACAACATCTCTGGAGCCATAATGTGGACAGAACTACCTACCCTCTCCATGCTTTTACTCACAACAAGACCTTGGACATCAGAAACCCTTTTCCCCACTCACATTAAAACATATTAAGGTGATATATTGTTGATTCAGTTAATAACACATAATGAGCCAGTCAAGGTAAATTTCCATCACAGTGCTCTGAACGACATAACACACTCAGTGAGAACTGGAACATGTTGGTGTTTAGAAGGTGTTTGGGGACAAGTGACACGGTGTCCTTTATAATGAATACAACTGGATGAGTCACATGTCCATTCATGATAGACGGATATATCGCATGGCTGTTGTTGTAAAAGGGATCGGGCACACACTGTCCTGACAAGACTAAACTTCCATTGTAAATTACCCCAACCCCCACGGGGCCTGGGGTCATCTCAAACTGTGCTGACCTGGGACTCCTGAGGAGACACATCTCTTTCCAAGGCACAATAAAATAATAAAATATGACTTTAACATTTACTGTATATCTCTGGTCGCATTGTAATTATTATTATTATTATTATTATTATTATTATTGTTGTTGTTGTTATTATTATCATTGGTAATTGTCCCTACATTACAAATATGTTAAAAAAAAATATAGTTTTCTTGCTGAATTTTCATTTGCAGCTGTGATTACCATAAACCAGACAAACACCTACATTTATGGTCTGCCTGATGGAACCACATCCTCATCTATGGTACCATATGGTACCATATGGTACCATATGGTGCCTTTTAGTGTGTTTACACCTTGTTCTAAAATGTGCTGTTTTCCTTGTATAATACCGTTTACATATGAAATTCTTGCTCTGAGATCCATGGATCCTACTCAAAGCCGATGTTGAACTCAGTGGGAGAAGAATGTTTTAGTTTATGAAAGAAGTCAGTGTGTGGGGTTATTTTGTTGTTGAATATCTGTGCATATCACAAAGTTATTCGCGTTCACTACATTAAAAACTCAAGGCTTCTCAGAAATCTTGTAGAAACCTTGAGAAAAGCAGAAAACGTTTTATAAGAAAAATTCAATGTTTTGTATTGACAATCCAACTTTACAAAACAGAGGTCCAACAGTGTAGCTGAGGTCAGCTTTTACTCAAACCCACATTTATAATGTGTACACAAGCAATGTAACCTGTTGAACTTAAAACATAATTGTGTGTTTCGAAATGTGGAGATTTGTATTGACATACTCTAAACATTTAAGTAAATAATGAAGGAAAGGGCGAGAAAATAAGCATACACATTCATTCAGTTGTTGAATTTAAAGATCGTATTGTGCCAAAGTAGATGGATAGTGAAGATTATATGACTTATTATTATTATATAATATATATATATATAAGTAATATATTATTATTACTCTGGTGTTCTGTTTACATTTATTTCAAGAAGTCTTACCAAGATCATTTTCATTTGTTCCATTGGCAGATATCTTTACATCTTTACACAAATTTGCAATATGTCTCGTTCACCTTTATATTTTTTTCCTGATTATTTTTTTAAATAATTTGTATGTATGTCTTTATGTGTGTTTTTATCTAATCTGACGTAATGTAATCTAACCTAGTCTAATCTAATCCAATTTTATCTAATTTAATCTAACCTAATTTAATTGAATCTAAGGTAATCTATTCTAATGTAATCTAACCTAATTTAAAGTAATCTAATTTAATTTAATCTATTGAAATCTAAACTGATATAATGTAATTTGATCTGATTTGATTTAATATGATGTAATCTAACCCAGTTTAATCTAAACTGATCTAATCTAATGAATTCTTATCTAATGTAATCTAATCTAACCTAACATGGTCTGATCTAATCTAATCTGATATGATCTAATCTGTTCTAAATTGATCTAATCTATAATAATCTAATGAATGAATCTAAACGAACAAATTGTAATCTAATCCAATCTCATATAATCTAATTTATTATAATCTACTTTAATGCAATTAGATCTGATTTAATCTAATGAATTCTAATCTAATGTAATCTAATCTAAATGGTGAAAGCCTCATCACTTACCACCCTGTCTCGCTGCAGAGCCCCCTGCCCGTCCTGCGTCTGGGCCGTTCATCTGACCTGCGTCCAGGGGAGTTCGTGGTGGCGGTGGGAAGCCCCTTCTCTCTGCAGAACACGGTCACCACCGGCATCATCAGCACAGCCCATCGCAACGGCCTGGAGCTGGGGAGGGACTCGGACATGGACTACATCCAAACGGACGCCATCGTTAATGTCAGTGAGAGCGCCGTATGAATGGCTAACGCATTTATTTCCTATGCGTGGCGTTGCTTTTGATCCAGTCTGACAGCTTTTGTTTTAAATTAACAATCAGTAACAGGGTTGTTTTGTTTATTCACAGTATGGCAACTCTGGAGGACCGCTTGTCAACTTGGTAAGAGGATTTATGGTGATGCATAAAAGGATAATACCAGGCTATTTGCATATTTGTTCTGCTTTCTGCCAAGATGACATTCCTGCTTGTTTTATTTATGATAGTGAGGACTAAGGTCATGATTTTGTTTTATTTAATACCCACAGCCTCCTGTCTGCTCTCTTTTTCCAACACCGTATTTCAGAGCAAAAATCCCAAAGTAGAGGCCCTTTGCTTTCCTACTGTGTAATCAAATCATACAGATTGTGCATTTATTTATTAACATCGCTGCTTTCAGCCTCCACAAAAGTGCACTTCTTTTCAAAAATAATAGCCATAATATGGATAGTGCCTTTTATGTATTGTCATCTACTGTGAAAACTTGACATATTATCTCTTATGTTATGTGCACTGGGGACAAATGGAGACATATTCCTCCTTGCTTTTTTTTTTTCAGATATTTGTATTCATGCACGAAGAAAAATATACTATACATGAGCAATTTATAACCACCCCAAGGAAGGCACAGTGCTTAACGCTATACAAAAATCAAAACCTTACCAAGTGTATATACAGTGTAATATCTCATCACAGTTATAATAAGACCTAATCACCTAAAGAGTAACTTTTTTATGTGATATAACAACTGATTTTTAGACAATAGATCTGCAAAATCTTATTTCAAGAAATCTTACCAAGGTCATTTTCATTTGTTCCATTGGCAGATATATTTACTTGAATTAAGAAATATATGTATATTAGGGCTATCAAAATTAACACATTAAAGTAGATTAATCCATCATCATGGTTAATCTGATTAAAGTTGTTAAAGGAATTAAATGGAACAAGTTTTTTTTTTCAAGTTATTTTGTTGGAAATTGCATATATAATCATATTTTTGCATATGTTTTGGATATTTTAACACATTGTTTGGTGTTTTATCTGTATTTTAGAAGATGTTTATCTCTGTAGTTTTTGGTTTTCTTAGTGTATTTTTCTGTATTTTGTAGGGAATTTGAGTACAAAAAACTAAAAAAAAAACAAGACCAAACAGTTGATCATCACGATGAATCGAGTTAATCTCAATTAACTATTTTTTTAATCGTGATTAGAGTTCCCAAGCATTACGTCATTTTACAAATACATATTATTTTACACCACAGTATCATTTTGTGGCAAAAAATCTTCAGTATCACATAGGTGTTTATTGAGTGGGTTTAGAAACTGCTACATACTGTAGGCATTGTGATAGATGTTGATATTAGGAAACTTCTTTATAGTTTTGTTTCGTCTTGATGTGAATGCGAAGTAAATCTATGCTCTCATTGTTTCTCATCAGGACGGAGACGTAATAGGTGTAAATACTCTCAAAGTGACGGCTGGAATCTCTTTTGCGATCCCGGCTGACAGAATACGCCAGTTCCTCGCTGATTCTTACAACAGGCAGCTGAGTGGTGAGTAGGACCTCACATGTTTATACATCCATTCATCTATGACCTGTTCCTCCCTCATCTGTTTTTCCATCTGTTTTTAGGAAATACACTGGCAAAAAAGAAATTCATTGGCGTACGGATGCTCCAGCTCTCACCATCGTAAGTAAATATAAGAAGAAGTTTCCAGAACAGCTCTTTTTCTTGGATGTGAAATAGATGTTATTATAAAAATTATGAATCTTGGTGCAGTTCAATATTTTAGATTCTTGATATTTTGGAATGCAATGGAAGCACTGGGAAAAAACTTAGCGGTGGCCATGATGGTAATTTTATTGTCCATTCAATTTGATTCTAACACAAAATTATAAACAACTATACTTTTACTTTACAGAAAGGGGGAAAAAATGAAGTACACTGTAAAAGTCTAAATTTTATGAAGTGTATTTTTCTCATTTCTAGTCCAAATATGTCATCACACTTCGTGACCTAAAGAGTAGCTTTTCAATAAGATATAAGAACTTATTTTTTAGAAACCACATCTAGAAAACCTAATTTCAAGAAATCTTACCAATATTTAATTTTATTTTAAAATTTACCAAGGCAAATTTACTAGCAACTAATGTCAACGAACACGCATCTTTACAAATGAAACATTTACCCTGGCGAAGACCCAATAATAATTATCGCTGAACCTTTTGGTACCGAGGTTGTGGACCCACCCACTGACAAAAACATTCTATGACTCTAAACTTTTCTACACTTTCATCTGCTGCTGGTGTAGTAGGATGTCTGCAGGACCAGGTAGTTAGTAATATCCACAGAACAGATTGTTGGCAAATCTTTGGGTTCTATCGAAAACTCATTAATTTTCATAAGATACAAGTCACATCCTATACATTTTTAAATCACTGTATGTATCTCTGTATCGACACTGGATCTGAATCCATACACAAATCCAGAAGCACTCTCTTCAATGGTTTCCTCTGTAGTGTCATTCTCCATGGTTACTTCCTGCCTTCCAGCTGAAATCGCATCATCATAGTCACGTGACAGTGCATTTTAGTACATGAAATACATCCCAACTAATGTGAATTGAATGATAGGATGCAGTGTTAAATATATTATCATAAATCAAACATATTGCCCTAACACACACACACTGTTGAATGTGTCTCATGTTCATCTACCTCCAGACTGATTCGAGATCTCCAGGAGCGGGACAGTGAATTTCCAGATGTGAACTCAGGGGTTTACATTTATGAGGTCATACCTGGAGCAGCTGCAGCCAGGTGAGCATCACATTACAGCCTCTACAACCTAATAATGTGACTGCACATCATTTATAATATTCATATCCCTGAATGGAGTTTGGGGGATATTATGCTTTTGGTCTAACCACCGCGAGATATCCATTGTGTTAACATGTTACTTTGAAAAATATTGAGTTTAGAAATTCCTTGTTTTCCATAACAGTGAATATCACAGAGAGGAAGGACTGATTAGATTTTGGTTGATTTATCATTTCTAGATTGCCCACAAGGGGGCACTCAAAAGTATATAATCACTAATACATTTTTATTCATATCTCTGGAAATATTTGTCTGATTGACTTCAAATTAACTACAATTGAAAGGTCATGACCCAGGGATGTCTCATGTTATGACATCATAGCTGTCTGTTTATTAATTGGAGGCATTCATGGATATACTCTAACTGTCGCTTCCGACATCCCAAGCTTAGTTGAACTGATATTGTGCCCCCCACCATTACCACCAATCACAACCAAAATGTAATAATTTGTTCCTTATACAACTATCAACATTTCCTGGAAATTTTACATCAATCAGTCAATAACCTTTTGAGTTATCATGCTAAAAGTCAGACAGATAAACAGACAAAGTGAAAACATAACTCCATCACTCCTTGGTGGAGTAAAAATAAGACTTATTAAATAAGTAATATAAGAAAAGAAAACATGAACAGAATTTCATTATATCAAAACAGATGCATTGATTGAAAGACCTGGTTTTTAGTGACTTCTGTATCACACCAGCAGCTGAAAATGATTATATTTGAAGAAAACTTAGATTACACACCTAGTTTTTATCCTGACCTGGTTCAGATCATCTACTATAGACACACATTATCATAGATACATACATATTACTTGCTGCAACCCAGTTTGACGTTTAAATAATCTAACAGAACCTTGGTAAAAAAGCAAGCTCCTCTCCATATGTGGAGCTCAAGATGAACCCCTGCACTGAATGGACCAGATTAACACTAGTTATACTTTCAACACTTCTCCAGGCTTTGGGCTGAACCAAGGTCTTGCATCACGGGGGCACATGCGAGAATGAATAAAAACAAGAACAGCACTGTGCGAAGGATCAGTATCCTATTTGTGTTTTGTAATTATATCCCTGAACAGAGTTTCAGAAACATTATGTTTTTGGTCTGACCTCTCCCACTGTCCTTTGTGTGACATACTGAAAAATATTTGGTTTAGAAATTCCATGTTTTCTACATATATTGTCTCCATACATCTATGTATATCACTGAATATCATGGGGAGGAAGAACTGATTACATTTTGGATGATTTACCATTTCTACATTGTCCACAAGGGGCTGTTCAAAAGTTTAAAATCACTAAACACTCTTTTGCTCATATCTCTGGAACTATTTGTGTGATGGACTTTAAATCAAGTGCAAATGAAAGGTCATGACCTGGGGGTGCCTCACATTAACATGGCATTAAGGATTGGGGCAGTTTGGGGATATTACACATAGCTATTGTTTCTGACAGCATAAGCCTAGTTAATTAACTTAGGCGTGTAATGATGGGGTGAAATGATCATACATTATTGGATTTTTTTAATTATCGTACAGAGGGGAACATTATTATACAAATATAATAATTGTCGTAAGTCTAGCCGGAGTCATTTACTCAACTGAACTCAACTTTGTTTGGCCTTTTTCCATTTCCATAATGTAAAATATTAACTCATTGGCTGCCAGCTATGTTCAAAATACATTGCGAAAAGACAGATATATATGTCTTTGGCAGTCAATGAGTTAATTTTTTTGGTATCTACTCCACCAAGGATCCAAGACTGGAGAACAGATACTAAAATATGAGGCGTAAACACGGCAGACACTGATTGGTCAGACAGTTGTCTCTGCATCATTGCATTAACAATGTGCCACCCACCATTTAAAAAAGAAGTTGACAGTAAATATAGCAGTAGGTTAATCCACATGATGACAGCCTGAAAAACTACACCATGGTTGGCAACGTTCATGGAATTTCCTCTAAGGGACTCCTATTGATCCATGTAATGAAATCTCGAGTGAACACGGAAACAACATAACGAGAAATAATATCCTGATTTCGATTTAACATGGAAAACCCCATTTGAACAATGTTTCATCAATTTTCTCAGCAACCAAGCATCGTAGAATGTCCCAGTTTTTTTTAGCAATATTGAGTTTAATCAAAAATTACTGAAGAATCAAGCCTTGGCGGAGGTCTGCCGTCTCTGACTGACTTGTTTTTGTATTTATTTTATTTCACTCTCATTGTATTTCATTCTTATATATGAGTTTGCTTTAATTTTCTAGTTAAAATATGATATTTTTATACATCTTATACATCTGTAAGGTGAAGTCAGAATTTTAATCATACAGGGAAGCTTGTTTCTTTACTGTATACATGATAATAAAAGGCTTTGAATCTTGAGTGTTAACAAATCAAATGACAATGCAAGAGTCTCTTTACTCTATGGGATGCATATCTTTTAGTATATTTTAGAAAATGTGCTGGGGTTATGGCCCTGTTTTCACCCTTTCACTTAAATATAGTCATTTTTCAGTGTTCCCTCAGACTAATCTGTCACTGCCATAATATCTATGCAGAGTTTGACACTAAGAGTTTTCTCATGCTTATCTCCTGAGTTTCTTCATGTTCACCAAAAACAAGAATTCATGGAGGAGGAAAAATAATGTGTTTACAATATTTACAAATACAAGAGGGAAAGTTGAAGTCATCAGTTGAAAGTGGAGTGAATAGTAGATACAATTCAGAAATGTACAGTATATATATATATATATATATATATATATATATATATATATATATATTTTATATTCCACACAATGAACTTTTACTTTAACTAGTTATTGATCATTTATACTGTGAATAAGCACTGGACTGAAATACCGAACAATGCATTGAATTATTATCCAATGCAGACTCTTTTATTATTTATGTAACATGACTAAATTGGATGTTTAACTTTCGATTTACAATGTGGAAGGCCAACAAGCAATACTTCTCACTAGAAATACATTTTTATTTGCTCACTCCATGGCCTTTTGTTTTATAATTTTTTCATTTAATCTTAAATTCACGACACAAGTTCTAAAAACATGGATTTGATTCATCAATATTAGCATTAACATAGTTATTTTGAGTGCGTATGTTATTGTCAGTTGCATATGCAGAGGTTTAGTCAAGAGTTTGTTCATAATTTTAATAAAATTAATTAAGTTCTTTGTATTGTTTAAAGATAAAGATGCCTTCAGTTCCCATCAGGGCTAATTTCAGAGTAAAACACTCCATCAGAGGGGGTTGTATCAAAGGTTGGCTGGAGCTAATCTGTATGATGCAAAGTATGAACTTATTTAGCCACTCGGTTTTTACAAAATGCAACAGCTGTGCAGTGAACTGGCATTTGGAGGCCTTTGGATATTTTCAGAGGTGGAATAAGAGTATCCGTACACTTCTCAAGGCTGCAGATTGAACTGCGGCCTGGTTGCTCATTATATTTGTGCTTCCCACAGGCAAAGCTCTGACATCTTCCTCTTGGTGCAGACTGAATCCTTTCACTGACTCTTTCGAATCTCCATATACTTAATAGCACAGCACCGCCTACCGCGATATTGAAGCCTGAAGCTTTGAACAGTGTAGGATAGGAGTTTAACATACAGATCCAGTAAAGCTGAGGATGTCACTTCACCCTGACAATGTCAGCTCTGAGCTGCACTGAAGCTTCTCCTCCTCTTCTGCTGAAATCACAATGTTATCTTTACCCTCAGTCATCATGTAGCATAATGTAAAAAAAAAAAAAAGTAAAAAAAAAAAAAAAAGACAGTTATCATACATGTGAATTTTCCTTATCGTACTGAAATGATGAAGTTTGGCAGGAAAATCTTCTGTGTCATTTGTGTTGGTTTGACTTATGTACATTCAGGCTGGGAATCTTAGGGTACATCATGATACGGTACAATATGATAACATTAATAATAATAATAATAATAATAATAATAATAATAATAATAATAATAATAAAAAATTGTATTCATAAGAACCTTTCAAGACACCCAATGACACCATACAATAAGATAAAATAAATAATATATAAAATACAAATAAGCAAACAAATAAATACAAGGCAAATTACAATATATAAACCTTATGGTGGGTACGGTACTCTGAGTCTGGCTGTGAATATAGAGAGAAAGTCACTGGACAGTAGCTACATTTCCATTACACTTTTTTACAAAACAATAGCGATATTCCTAAAATTGATTATATATATATTATATATTTGCACTTTGAATGTATTTCCAATGACGGTATAAATGTATATAATACTTTTTACACAGTGCTTGCACTTCAGACTTTGCAGAACAGAAAATATATTTATCTGTAAAAAAAACCCCACAAATTCAATATTCAAAAACTAACAGATAATAAAATGAAACCTTCACTGTGCGTAGTGTAGGAATCACCCTGATCACTACTCCAAGAAGCCGACCATAGTTCTGGCGTCCCATCAGCCAATGGTTGTTATGGTTACAGTGACTGTGGCTGCCATTTTCACTCCAAGAGAAGTGATCATGTGACCATGTACATCACATCATGTGACATATAGTTGCAGAAAAAGTGTTTCTATTGCGCTTTTGTGATATATTAGAATATTGAAACATCTGAAAAACCACCTCATGAAAGCGTGAAAACTTTTTATCGATATTTGAGTGTTTTTACGAAATTCAGGTGTTTCCATTACCAGTTTTTATAGCCATATTTACATTTTGCCAATTTCCAAGGGTAATGGAAACGCAGCTTGTTTCAGATGGATATGATATAATTAAATTTTGTTTGTAGAGCTCTATATCATAAGGTTGTTTTAAAGGACTTTACTGAATTAGTTGGATATAAACAAACAAAAGTCAAATAAACAGTAGATGAAGTAAATGGATTAGTACCAATGATAAACTGATATTTAGCTTTTCATCTTGTGTTGGTATCAGCCTGTTTTGTTGACCAACATGCTCTTTTTTTACCTGCCATGATTCACTGATAGGCAAAGTGTGTTACCTGTTCTACCACAGCTTGATATTTATTTTCCGACTTGAACAACTAGTCACTTAGTTTTGTTTTTGTCTGGATGTAAGTTCTATGACATGTATTAAGTATTAATATTAATGTTACCCATTCTAAGTTACCTTTTACCTTTTTTTTTACCAGTAGTTTAATAGTATTTTTGGTTCAATACATGTTTCTTAAAAAAAAAAAAAAAAGGATTGTCTGACATTTAACCTTTGAGTGAGAAAAAAACTGTATCAGCTCCACATACTGCATTAGAAATATTACTTCTCATTTGCATTTGATTTTAAGTTGATCAAATAAATACTTCCGAATATGAACAAAAGAGTTTCTAGTGATTTTAAACTTTTGAGCGCCCCCTTGTTGGTCATCTAGAAATGGTAAATAATCCATACCTCTCTCTCCATGATATTCATTGATATGGAAAACATGAAATTTGTAAACCTAATATAATAATAATATAAGAACTTTCTTCACATGTAATTGTGACTTTTCCCTCATAATATTATATCTGGTTTAATACACCTGCATGCAATGCATAGTTTTCTTACTCATTGTTTACATAATTCCATATAAAATGGTCTCAGTCATGTCGAGCTTGTTCTATTGACCTTTAAAACAAGTTGTAGTAGTAGCTAATACATATGAAACAATATTATATCCTGAGACGTATACTGAATGACAATAAATCCTGCAGTAATGAGCCAAAGACTCAAATGTTAATGTTATACCATTCAGTGAGTCCATCTCATGACCCTTCACTTTCCATTGTTAGCTTTACATCCTAGAGAGGGAGGGAGGGGGGGGGGGGGGGGGGCGTTAACAAACCTTCCGAAAGGTCAATGATGTTTCCTTTCGTGTCTCCGTCTCTGGGTGTCTGTTTTCTAAACCTTCATGTGTGATGGGTTGTTGTGTTGTGTTTTTCTGCAGGGCTGGCATGATCGATCATGACGTGATCGTCAGTATCAATGATCGCCCGATCCACTCCACTGAGGATATGAGCGAAGCGGTGCAGCGGGCCACCACTCTGTCTGTTCTGGTAAAACGAAAGGATCAGGATGTTACACTAACCATCGTCCCGGAAGAGATGGACTGAATGTACTATTGATAATTTTTTGTTGTTATGTTTAATGCCCGTCAGCTCAAAAAAACAAACATATTTGCAGTTTGAATCATCATTTCGTAATGGCGATTCTCTTTTAAGGATATTTTAAATATTCCTTTTGTCATAGTTTTTTTCTCCTATTTTGCCTGAGGAGAAATAAAAGTGAGCAAAAGTTGAGACATAGCAATGAGATTAGTAGGCATCACGTACAACATGTTAGTTTGAGAAGCAGGAGAAACAGGGGATGTCTCGTAAATGTGGGGTATGAGATCTTACAAAAGGGTTCAAGCCAAATACATTTTGAAAATACACAACTCAAAAGTCCCAACTCCTTTCTTCAGACGTTCCTCATGCTCAACATCACCCTCTTACAATTGTCAATGTGAAAATAACATGTGAAATTATATTATAACATACACATATAAGTCACACCCCTGGCCAAACTATGAAAAAAAGAGTTATTATCCAAAAAATACAGTTCACTGTATAATACAAACACCTATGAACCAAACATATTTCAGAAAATCCAATTAAAAACACCTGTAATAAATCTCGATATCACCTTGACAGGCCTAGCACAGGATTTAGCAAAGGCTCATTAAACCACTTAATTTTTTCCTGTTTAGCTTAAACACATCGAGAACATGAAGTGAAGAGTCGTGAGTCTGCAATGGCAGCTAAAAGGTTAAAGGTCAGATTTTGTTGAACAAAGCCTTTACATGTTTTCCATGTGTGGAACTTTGAGACATATTTTATTGCATTTCATGTTCAACTGAATCTGAGAGCGAAATATCCATTTACAACCAACATTTGTGTTATTATTGGAAATTCTCAGGATGGGTTTCAGGTTCCTTGGAAACCTGTGAGTATTGGGTGTACCATAGTTATTGTACATGCTACATGGTGCTCCGTTTTGTTGACCCTCCAGGAGGTTCATACATACTTAATGTTACATGGTACACTTATACCAGATAATCACATTATTCAGTAAAATTAGTCGATTCAGGAGTCTTCTCGTTATTCTATAGACCAACACATGAAGATAGCATTAATAGTCTTAAATGAATCACATGGATCTACAGTTGTATATTTCAACAGGCCAGTACTGCATACACTCACCTAATACTTATTTTTTATTGTTGCTGTGTGGTTGTTTTTGTTATGTTTGTTTGTGCTCCAACAGCAAGGTCAGTGTTGTCAAAGAAGTTTTCTGTACATGGGTAAATAAAAGGTACTAAATCAAATAAATACAATCTCTAATGTGAACCATGAGATTCTGCTCAGCTGCAACGTATTGTGTTCATCACACAAATATGAAAGTTAACATTTCTCTAGTTTAAGAGGATATAGATTATATAAAACAGAGTTTGTGAATAAGTGATAAATGTCATAGTTTAAGTAAAAACTACATATAATGCCAGTAAACTGTGGAGGATTAAAAGTGCCAAAATTAAATAAATAAATACACCATTAATTAATTGGAATTGAATAGATAAATGTGTCATTACTTCATTGAAATACCAATTTATTTTAGGTGAACGAACATACTGTATATTATTATTATTTCACTAATTAATTTCTTGTGTTGTAGTGGAACATGAATTTATTTCATCTGTCAACCTTCAACCATCAAAGTCAGTGGGCGGGTCTTAACACCTGATTGGTTCTCCTGCACATCAAGTCAAAGCAAATGGAGTCCAGATAAAGAACTAGCCCCGCCCACCAACTTTGATCGGCGAGGTTGTCAGATAAAATATATTTATGATCCACTGCAACACAAGGACCATGAAATAATTAATTATTTAGGGAAACAATATATATATTTTACCTCAAATAATTTGGTATTTTAAGGATTTAATGATAAATAATAATGACACATTTATGTATTAATTTCCAATTTTAATTAATTAATGACAAAATAAATTATTTATTTAATGATGATTTATTTTTGGTGCTTCTAGTTCTCTATAGTAAACACAGTGATGACTGTTAATTGTATAAGAACATATGTAAATAGATGACGTGTGTTGTTTGTCCCTTTTTTTCTTGTATACTGATGAATATCAACTTTGTACAAAACAGACAAATAAACAGATAACTTTTAAGAGAATATATGTGACTGACTAATAAAATTTTACACAACATATTTGCCTTTTGTTGCATCTTTTAATCATGAATGCAGTGGAAAAACCTAACTTATGAATTGTATTTTTCGGCATTTTTTGTCAAAATATGTCATCACAATTAACATTTGACATAATCACCTAAAAAGAGTAACTTTTCAATGAGATATAAGAACTGATTTTTAGACAATAGATCTGGAAAATCTTATTTCCAGAAATCTTAAGAAGATAATTTGGCAGATAATTTTTTTTTTGTTGCTTAATTCAAAATGTATTTATTTTCATATCTCACTGAAAAGTTCCTCTTTAGGTTATTATGTCTTATTGTAAGTGTGATGTAATATTTAGACTACAAATGAGAAAAAATAAGATTTTTACATCCACGCATGCGCTTCGAGGCTTCAAACGGGTGTCACAAGCGTGTTTCAAAACACCCATCACTTCCTGATTCTTCTTGCTCTCCTGCCCCGATACCCTCCCTGTGTTATCACTATGAACCTTGCCTATCGTACATGGCACCTACGTACACTCCAGTTTTCTGTCTCCCTTATTTCAATAAAGACTCTCTTCAGTTGATCCTCTACTGTATTTGTTCCCTCATTATGAACCCATTAAACCTCTAGGAGATCCCAAATGACCAAACAAACCCCTCCACCAATCACTACCAACATGTAATCATTTGTTCCATGTGCTAGTATTAACATTTCTGTAAATTTTCATCCACATCCAGCTACAACTTTTTGAATTATCTCGCTAAAAAGACAAACGGACAGATGCACCCTGGTGAAAATGGAACCTCTACCATCCCTTGGCAGGCTAAAAATCATGAACTCTGAAATGTCATAATGGAAAAATAACAGTGACTGGTGTACCAGTGCAAACCAGACCTTTCAGGCTATAGGCTAATGCTAATAACAAGCCTTGTCAAAATGATGACGACTAAATTATGGACCATTAAATAGGTCTTAGAACCTGAAGTAATTAGATCAGTAGGTTTTGTTCAAATGACATCGGACATTAGGTCAAAGTATTTTTTGCACACATACCAACCCACAACCAACTACTGACTGTTGCACATCCACCCTCACAGCTGCTGCCACTCTCTTTGCCTACTCTATAAAACAGGGAACAAAAATGTTATATTGCCTTTGTGCATATATTAGATCAATTAGTAATAGAAACAACTTTCACTTCAATTAATACTATAGCCTATAGGAGGTACGTCACCATATTCTGCTTTCCACTGATGCCTGTGTTCCCTTCTTTCCCAGGATGTATTTAATGAAGTTCTGTGTAAGTCATGGCCAAATTCATTTTAACTTTGATTTTGCTGTGGGCCAGGTTAAATGAACATTTGATTCACACATCAGTCCATGTACCTTACATAATTGAAAAGACCCGTTCTGAGTATAGATCGCTTATGGGGATGTTAAAAACAAAAGAACATAGTTTGGCATACTGTGGGAAAGGCTACGTAATATTCTTTTGGGGTGAAATTTTCAGGACATTTAAGGCCAGATTAATTTTTCCACATTTAATTTAAAAAAAAAAAAAAAAAAAAAAATGTTGCCCTTTAAAGATGTTTAATAATAATCTAATAATACTAATAATAATGGATTGGATTCATATAGCACTGTTTTGGCCACTCAAAGCTCTGCACATTAGTGACCCATCATTCATTCGCTCTCACATGCTCCCTCTGGTAGTGGTAAACTACATATGTAGCTACAGCTGCCCTGAGGCAAAGTTACAGCTATTTTGTACC
Organism: Siphamia tubifer; assembly: GCA_020466265.1. NCBI lineage: Eukaryota > Metazoa > Chordata > Actinopteri > Kurtiformes > Apogonidae > Siphamia > Siphamia tubifer. The sequence goes on from CM035791.1 coordinate 23,320,736, forward strand.
TGCGGCCCTTCTGACCACCAACGAACATTCATATAAAAGGAGGCAAGGATTGTGAAGTGTCTTGCCTAAGGACACAACGGAAAACCAGATATTTAGACCTTTATATTTCTGTGTAATATTTGTCCGAAATGTGTCTGGTTCTGGTTCTAAAGTTATGAATCAAAAAGCAGTGGGTGATCCATCTGTGACGACCTTTGACCTCACTCTTATGTATGAGATTATGTGTACTTTGACTTCAATCCACAGAGACTGCGTTCATCTAATTCTAGAAACGGCGCGTCAACAGGAGACCCCTCCCCTCAGAAAAACTACTTTCCATTTGTCTGCATCCTCTATTAAAGCTGCACTATACAATCCATCCTAACCACTATTACAGAAGAGAAGGAGCACAGTTTCCATTAAAGACATGGTTCTGTCAGCACTAAAACACTTTTCCTTTCCTCAGCCTCTTAGTGTTTAACTTCCCTTTCCCACCTGTCAACTATATGCATGTCTTAACCATTATGCCTTCTTCAAAAAATACCTCTCCTCACCCTCATCAACAATGATGTTCACACACAAAATATTTATATAAAATCATCATACATTATAATTATAAATACATAAAATATATAAAATGTAGGGTTAACACATAAATGTGGATTAATCCATCATTATAATTTATCTGATACATTTTTTTAATATTTTTGCATATGTTTTGGATATTGTGTCACATTTTTTGTTATTTTTTTCTGTGTTTTAGAGGAGTTTTTGAATATGTTTTAGAGTCCTTGGTGGGTTTTTTTTTCCCCCTTCTGGTTATAACATGTAGCAGGTGGAACAAATGTTTTATTATTGGAACATCCTCGACTCATTTTAGGGATGTACACTAAACCAATCTATTGCCATGGTGATCCGTCACTACACTAGACAGAGTTTGGAGAAGTTGTCCTTGGTGAAGTAAATATAGTCTTAAGCCCAAAAAAGTCCAGAAAAGCACACTACTTTATTTAGTTTACCCCCAAATCAGTAATATTTGCTCACTAGAAAATGTTTATTGAGTTCACATATAAAAAGTACAGTTGACAGTGGAACCTTCGTTTTCCATTTACTATTTTTTTTCTCCTTCAAACAAACCCTTTCATTCACCAGCCTGTTCTATCCCCGTCATTACATACAATTATGTATGTAACAATGTAGCTATAAAAAAAACTACCTTCAGAGATGTATATAGACGTGTCCTTTACACATACAATTGAAAAGAACAAAAGACATCCTCACCATGTATACAGCACTTAACTCTTTGTTGGTCACACTACAAAAAGTGTGACCAACTACAAAAAAAAAAAAATTACACGCAATTTATATATATATATATATATATTTTTTTTTTATTTATTTATTGCTTTTTCCACCTCACAGGCACTATTATAATATAAAACATAGATTTTTTTTTTTACTGACCCTAAATTTAACTAAAGTATTAAAACTCAAACATTACTCCTTCATCAATGTTACCAACATAATTTGTGACTTGGTTCAAATTAGATGCATTAACTCTTTGTGTTTGTATCTTTAGAGATTCGCATTATCATTAGCATTTCATTACCCTTTACTTAAAATTATTACATGAATACCAACGTATTTCTGAAACAAGATGAGGATTATTTTATGTGAAATAAACTTTCTAAAAGTTAATTAAATGACTAAATGTCTAAAGGAAATTATCATGGTCATGGTTGTCACGGTTACCATCTTCTTCCTTGGTGTTACACAAGCATGAGCTGAATATATCACTGACAGTGCCACCCAGTGGTGTTTTGTTTATGACATGCTTCTTACAAAAGGGGGAGACTGCCCAAGAAGTTAGGTGTCAAAGGACTTAAATTTAGATTAGATATCAGGGTTCAAAGTTACCTCTACCAAACGGTTGAGCTGCCCAACAAAGGGTTAACATCACCAAAAATAAAACAGAAAATAAACACAATAGATAAGTCAGGTAGGGAGAAAGACAGCAGCATCACCCCATGCTTTATTAATGCTTGAGGATCTTCAAGTGTTTTTCATGTATTTATATATTCTGGGCTTGAGTTCCAGGTTAACTCAAATTTCTCAGGAGCCCTTCTTAAATTATATTTCATTTTTTCCAGACTAAGAAACATCATGAGCTCTTTAAGCCATGTGGACGCTGGAGGGGCAAGTGGTGATTTCTAAGCCAGTAAAATTATTCCCCTCGCAAGTAGGGGTGAAAAAGCTATGACGTTGTTTGTCCACTTTGTAAAAATGTCATGGTTTGGCATTTTACCAAAGACACCGTTTTCTGCACATGGTAGCATCATGAATTTATATATATATATATATATATATAATATCAATACTCAACAACAATAACATTAATATGTAATTAATATGTATCTGTGGGAAAAAATAGACAATAAAATAAACCCAAACGAAAAGGACCTGACCCTAAAAATGTAATAGGGACCCAAAATGTTATTACATTATGAGTTGTTATTACACTGTAAAAAACATTGAAGCAACTTAAAAAATCTTCAATTTTGACTTTTATCTTATAATTTTGACTTTTTATGGTCACACATAAAAACAATCTGAATTTGATTCACTTAACTATTTGTTTTCTTTTCTTTTTTTTGTGATGTAGACATTTATTTTGTAAAAAAAAAAAAAAAAAGGGTGGGGGGGGGGCATGCAAATACAATTTCACAAAATAACATATATAACGTACACAGACATTAATCAAAAAATGCAGGGAGTACAAGGAAAATTGCCAGAGAAATAAACACCCAAGACATTTTTTTGGTACTAATGTCTAAGAAAATGTAAGAAAACTTCCACCCAGCCACTTTATGCCTTTTTGTAAATGCTATTTTTTTTAATCACAGGAAAAATAACACCTATAAAACTCCCCCCCCCAAATATATACAGTATAATGTTCTCTTATTTCAAATTGCACTTGTACATTACAACTACAGACAGTAGAAAAAAAAACAAACATAACTAGAACTAGATATTTTTATGTGACCTATTGAAGAAAATGTTTGAAGTTGATTCAATATTTTACTTTTTCCAGTGTACATTATGAGTTTCTCCAGGGACATATTGAAGTCTGAAAGGTACCTTGTTGTTGTGATATTGACCCATATGTAGATATCACTTCATATTTAATTCCTCTTCTCCACACTGCTCCTAAACTCCTTCTTACCTTCCTTATAAACACTCCACTATGAGTCAGAGGAAGATGAGACGACTCTGCAGCATCTGGAGCTGCACTGAAGAAGCTGCACAAACACCTGTCGTGCTTTAATGCATAGACTCTGATACCTCCCCCTCCCCCTCCCCCTTCTTTCAGTATTATGATAGTCCCACGGCTGTTTACATTACACGACTACGTGCTAAAAATGTTGATCTCCCTGCACCAGCACAAGTTGGGAATGTTCAATCAATTCACTCTTGTACCTCCAGTCGATACGCTTAAGCACTGAGCAGAGACAATCCCTTTTCATTGACATTCTCCTCAGCAACGGATCACTTAAATCACATTAGAGAATTAAAAGAACACACTGTACCACATGGCTTTTATTGAGACGTAAGGGCTGAAAACAGTGATAAATACAACATGAGAATCAACACAGGAAGTAGTTTTACCCGAAGCACATGTGCTGCGTTAATTAAACCCTCAACCCGTAAAGATCCAAGGGGTACTTTGGTGACAGTTCCCAAAGGAATATGTCTGTGTATTTAAGCATCCTGCACTGATTTATTACTATATCATCCTCTGTATTTGACATATTTCAGTAAAAAAAAAAAAATAGATTTAATTTATTGATCATGTATATTTGATTGTTTTTATATCACAAAGCAGAGAGATTTGAAGACAAAGTGACTTTTTCAATAAAGATATGAATAAGTGAATGCAAAACAAGTGTCAGCATTCACTGTTATTGGGGAAACTACACAGGCTTTACCTTCACACTGCAAAAATCTAAATCTTACATGATCATTTTTCCTCATTTCTAGTCAAAATTTCTCATCAAATTTAAGATTAGACTTAATCACGTGAAGAGTAACTTTTTTTTCTTTCTTAAATGTATTTGTGCATAGAAATATAAAATAAGACAAATACACGTACATATCTGCCTTGATAAGATTTGTTGAAATACAATTTTGACCTAAAATGAGTTCTTATATCTCACTGAAAAGTTATTCTTGAGGTGATTATGTCTTATTTTAGGTGTGATGAGATATCTGGCCTAAAAAATTTGAAAAAAAATACACTTTTTTGCAGTGGATTTTTTTTTTGCAGTGCTACCAAGAATTTTCCAGGGTAACCACAGAACCACTGAACATCCAAATGTGTCATATCTGATGACCATGAAGAGATAAAAAAAAAGTTGCATTTTACACCAATTATATACATGTTCTGACAGAATTAGTGAATCAACAGGTATTAAAGGGTTTAGATCAGTAGATGGTGTTGTTACCAGTGGCTGTTTGAAGATCTAGAGTAAAACAATGTGGACTAACAGCTGAAAACTTTATCTGAAATCATGTTTTTTCATTAAAAAAAACAAAGGACACGCCCTCGAATTAACACAGGAAAGTGTATCCTACTGTGTTTCCTAAACCAACACAAAGAAATAAGGCAAATATATAAATAAAATAAGAATAAGAATAGAAAAACTTTACCCAAGTGAAGCTTTCACTGAGTAAATTGAAACTATATACAGTATATTTTACAACTCTAATGCACTGAAGTATGTTTTTACATTTCTAAATTGGATTTGGACGAGTCAAATATGGCAAAGTAATACATTCAGACTAAAATGGAGTTGTTAGAATTGTTTAAAGTCAAAATGCAACTTCACTGGAAAAAATATGCCCCTGTAAAAACAAGTTTAAGAAATAACAATACAAGATATTTTTGCTTGAAAAAAATCTGCCAATGCAATAAGTGACAAGTTTTATATCATTTTCCAGATTTATTATTTAGAAATCAGTTCTTATATCTCACTGAAAGGTTACTCTCGAGGTGATTATGTCTTATTTTAAGTGCAATATTTGGACTAAAAATGATAAAAAAAAAATACATTTGGTAAGATTTTTCTTTTTTTTTTCCTTCAGTATAATAACCAATTTTTTTCTTTTAACAAACTTTTTTTTGCATTAACACAAAGAAATTTTAAACTTTTTTCCAACACAATTTAACATTTTTTGTCTTGTTTTAGTGCAAAAAAAAAAATTTTTTTAATCTATCCTGTAAGAATAAAATGTGAATAAATTGAACAAATATGAACAACTTGAAATGTCTAGAGAAAATTAAGCACAATTTTAACAATTTTCTGCTTCTGTTACTAAATCCTGTAGATCTGATCCATTAAATTGAGGCAGAATATTATTACAAATTCACTTATTTTTTCTGAAGAAATTATTAAAGTAGTTTATAAAAGTAAGTATTTTCATAATTACATTTCTTACCACTAAAATAAACAACATTTTGGAGACGTCTATATATTTATATGTTATTATATAATTATTTTACTGGTCCGACTCACTGGAAATAACATGTGGCCGCTGAAAGTCTTCTTTTAAGTGAGATGAGACATTTGGATTACAAATAAAAAAACAAACAAAAAAAAAACACTTTGTAAGATTTTGATTTTCTCCAGTGTTCTCATAGATACATGAGAATGCACATTACAGAAGCTAAGTGGAAATCACTATATGCAAAGTATTAGTTTAATGTTTCTCTATACAAAGAATATCCAGTCAGCTCAAAGTATACAACCTACTGACAGCACATCGAGTCGACACATTGGACGACGGTGTCTTCTTTAACTTTTTATGCAGGGTCCTAAAAGCTTTTATGGTTGCTACGGTAATGAAACCTGCTCCATCTATGAAAGAGCACATAAAGTTTCAGTTCAGGTAAAGAGACGAGGAGCCAGGAGGCAAGTGCGCCGGAGAGGAAGACGGGAATATTTAATGCGACACCTGGGTTGAGCGGGAAAAAGTCAATTCAATCTAAAAATCCAAATGTGGTTTAAACGGGGGGTCACAGGCCCTTCACGTAAACGTCATGGAGAACATTCCATACGTAAGAGGAATTTACTGCTGCTGCTCAGGAACAAGTCACAACTGAAGAAGAGTTAAATCATTGTCTCGTCACCTCAGTTTAGGTAACCATACTGTTTGCACATGATGGGAGTAATGTTTTTTTTTTCAGATTAAAAGGTCAAAAGTTGTCAAAAATAAATTGAATTTGTGAAATGCAAAACTCGTACTGATTAATAATGGAGGTTGTACAGCAAAAATCTAAATCTGAACTGTATTTTTCCTCGTTTCTAGTCAAAATATCTCATCACACTTAGAATAATACATAGAAACAAAGAGTAACTGATGTAACAGCTTATTTTTAGACAATAGTTCTGGAAGCTTAAGGTAATTTAAAAAAAATATATATTATTTTTTGCTTAATTCAAGTGAAAAAATTTAAAATTAAAACCTGACAATGGAACAAGTCAAAAATTGTCTCCGTAAGTTTTGGGGCTCAGGAGGTAGTGCTTATCATCCAATAACCGAAAGATTGGTGGTTTGAAACCCGCTCTGTCCTAGGCAGTGTGTTGTGTCCTTGAGCAAGGCACTTCACCTTCCTTGTCTCCAGTGTCGCTCACACTGGGGTACAGTTCAGTGGTGGGTGGAGGAAACATTTGGCACAAATTTGCCTCAGGGCAACTGTGGCTACATATGTAGTTTACCACCACCAGAGGGAGCATGTTAGAGTGAATGAATAATGGATCAATCATGTAAAGCACAACAGAAATCTAATCATTTCCATTATTATTATTAGGATTATTATTATTTCTTAAAGATTTTCCAGATCTATTGTCTAAAAATAACTTCTTATATCTCACTGAAAAGTAACTTTTTAGGTGATTATGTTTTATTTTAACTGTGATGATGCACTAGAAATGAGAAAAATACATTGAGTAAGATTTGGATTTTTTTCCAGTGTAACCCAGGGTGTTAAAATTGTTTTAGTTCAGGGTCCATATACAGAACAATATAATCTGAAGTGGATCACACAAGTCTAATACTATTACCGTATAATAACCTATAAATCATGAGTGTCAAACTCACATGGTCCTAGTATGCTCTGAAGTGGGCTGCAAGGGTTATAGTGCTGAAAGAAAATGCCCCCTAAAAACAAGTGAAATATGAATTAATACAAGATATTTTTTGCTTGAATTAAGCAAAAAAAAATTTTTAAATAAAAAATAAAAAAATCTGCCAATGGAACAAGTGAAATAAATCATTGTAAGATTTCTCTAAATAAAATTTTAAAGACCTATTATCTAAAAGTTCATTTCTCATATCTCACTGAAAAGTTACTCTTTAGGTGATTATGTTTAATTTCACACGTGATGAGATATTCTGACTAAAAATGACAAAAATACACTTGGCAAGGCTTACATTTGTTTCCAGTGTTGGTCTTAATGTGGCCCCTAAACTTAAATAACTCAAACATCCATGTATTAAACTTAAACAATACAACACTGCAGTAAATTAACACTTGTTTTTAGCTTCAAACTGCTTTGTCTTGTACATATTTAATACAACGCATGTGGACATGACTCTCAGATAAGCTCATTGTGTGTGAACAATAAATCAGAAGGCACGTAGCCAAAGAAAACAGATTGAAATGGAGTTACGGATGATGTTTACATCCACAAAATATTCATCTTTTTTTCCTCCTCTTTTTAATCTAAAAAGACAATAATCCTGCTGAACTGTTTACATGGCTAATGAGAAACAATATTCCACTTAAATTCCTGTTTACATGCAGTCCTGTGTAATATGATCAAATCCAACATGTCATTTATTTCTTCAAAAACTGGAAAAGTGGGTCCAGCCCCGAAAGACTCCAAGCGTCTTATGTTAAAATCACCAATAACCAGGAGATATGAAAAGGCTTTTTAACTCTGCACCCAAGAACTGCTCTGATTTCTTCTTCTTCTTCAAAGAAAAAAAAAACAAAAACAACTAAAACTTGAAAGAACCTCAAACAGCAGATCACTACAGGGACACTTACACACTTTCTTTCTACCCAAGGAGCGCCATGCAAAACAGATTCTTTTTTTTTTATTCTTTTTTTCAAAGTTTTCCACTGGTAGCTGACTTGTTTCCGCTGTGTGAACATAAGAGTTTCACTTTCATTCCTTCAAACACCTTCTTGAGAATGTCTGTGTTTGCTGATTACAAGTCCGACACTGATCAAAGTGGAGTTTAAAGTCCGATGTAAAAGCTGATAGATTAGAAAGGATTTGTGTAGATCTAGACCAAGGATGTCAAAACCATTTTAGTTTGGGTTCCACATAAAATCTGTTATGATATAAAGTAATAATAGATATTTAGGAATGGACCGATACGTTAGTAAAAGTACTTTTCGATACAAAGTACCAATATGAGTACTTAATAATCCCATTACAGTTCTTAGTTACTTTTGAAAAACTGCTTTGTTACGAGTCGCTTTTCTATTGATCCTCAAATTACACAAATATAAATTGCACATAAAAATGTACCCAATGGAAAATGATAAGACTCACAAACATCTGGTTTTTTGTTTAAAAATTGTTTGCACTGGCAAGAGGTGGTTTTTCAGACATAGTGCACATCCTATATTACACAAAAGCGCAATGGAAATCAATAATTTTTTAATGTAGTACAGGATAGAGGGGTAATATAATAATGAATATCTGTAAAACAACATATTTATGTGTTGATGGAATGACATCTTATGTGATTTCCTGATAATACATTTTTTTATCACCACATTCATTTGTGTTTTCTCACCATTTTGTAAATACTGGTAGTTTTGTGAATATATCACTTGGAACACAGACTACTGTCATTAGTCTTAACACATTGTATTATATCCTGTAAACCTCCTGCTGGTTTGCAGCTCATTTTCCATTTTCTTACCTTCAAAAAAACTGTCATTTGAGAGGGGAGAATGTTTGTTCAGCCCCCTCGATTTTGTGTCAAAATTTGATCTGATCTTCTAAAAAAAAATGCCAGATCAGCAGCAGATTTCAACCTTTAGATCTGATTAGACTATCCCTGTTTTTTTTTTTTTTTATTGTATTATTTTTGGTCTGATCCACTTAATATCATACTGATCTATAAGTGGTGCCTGAACTAAAATGATTTAGACATCCTTGATTGTTAGTATCTTCAGTTGAATTTTTGCTTTTCACAAATCCATCTCATGGTCCCAGACCTCTTGGCCGCATGTTTGACACCCCTGTAATACGTCGTACGTCAGAGAACAAAAAATAAAAAAAAAAACTGAATCTGATTGTTTACAGCTGGACTTCGAAGGGCAGAAGAATTGAATTGATTTCTGTAACTTTGTCACAAAACCAGATAAATTGAGAGTAATATGGCACAAACACACCTGGAGTTGACTTCTGCAGACTGACACACATTAAGTAAACATATTCTTCATATTAAGCTGTGTGACCTGCATCGACTTGAATTCATTTTCTCCTAGCAACGCGCCGGCACATCACAGAAAACAAACCACCTTATGACTGTGTTTATGCATTAGTTGACGGTTTAGAATGAAACAGCAGCAGAGGTCCTCGCTGTCATTTTAACACATTTTCAAACTTTCTAATTCCAGGAGAATCACATTAGAATGAAACTAAATTATTCCTTGTTTTCTTCCCCACGGGGGCCTGCAGGAGCTCCCCTGACTCCACTTTGGAAAGCAGTGCTATAAATCCCACAGATTCATAACAGTGACAGGCTGAGGCCACTGCTCTGGAGCTTTTCAGCTGATAAGATCTGACTGACAAGTGGCCCAGTCCTCAGTCAGACTCCGCAGTCTGGTCTCAGTAGTAGGTGCACCAGTTGCTGTAATCACTAGGCATCAGGCCGCCCGTGATGAGCAGGATCAAGTCGACGAACCACCAGATTCCCAGGCCTCCCAGGGTGAGCAGCTTCCCGACGGCGGTGCCGGTGTGACCCAGGCAGAAGCGGTCCACGCCGAAACAGCCAAGGAAGAAGGAGTACAGCAGCGTGGTGATGAAGTAATGACCGGTGTACCTGAACAGAGCAGCAGGAAGAGAACCATTTAACTTATCAACAATGTGTATTTATGGAAACTAAAAAAATGTTACATAATCCCTGTATTGCTGCACCTTAGACACTTTCACACCTGTATATATTAGGATGGTCAAATGATTAACCATTTTAACCTGGTTAATCACAAACTTACTGTAGTTTAATTTTGTTTAGTGACAGTAAAATATCATTATTTTTAAATCTATATTAATCAAGTGTCATTTTATATGAGAAAACAGATTCAAGAAACAGAATATATATATATATATATATATATATATATATATATGCACTAGCATGTTTGCCACAAGCTAGGTGACATGTTAGCAGAAGTGCTAGCAGAAGCCCCTGCTAACGTATGCTTTGTGTTAATGTCGCACTTTAAGCTGGAGGTACTTCAGTGATATATAATCTCCTTCCTGCAGAGTGTGTATAATACTTTATATCAGTAAACTGTTCCCTTTGGGGTTTTTTGCCACTACTGGATCAACTGTCCATTTGTTCATACGTGATGCAAACTGTACTTGGACAAACTGCCCCAAATATGTTGGCATAGACGTTCAGTTATTCTGTGCTGCATATGGGTTGATTACACTAACATTTTTAATCAGATTCCTCATGATGATGGAATAATCTGTGTTCATTTTGACAGCATTAGTAATATAGTGTATATTTACTTCCATTTCCTGTAGATTTGTGTATATTTGAATATTGTATTTTCTTCTGCTTTTCTAGTGTATTCTAATTTGATTATTTATTGCTTTTATCTCTTGAGACTTCCCTTTGTTTTAGGCCCAAAGCCCATTTCCAATCCCCCCCTTATCCCTCTGTTTTGTGTGTACCCTTCAAGGGGTAGAGTTGTCCTGATGCTAGACTAAATGGAGGGGAAGGGTTAAGGCAGAGTACCGTATAAAGGAGAGGGGTAGGAAATATCTTCAATAATTCATTGGCAAGATGGAGAGAAACGGCAAAAAAAAAAAGTGCAGCAGTGATGAAACAAACACAAATGTATGGATTTTCTATATAAACTACTGTATTTGGTCAGCGGTTTAATGCTGTTTCAATGTGTTATAGATCGTATTTCTGTGGTTCACCATTGATAACTACAAAAAGATACCCAAAGCCCACAGAACAGAGACGGTTACAGCCACTGACGGCACAGGAAATACTTTAGGAAAAACTATTTCTATTTGTTAATAGCAGCAACGATGACTTCTGATGACCTCTCAGGTAGCCTAATGTCTGTACGTATTTTTAATCACAATTATCACATTAAGGATAAAAGAGTCGTGCAAAGTGTGTGTGTCCATAAATGTTCACACGAGGGAGGAAAAATTGGTTCTGTTGTTACATCATTTTGATGTGTTTCTGGCAGAATAACCTTTCATGTGTGTGTAACTGCACATCAAAACAGTTTGCACCTCCTTTTGAGATATGTTAAATAAAGATGCCATATCTATCAGCAAAATTGCTTTCAAGTTTGACAAATCACTTTGCGTATGCTAAATTAATGTTTAAATGTCCCCCCCACTACACGCATGCTTGCATGTAAACGTCCCATATTTCATATTGATTGTGACAAACATACTAACTGGATGCAAGTGGTATTTTGCACAACCCTTAGTATGGACACTGTTAGTAAATCAGTTTTTTTTTTTGCATGTGCAATTAATTTGCATGTTTATACACACAAAGCTTTAGTAGATGTGGCTCTCTGTTTTTTTCTTTTCCCACATCCTGTTCTTCCATTTCTGCCTAATACACTAAATATGGTGTCACTTAATATGAGAGGGAGTGGGAAGAAGTAAAGACTTATTTAGTTCCACACATTTCTTCTTTGTTTTTTTCTATGGTGACGCTGCTGCAAACGTTGACCTTATATTAAAAATGTTGGTGTGAAAACCAAATAAGCAAAACTTTCTAAGAAGTTGCTGCTTAATATCTGCATCCTGCATGTCCTCTTAAACAATAAAACAAACACACTGGGAATAAAATATAAGTAAAATCAGCTTTGTCTTCATTTTACTTCTCAAACTGTGCATATTCCTCACTCACTAATCATGTTTGTTTTAGTGCTCGGCAAAACACTGAATGAAACTGATGACTTATGCTTGTCCATAAATCATGAAAAATGGCCTGAATTGCACAATTGAGTTTGTTTTTGGATTAACTGTTTACGTCCTTCTTCAGTCATATATGAGTATAGATGGAGTAAAGTGTGGTTTTGAGTTGAGGTTTTGGTTTTCTACAGTTCATATAGAAATTAATACATTTAAATGATATATCATTCATAACATAATATAAGTTTTATGGGCTTGTGTTGTCTGTTTCTCTCATCCTGGTGTAAGCATTTTAAGCTTTTATCAAAATTATTATAAACTGTAAAGCACTTTGTAATTGTATCTGTGAAAAGTGGCATAGAAATAAAATGTACTTATAACACTGTAAAGATAGACAGTAAAAAAAAACAGATTTAATAATGGGCTAATCAGCCAAGTTCAATTTAATCATTCATGATCAAGTTTTTTGTTCAATAAAATGTTTTAAATGTTAAAAAATCTAAAACATCCTCAAATATTGTGTTAAGTTTATTGGTTAAATTGGTCGACCCAATGAACCGCTTATCAGAATACAGATACAGAAACAGATGAATATTATTGATCCCAGGGTAAAAACTGACCATAAATCCAGTAGTTATTGGTTTAACTCAAACATTGAGGAGTACATTTGTTCCTTAAACCTTTTCCAGCTTCTACAAATCCAGCCTTTCCTCATTATATCTAAACAAAATAAATTAACAAAAACTGACGTGAAAATAATACATTTCTCCAAACCCAAAACTACTTAAGTATTAAACTAAAACGCTCTTTAAATAAAAGACGTCAAATCCCTTGCGTTCAGAGGCATTAGAAGCTTTAATCATTAAGACACATTTTTCCTCCTCAGAATAAATGGAAATATAACTGCAGATGATTGAGTGAACGACAAGGTTTAGAGGAGCTTGTACGAACCACCTGCAGGTTTGATCTACAAGGAGAGCTCAATAAAAGCAACACCTGCTCTGTCAAATAAAATAGGTGGCTGCAGTATGAGCAGAAAGTGAACATTACAAGCTTCACAAAAGGTAGCGTTTATCCCAAAAAAAGCTGGGTTTCTGTGCCGCCTTTGTACAGGTGTTACTTTGATTGTGTCCACCCTGCTGTATGTCTCTGATCTCCATGCAGTTACTATAGTGATTAACCTTGCAGGCTGATGAATGCACAGAGTGAACATCGTATACTGTGGAGAAAGAAAAAAAAAAAATCCAAGTAGAGGTGGTTTTACACATTTGTAAACATTGCCATCTAGTGGTGAAACACTGATATTACAGAGTTTAATGATGAGATAGAACATGTTGCATTATGTGCTTTATTCTCAATCATATGCACTGGTGGGAAAAATGCAAATCTTACTAAGTGTATTTTTCATATTTGTAGCCAAAATATGTCATCACACTTAAAATAAGACACCTAAAGAGTAACGTTTCAGTGAGATTTAAATAATGTCTTTTTCGATGATACCTCTGGAAAATGTCCACTGGTTGAATTGGCTGATTTTTTTTTTTTTTTTTTTTCTTGAGATAAGTTATTTGAAATAAGGTTTTCTGGATCAATTGTCTAAGAATAAGTTCTTATATCCCACTGAAAAGTTACTCTTAAGGTTTTTAACTAATTCTTAATGAGAAAAATACACTTGGTAAGATTTTTATTTTTTTCCAATGTACTCAATAATTGCAGATACAGTGGTACTTCTACTTATGAAAGAAGAAGAATTTTTCATAGTCACATTTTACATGTAAAATGCCTGATTTGTTCCAAAGGCCCAAATACTACCCCTCAAACCCTTTAAAAATTATACAAAATGTACCAATTTTGTGTGAAATATGGAAGTAAAAGAAACCCTCACCCCCACCCTCCATCATCAGATCACTAGTGGATGCTTTGTCTGAAACAATCACCTCAGTCACTGTATTAGTGAGTAATCTTCCCCACAACCACCAGACCAACAGTTCACATCCTCATCTCCCTTTTGTGCAATCACAATGTTAGTAACTGACTGTTTAATTACAATTGTATATAGTTATATTATTTTTTAGTCAGTTGTGGCTTTTCTATATCTGTCTTTTTTTTGCTTGTTGGATGCCCCTGTTGTTAACTGTGAAATTTCCCCAGAATGGGATAGTCTTGTCATTAGTTTATATTTTTATTACAACTAAAACCAGCAAAACCTATGGAGCTGGATCAATGGCATTGAATGGAGACATGTGTTTTGACATTTAATTATTGATATCCTTGCCGAAAAAGTATTTTTTTCAGTTTTTGAGATGATTTAAATATATTAAAATACCGGATTTTCACTGACAAACAGCAAAATGTGAGGTAATACAACAAATGGTGATAAAAGACTTAATAAAAGTTAAATATAGAGAACAAAAGTACCAAAAGTGTAAATTCTCTTGATGTTCACTGTGTTTTTTGAACCGTTCCTTTACTGGACACAACATTCGATCACTTTGAATCTTTGAGTTCATGACCACTTATGATTGGCATATTATGAATGCATTCATAATTTCTGGTGATATTTATGATATTATGGTACTAACGTAATGGTGCGTCTACAGTCGACATGACAAATCTATCCTATTCTCTTTATATTTTCCAATTTTCCATTCAGGTTATGTAACAACAACACAAATCATCATCTGACTGTTTTTGGTTTTAATATATTTGTGCTGATTAAAAGAACAATTTGCCAATCAATTTATGTTTTTTCTGGTTAGAATTGTCATCTGAATTATCCATTGTTCTCTTGTTTCGAAAGTCCAATTTTTTTTGTCTTATCAGTCTGAACAAACCCATAAATCCTCTAGCGCCATCTTTGATTCCTGCTACCCATTCTCCCTTCCAGTCTGGTATGTGTACAACCCATGTACTTGTGATAAATATTTGACCACAGCTCAGGGTTGTTCATAGACCCAGCTTCTTCATTTTGTTCTGAAAGTGCACAAGATCAATATAATTAAATCTGCACGAGTCAGAATCACCGGGAAAAAAAATACACACCCTCCTTCTACGTCTCTTCTGTAAATGCAAACCTGAAAATAAAATATAAAATTACAGATAACCTGGTGTTGTCTCACGCTAGTGTGCGAGTCAGAAAGCACTTTTACAAGCTGGTAGAGTACAGCGGTGAAATCACAGACATTATTAACGGCAAGTTGTAATTTCAGCTGCCGATCACATATTTAACCCCTAGCATGCTGAAAATTAACTAGAAAACAATCGGTTGGAAGTGATGGATAGCGGTATATCCTCAGGTGCTCCCAATCCTTAACCAGTCAGCTATGATGTCATGACACAAATCATCCCCAGGTCACGACCTTTCATTTGCACTTCATCTGAACTCAAGCAGACAAATAGTTCCAGAGATACGAACAAGAGTGTTTAGTGATTTTAAACTTTTGAGCGCCTCCTTTTGTCCAATCTAGAAATGGTAAATTGTACAAAATCAAACCACTTGTTTCTCTCCATGATATTCATTCATAACTTAACTGTCACGATACCATCTGAGACCCTTCCACAACCAATCAGTTTTCAAAGGAGGGGCCTTAACTAACTTAACTAACTCCTTGCATGTAGATGAAGAATCTGTCCGTCATCTTGACTGATGCGTCGCTTCAGCCACTCAAGTTGAACTCATGCCGTGACGTAGCTCAGAGCGACAGCAGGAAGAAGAGCTATACTTCAAGCAGACCATCAAAACAAACATGACAGTAGTATGGCTGTACCTAAAGGGACCAGTGTGTTGTCTGTGAATGACCAATGTCATATGTGCAGGGAAAATCTGAGGATAAAAGGCAACATCGGCAACAGCAAGCGAACATTCCTTGAACTTTCCTATGGAAAACGGGTAGACCAGCGGCTTGCAGAACTTGATCTTAACGTGTCAGATGTTCCAGAAAAATCCTCTGGTATATGTCTCCACACAGAAAGGTCTGGTGTGGGAATTGAACCGGGGACCTTCTTGCTGTCAGGCATGGGTGCTAACCACTGCACCACCGTGCTGCCCAAAAAAATTTTAATATTAATACAGCATTGTGACATAAAAAAAAAAATCACTATATATTGCGGAACTGATATTTTCTTACACCCCTAATTATCAAACCCAAAAAAACCTTGTGCAGCAGCTTTAACTCTTAAAGACCTAAAGAGGCACTAGTGACTTAAATCATCTACTGATCTAAAATGTTCAATCATTCTTGAACCATTAATCCTTTCAATGGACTGAAATTATTTAGATAACATTGACTTTTCAGCGTCATCAACCCATGTGGACGTGAAGAAGCTCCATACCGAAAATGGAAAACACTATCATGTAGACAACACTGATTGATCATCTGGTAAAAACTATGCAGTTTAATAGAATGGCAGTGATTGAAGATGCTTGATGCATATTAGGCAAATGATAGGTGTTCGCTGTAAAAATCACTTTTGCATCATTTTTCTATTTTTTTTTATATAATAGCCTTTGAATTTGCTCAGCTTTTGTGGACATCTGTATGTTAAGTAAATTACATATAAGAGAACACCGGATTTATTGAATCAGACACTCCTTTGTGCCAACTGTGATTATTACAATTTAAGTCATTCACTTGAACAGCTCCCTTCTATAGTTTTCATCCTCTTTTTATTTTCCTATTGTATTTAACATTTATTGTCTTGTGCTGCTAGAAATGTGAATTCCCCGTTAAGGGATCAAGAAAATATATCTTATATTATATTCACTGAAAAATGCAAAAGAAAAAACAAAGGTCCAACTGGGCTATCCCTCCACTAATCAGATTGGTCTGACTAAATTACACATAATGAATTAGATGAAAAGACTGAAGATGGCATTAACGACTATTGATCACATGGAACACAACAACCAGACTCACTGATCTTTGACAGACTATCCAACAACATCCTAACACCGAATATTGGGTTATTATATTGGGTTATAGTGATAAATTACTTAGGGAATGTTACATGGAAACACAAGGTCATTTGGAAAAGTTAATTTTAGGAATCTTTCATTTGAGATGTACATATATCCACTGGTCTGAACCTCAGTGGAGCACTTGAAAACACTGCACGGTTTTTGCTTTTCCCCAACATCCTCCATTATTACCCTGCTGACTACTCGCCTCACTGCCCTCTTTATTCAACATGACGGATGTTGCAGACTGGCCTTTTCGTCCCTGGTTGAGTCTCTGATGAGCTGTTTACATCCATAAGTCTACTACTGGCTTTGGGTCAACAGGCTTCGCTGTCATCTTAGACAAGTGGCTGGAAAATACTGGAAAACTCATATGTTTTAGATCACGTTTTAGCCTCCATGTTTTATCACCTCAGTATTTCACCAAAGACAATGCTATTGTAATGATTTCTTCCTTTAACTGTTGTTTTCAACCTCCCGTCTGCAATGGCTAATAAATGTAAAAAGTAATTGAAAATGTATACTAACAATAAAACGGTTTTTATTAAAGCAGACATCAAATTCACTTTACATCCAAATGGATATCAGTGCAAGTCAAGAAAAGAGCAGAGAAGTCATGCATTTAACCATATACAGTAACAAACGGAAGCTCTCTAGAGTGTGTGAATAGAAAAAAATGACATGAAGTTACTTCAATGAAATGAACATATGGAGAATATTCACAAGGGAATCCCCGATCAAAACATTCTGTAACAACTCTGATGTAAAAGTAACTTGATTTGTGACGACAAAACAAAGAGAATCAACAGGTAACCTATCAAACTAACAGGTACTCAATGTAAGGATACATCTTCATTAACCTACTAGTAGTGCAGTGTTTGTCAATGTAGGGGTTGAAAAGAAATAGTGATTTGATTTATATTGTGACACATATCAATATTGTCCGGTATGACCAAAAAAAGGTTGTGATAGGATTTTTTTTCTCCATATCAACCGCAGAATGACAGCTTGTCGTGTTTCTTCAGTTACCAAGAGTGAACAAAGTGAACAGTACTAAACCAATGCATTGTTAAAATATTATATAAAATAGACATCCAGACGCATTAGGACAAGAGAATAAAAACAAAGGTCCCTCACTGCGAGATCAAGGGTTATCCTGTATTACCATTGACTTGAACAAATGCAGGAATTAAGTTACTGACTTTGGTCTGTTTACTGTTCCATCTGCTTTTTTAGAACAACTGTCTGCCTGATATAAGACTAAAAATGACCCCCTCAGAATGAAATAATATGTGTAAGTTATACACTTCCTGTGTCCAGTCATGCCAGTTTTGCAGTGTTTACATTTTGCATCTCTGATGCTTCCTGATGCCGTGAGACAAAAACAAACAAGATGATTTAAGCAGAAATGGCAGGAACATGTGTGTGATCCATGGTTTGAGGCACTCCAATATCCGCTGTACTTGTCAAAAGTATTCACAAAAGAGCTTAAATGAAAGCTTAGTGTCCCCTTTGAGTGTTTAGTAGTTATAAACATTAGAGCACCCCCTTGTGGGCAATCTAGAAATGGTAAATTGTCCAAAATGTAATCAGTTCTTCCTTTCCATGATATTCATTGATACAGAACACATAGAATTTCTACTAAACTGAATATTTTTCAAGTTAATGCATTCACACGAAAGATATCTGGTGGTGGCAGAGCTAAAAACACAGTATCACTGAAACTCCATTGGGGTATACATATACATATATATATATATATATATATATATATATATATATATATATATATATATATACATATACATATACATATACATATATATATATATATATATATATATATACATATACATATATATATATACATATATATATATATATATATATATATATGTATATATATATACATATATATATATATATATATATATATATATATATATATATATATATATATATATATATATATATATTATTATTATTATTTTTTATTTTTTATTTTTTTTTTAATGGTGAAGCAAGAGTTGGAGATACTTGCTTAAAAAAGTATATTTCAGTAAGTACACCACTGTAAAAAGTTTGAGAACCACTGATCTATAAAAACTATTCAATGTGTCGTCAACAAATTTAACATGTACGTGTCCAGGTTTACTCTGCCCATAACTCCCAGAATAAACTTTATTAGCTTCACCGTGGAAGAGCAGACCTTACGCAACGCTCCGTCCATCTGTTTCCTGACACCATCTTATCTCCCAAAACTAATTGCCGGACTGGACTGAGCCTCGTCATGCTCCTCGGTGCAACCGCACAAAAAGACGCCTATTGATCTGAGCGACTGTGTGACCTTTCCTACCGCGCTGACATCATTTCCAGCTTTGTGCTTTCTAATGAGCGGACCTCCTGGCCTGTTCCTCGTACCAGCTCAGGATCTGAAGCGGCAGCCCCATTGATCGTGGCGAATCTGCGACCTTTTCCTCTAGCACCGCCATGTGGTTCACCTCTGACCCCCATTAACTCATCATCTGCCCGCTGCAAGGCTGACTGAGTTATCAGACAGTGTCACACAATCCTGTATATGGGCAGATTATAATGACGCCACTAATAACACTGAGCAGTTAATTAAAATGTTACCTCGATCACAACAAGGCTGAGTGAATTAACTAAACTGGGGGAGCTATGTATTTTACCGTACAAAGACATGCATCACAGCTCACTATTTTCAATAAAAGATGCGTGATTGGATGCACGTTTGCTCGATGCACACCACAGCGAAATCACATCATAATTAACTTTCGATTTTTTTTCCCCCAGTGATGTCGTGCAAAATCATTAAATATGTCAGAGTAATTCTGATATTTTTTGACATACTATATAGACATGGATTGACTTCTCCTGAGACTCCAGTGTAGTTTCATTCTGACAATGTTGTGCCAATGAAACAATCTAAAACTGACAAAGGAGGTGGAGAAGGGTGTTAATAATTACAGTCTCCAATCCCAGGATCTCTTATCTCTACGTGTTCAAAAAGTCAGAACTGAACTGGGAAAGAATGCTTTTAAATGTTCTGCTCCCACTGCCTGGAAGAACCTGCAGAAGGAGATAAAACTTAAGGAACTAGTATGTGTACATTCATTCAAACTCATTCTCAACTGAATAGGAAAAGGATAAATGTGGGTGTAGATGTTTTTTTTCTAATTAATTAAATTGGATTCTGCTTTGAGATGCTTGCAAGAAACATCGTTATTAGGCCTGTAGTGGTACACAGAATTTTCACTTTGGTATGTTTTTGGTTTTGAGAGTAATGATTTGAGGATTTTTTTTTCTTTTCAGTTCTGTATGGGAAGAAAGAAAACTCCTCAAAATGTCTTTAATGCATTTATTATGAATTTCTTTCCCCTTGCCCTGCTGTTGTTCATGTTTTCATTTCTATCAGAATATACTCAGGCTGATGGCGGATGGCTAAGACGTTAGCGCTCTTGCCTCACAGCAAGAAGATGCTGGTTTGATTCCTGGACCGTGCAGGCCTTTCTGTGTGGAGTATACATGTTTCTCTCCCTATGTCTGAATGTGTTTCCTCCAGGTGCTCCGGTTTCCCCCATACAACCAAAACCTGTTTGTTAGGGTTAAATCCTCCAGCCAGGTGATTCTGACCATTAGCCTGGCTCTACAGCGGGACATGGGTCCCTGGGGGGCACACATTGCTGCCCACTGCTCCTTACATGTGACCCAATGGCATCAAGGATGGGTTAAATGCAGAGAACAAATGTCATTGTATAGTGTATAATGACAAATAAAGTACTTTACCTTTGTACTCTGAGACTAATTTGAGTCAAAAATAATCTATACTTAAGGAAAAATAAAGACCAAACTGCACTAAAAATACATCTGCAATATTTTCATTGTGTATTGTGACAGTTGCTAAAAGAGGACAATGTTTATCATTTATATAGACGGACAGATAGACAAATTAGTCGGGAGAAAAAGAAGCTGAGGAAGCAGAAAACCTGCCCTTATATTTTTCCACCTTTAATTTTGTCATAATGGGACACTCAAACAGAAGTTAATGCTGCATTAACACTAATGAGGATATTTTGTGAGTATTTTTCTCACCCTCCGGTCTATTGTCCACATAAACAACATCTGAGACCATAAACTGGAGATTTTCATAAGTGTTAGATTTTTCACAACTCTATGTATCCCTGTAAAAACTAAGCGATTGGAAAATGACAGCACAAATTAATATACGAATCTCCGGTCCACATGTAAACAGCAATTTATGTGCCATATGGACAAGGCAAATGGAGATATCGGAAAATGATGGCTTTGCATTCCATTATACTCATGTATATTATTGCTTTGTGAAATGAAACTGCACCTCAACCATCAAATCCGGGTGTATAAATAAATATGTGACCTGCAGTAAATAGAGGTCAGCATAGAGACAGACCAAAAGAGTGTTATGGACACATACACATCATCCACACAAGTTTTGAAATGACCTTGTCATTAGTGCTTCACCTTCATGACAGATTAAAGCCTCTGTGTCTGCTGGTGCATCCAGTATTATCCATGGTGTCCACAGGTTGGACAACAACAGTGGTTTGTCTGAGCATGTGGACCAGTCTGGAATCATTTTGTGTACTTTTGTGTGCACAGATATAGGTTGCGGTGACATATTTGAATTAACAGGGAAATAAAAACGTACAGAAATATACTCATACTAGTGCAAACAGGGAATCTATACCACACTATTTGACGGACTCAGAGCATGTGTCTGTCTGTGTATCTGTGTGGTTCTGAGAAACTGAGAAAATGTTTTTAACTGGCTAATTTGGTAGTTGAGGAACATTAAATAGCTTAACATTAAATATCTTTTTTCTTGAACATGACCTTTTTTTCTTAAAGCCACAAGGACTGTTTTATTCATGTTGTTAAGCAGTTGCCAGGGGACAAGCATGATGGTTGATGGGAAGTGCAGTACCATGCTGCATGATGGGAAATGAAGTTAAAAGCAGGAATGTCACAATTACAAATTTCAGTCCCTTGGTAGCTATTGGTATTAATTACGTCTGACAAATTATTACAATTTTTAATCAGATTAATCACAGGATTACTTTGGATTAATTTCAATTAATCATGATCAGAACGTTTCATGTCATTTGACTCTTCTTTTTTTCCCTAACTCATATTTCCCACAAAATACAACAGAAAATAAAATACTGAAAATACTGAAAATACTGAATAAAAAAAAAAAAAAAAAAAAAAAAAATATATATATATATATATATATATATATATATATATATATATATATATATATATATATATATATATATATATATATATATATATATATATATATATATATATATATATATATATATATGCAATTAACATGTTTATTCAACACCTTTGATAGTTTCAACAAAACAACTTGAAACAACCGTAAACCGTAAACAGCTGCTCCATTTAATTGCATTAAAATTTGTAATCAGATTGATCATGATGGTGGATTAATCTGCATTCACTGATTAATTTTAACAGTCCTAATATTAAGATATCAATTGTCATTTACATTTTGAACAATAATTTATCAAACAATTTTTATGTCAGTACTTAGAAAATATAGATTCACAGCTGCCTTATAGAGATAAATCTGCTCTCCTGAGCATAAAAACAACCACATCTAGAACTCATACTTCCCCACAGGTCAATGCGCTAGTTAGACAAATTAAAAGCCTTACTTGATGCAGGGGACATTTTCTTTGAAAAATTCTCTAGGTCCAGCACACTCGATGTCATCCAGAGCAGTGCAGATAACCTGTGTGTGATTCACTTCTTTCTTAGTTTGGCCACCCCACTAAAAAACAAAAACACAATAAAGAAATGTTCAGGGTTCTGGCTTTTTACAACCTTAACCAAACCTGCATTTAAACTAATTATTATAGAAAAAAATAAACAATTTTGTCAATCTCTAATTGTCAGTTGTCTTGGCAGTAGCTTCATACACTCACATAAACTGTGTCACAAATAAGCTGTTTCTAAGGATTATAATAATAATAATAATATGTATTTAAAATTGTCAAAATATTAAGATTTTGAATGAATAAGAGAAACAAATAGCCATCCTTACTGTACATCAAGGTTTCCATAAACCCATGGAAAACCCTAAGTGGCTATTTTTAACACTTTGTTCAAGGATGCAAACCTGATAAACCTGCTCTTATTTTCTGAAGGACTAACAGAAAGTGATCTAATAATTACTAGGAAAATACAGGTAAATATAATAGAACTGCAGACTTCCCCATAAAAAAAAAGTTTTAGTTATGAAACATTATATTAAAAAATAAATAAATAAAAAAATTTCACCAAAACATGGTTTTCTTCCCTGGTGGAGGAGTATGGATCCCCCACTCATCCATAACTTTTAAGAGATTTACTGAATTTAATGAATTTTCCATTCCTAGGAAATAAAAAGTTACAATTCTATGACTTACTATAAGTTCCTCATGGGGACAACAATCTTGGATGATATGTAATTGATTGAAATGAGGACTTAGAAAAACTGAACCCACTTACCCCAACACAACCATAGCCCAGCTCTAGTAAGGCGCTGTAGTTCCCTGCATGATCTACAGGCTCTTGACAGTAGATGAACTCCTCCGGTCTTCATTGCATATAATAATAAATAGAGAGAAACACAGAGAAGGAATCACATTCAGTGATTCTGCACTTGAACATGGGTTATGACTGACAAACCTATGAACTTCAATGAAAAAATGTCAACATTTGTCATCATCTGAACATGTTGGAAATGCATCTAAGATAGTAAGTGAGTTCTGGCCTCACAATGTATTTATTTTACAAAATACCACAAAAGTAGAATGTCATCATTATAATAATTTAACAACAGCAAAGTGTGAGGGTGAAATATGGTTTGTTCTGTGTTAAGTAATGAGTTATCAATTACATGAGAACAGTAAAAAGAATTATTAAAATGTTTGAATTAAGATAATATCCTCAAATGTCCCATTTAGTCCACAGTTCAAACACGTTTGAACAAGTTTGCCATTATATATGAGGAAAATAGAGAAATATTCAGATTTAAAATGCTTCACCAAACATATTTTTTGGGAATTTTTCTGCTCCTGCTTCTTAAAATGTCAACAGGAAGAAAATTCATAAAAACTCACAAAACAATTGACTCATTTTGTTCACTATAGGTGGCTTTGACAGCATTAAATCACACAAACAAAACATACAATGAATAAAAATATACAAATAGTCAATAATCTCAACAAATGTTCCAAAAAATCTGCTTTATAATAAACACGTGCCTTTATTTCCATAAAATAATTACAAATAAGGTATGTGTCGTTTATAAGACAAGAATGTATTTAAAACTAAATATGTCCTCTCACTCTTTAAAAAAAACATGTCAGATATATGCTCAAATAACTATACACTACATTTGTTCATATGATCGGTTATATATCCACATACGGCTCTAGTATGAATGGGTTAGTATTATCAGTAAGTAATAAGTGTTGTACATTCACTGTTATTTGTGTTTTGTTTTTTTCTCTTGTCTGCATTCATTCATTCTGCTCAAATTAATGGTCAATCACTGTATTAATTATAGTCATTATTTAGATTTTTTTACAAGGCTCTTTTTAATTAGGCAGCAAGTATTCTGTAAATTCTGTATCCCATATTCTACCATAATGAGTCCATTTTATTTAACAGGCAAAATGTAAAACTAATACCTGCACTGAGTGGCCTGATGGATAATCGATGACAGCGAGTAAAAAAATGTCAATCACTTCCGCAGCTAATGCTAACATGCTAGCAATAGCATATATAGCCGTTGTGGTGAATGTGTTACTTACAGGTACTCGCAGAGGACGACCGGTGAAGGAGGCCTGTGCTCATATACGTCGGACACATTCGGGTTTTCCATCGACATGTCATGTTTTCCACTGTCGGGTGGCTGGTCACTGAACGGTAGGATGGTAGATGTCTGTCCGGTTGAGGAAACTGGAGTCTCAGCTGTCGACGAGTTTTGGGAGTAAATTCCGCCCAGACATTGTAAAAGTATCACAGTCAGCAGCAATAGGAACTGTCCGCCCAGAAGAATATAGTTGACGGAAATCATTGTCACCATTAGAACGGCACATTAATCCGAATTAAAGCTGTTCATGGTGACATGAAGCCATAAACAGACCTTTATTTGGGTCTTCGCCGTCGCGTTATTATGACGTATTTAGCAAGCGCCATACGTAGCCATTCACGACCATGAACCTACTGCCTCCTGCTGGATGAAAACCTCACAAAGGCTCAGTTTTGTGACATTTACATTATTAATTATCAGTAGTGGCAGAATATGTATTATTAAATATATTATTCTTTCACCAATTTATTTTATTTATTTTGTTTATTTTGAAAAAAAAAATAAACGTTGCCAATATTTGTAACATGTTTAATGTAATTTAATTTAGTTACTTGTTTATTTACAGCTTTTTCTACTTTATTCAGATCAAGTTGCAGGAAATTTGCTGTAACATAAAATGTGTAAATGCAGAAAAAAACACAAATGAGTGAAAATGGAAATATGCAAGAAAAATAAGAAACATGGTGTATGTGTGTGTGTGTGTGTATGTATGTATGTATGTATATATATATATATATATATATATATATATATATATATATATATATATATATATATATATATATATATATATATATATATATAAAGGAAATATTTATATAAATATCGAATAAGAGACATGATTCAAAATCCCCACCATTCTGATATTTTTGGATGGAAGATTTGTTGTTCTGGTGAATGACTTTGTTAATTAAAATCGACCCAAACCTGTTAATAGTACTTTATCAATGTTTACCAGCTCACATCAAGCCTTCACAATATGACTGACTTTTCTTTCATTAAAAATGAGAAAAATACACTTCACAGGATTTTGACAATTGCATTGTATCTACATCTCAATTTGCAAATTGCACATTGCAAAAAAGGGATGTCAAAAAAAAATACCAAACACTAATAGATAATAGATAAGACTAGATAATTTCACTTGACATAATTTCTTGAATTAGATTTGTTAAATCTGGAAATAAACATGTCTACACTTGTATGAACAGTTAAAATAAGAAATTAACTCTTGAAACAATTAAAACAATGTAACACTTTGAGACTAAATAATTTGTAGTGTATGTCTGAGGAATGTCTTAGTTCTTGTTAGAATGTGATGGCAACTTCTATGCACAGTACTTGGGCACAATTTCTGATTGTTTTTTGCCCTGAGGCTCTTCTATCTCTTGTATTGGAGGGGGGGGGGGGTCTACTGCACATGTACCACTTGTAACAAGAGTCTGGTAAAGGAAGAGCCTCAGGCACTGATTTTTACACCCACTTGACTTGACTCCTCACAAAATAAGAGAACATATTTTTAAATGACACTGGAATTCATATTATACACAGTACTCATGGGTTGTATGATCATTTACAATATAATAACTATATAACTTAAATGGTCATATTTCCTGGTTCTTGTCAGGACTTGAACAACAGCAGCATTCTTGATCCTGCATTATATGTTTTTCACTTTTTATGCATTCACAACCTGATGCTGGATCTATGTCCTCTGAAAACCTTTTTTTCCTCTTCATATTTCCCGAACAAGACCAAAATATGTTCCACTCTTCACTCTCCCAGTCTGTGCTTGAGGTTGTTGTGTCCAATTCTTAATGTGTTTGAGATTATTTGCTCTTCCTCGTATTCCTCTATTTCTTGCCACTCCATATCTGCCTGCAATATTTTTCTCATGACATAACACCTTTCTGAGTCACAACAAAAGATAACAAAACACATATATAACACATAACACTCAGAGTCCAATATTCAAGGCCCTACATTCAAGCTCAGTGTTGAAGCAGTATTGTGTGCTTTGACCTAAAATGGCAGATACAATCAATTCTTTTGTGAGTGTTTTTTTTTTTTTTCTTTTTTGCTCACACATTCACTTTGATCTTTCAGGAAAACAGATTACTGAACCCAGGTATTTGTATGAGTATCTGCTCGATATTACAGTAAGTAGGGACTTGATGGGAGTCAGATGCTGAACCCAACAGTCACCTTTTGAAAAATACAAATCTCAAGAGCGCTATAAAGACACCGCACCACTTTGTTCACAGCATGTTGTGGAGATAGTAGAGTATTTTAAAATGAAGTGATTCTGAAACATTTGGTTGAAAGTGCACGTGGTTTGATAGACTGAGAGAGAGAGAGAGAGAGAGAGAGAGAGAGAGACAGATAGATAGATAGATAGATAGATAGATAGATAGATAGATAGATAGATAGATAGATAGATAGATAGATAGATAGATAGATAGATAGATAGATAGATAGATAGATAGATAGATAGATAGATAGATAGATAGATAGATAGATAGATAGATAGATAGCAATTAGAAGAAACTGGTTGACTCCATTGGCATTTATGTAGAAACATGAAGATTTACTTTCCATGTAATAATCAACATATCTTTGGTTTCAGTAAATGTTTAACCCTTTCATGCACTTCAGTGTTCTGAAGCCAGTATTCTCTAAACCACATAGGGTCAGTCTCTATAGACCCTAAACCAGGGGTGCTCATACCTGGTCCTCGAGAGTTACTATCCTGCACGTTTTAGATGTACCCCTCTTCCAACACACCTGATTCAAAGCAGTGGGTCATTATCAGTCTTCTGCAGAGCTTGATAAGAGGTTCAGTGTTTGAATCAGGTGCAGTGGAAGCAGGATACATCTAAAACATGCAGGACGAGGGCCAGGATTGAGCATCTCTGCCCTAAGCAATACAGTGAACAAAAAGATCATCTGTAGAATGTGGATTTATCTGTGATCTCCTAAAGATAATCTCTTCAGACCCAGTTATGCTTGTGGACAAGAGTTTCACAGCTTTACAAAAAAAAAAACCCTGTTCACTGTAAAGGACATTCAATTTTTTTTCTTTAAAAATGCATCTGAAAAATTTTTTTGCATCATGATGTTTCCAATATGGGCAATTATTTAATTATAAAAAGCCAACTTGCAAACTTGTCACAGGAGGTTGCATATCTTCTTAATAAAACCATATTTAAATAAATAAATAAAATCAAAATATATGACCTAATTTTATGAAACAAAAAAAAAATAATAAAATAAAAAAATATATATATATATATATATATTTATTTATTTATTTATTTTAATTTTTTTTTGCATGATTCATGCATGAAAGGGTTAATAGGAATATGGAATTTTTTTAGCCAGTTTTTAATGCATTCATGTTTTACCCACCCTGTAGGACACGTCCATTTGCAGGGGACAATAAACTAGTCATATAAACTGGACTACTGTGGACAGCAGGTCTCTGTACACATGTGAGCACCTGTACACTGGAAAAAAATCCAAGTGTATTTTTGTCATTTCTAATTCAAATATCTCATCACACTTAAAATAAAATGTAATTATCAACAGAGTACCTTTTTAGTGCGATATAAGGATATATTTTTAGACAACAGATCTGACAAATGTTTATTTCAATAAATCTTACCAAGATCATTTTCACTTCTTCTATTGGCAGATTTTTATTTAGCTTTTTTTGCTTAATTCAAGCAACAATATCTAATATAATAATAAGTATTCTTTTTGGTACTTGTTTTTAAAGGGGTATTTTTCCAGTGTATTTTCCAGTATCCTATTTTTTTTCTTATTCAGATCAAAAATACTGTTAAATTTGTTGGTGTCAGGTCCAAAATGTATAAGAAAAATATTCTTTATATAAAATGTCCCCATTAACGGTCGTATAAATCAAGACAGAATGAGTGAAAATAGCTAAACACAGACAAACTTTAAGCTTTAATAGTGTTTATCATTCACGCAATCCACTTTTCCTTTCCTTTCCTCTCCTTTCCGGAGGGTCACAGAACTTTAAGATTGGTACCAATCAAATAAAGATTTCTACAATAGTCATATTTGGGTTCAGATGACGAGCCGAGAGATAAGACCTACAACCAATAGTTTTTTTAGATCTCTGGAGGTCAAAGGTGACATGTGGCCAAATGAACTTCTGTAACACCGTTTATGTGTGTCAAGCATAGACATATTACGCTATAACTTAATCAATACTGGATACACACACTGACACATATATACATATAAAAAAATTATCAATATTGCAAAGGGTCAAAGGTCAAGGTCACATTTAGCAAAAATGTCAAAATCACATTATTGGCTCTAATTCAAGAATGGGTTGTCATTGAAACTTGATATTGACACAAAATAGGGGCAATTTCATAAGTGATTCATCACTATTTACTCTAATACTATTATCTGAATTTAATCTTTTTTCATGTAAATCGAGGTTTTTTTGTTGTTGTTGTTGTTTTTTTTACTGTATTTAATCTTCTGATTAATTTGTATTATACCAGAAACAGAAAAGTGAAGAAAAGCTGGACTGTTTTTTTTTGTTCTTTTTTTTTTTTTTTTAGCAAATTTGTTAATTAACTGAACATAAATCCAGTGTGTCCATCCACTGTCATTCACCCAATTCCATGGGATTTACTGGTGAATCAATGTTGTAGAAGATGATGGTGTTTCCACAATAACTACAGGGTCTCTGAACGTCCAAATGGGTCATATCTGATAACCATGAAAAGATTAATAACTGTATTTTATATGTATTGATAGTTTTAATGGTTCAGAGGTTATTAAACATTTTAGATCAGTAGATAATCTGGTTGACAATAGTTGTCTGGGTCTTTATGGGTTCAATGATTTATTTATTTATTTTTACATTGTGCCTTTATTAGACAGTGAAAGTGGAAACAGACAAAACATATGAGAAAAGGGGAATGCCATGCAGTAAAGCCAAGAATTAAACTGGAGAATCTCTGCTCAGTCATATCCCAAGATAATGCTTTTTAGTTTACATTCCTGTCATTTTTCATCTGATTCTTCATATAATCTATAATATAACACCGAAGCTAAGTTGATTTGATAGAACAAAAAAAAAAAAAAAAGAAATTCTTGGATTTGTTTTAGTTCCTGCAGGCTGATGGAGTGAAACAACATAACTGTAAACTTTATGTTAAAAGTCTTTTTTTTTTCTCTTTTCTTAGATAATAGAAGCAGTTGAGTTCTTCCTCTCTTTGTCAGCCTGTATGTGGTTTGTTCTGACAGCAGTCAACATCCCGCTGGGTTACTTCAGCTTCATCTGTTGACTTCTTCTTCTCTCCTTTATGTGTCGGCACCATCAACAGATCTGGACTGAGGTATTTGAAACCAGTGGGAGTCACATTGTGCACAGGAGGAGCCGGTGGAGAGATGGTCGGAGAGGTGAAGTAGTCACTTGGATAGGCTCGGAAATCTACTCTGGACCCGAGAGGAGGGAGGACGTACTGACCTGAAGCTGCAGAGAAGCTGGAGTAGGGATAAAACAGGAAGCTTCCAAAGTGGGACAGACTCATCAGGTCCTGGCAAAAAAAAAAGACAAGAACATAACATATTTAAAATGCTCCTTTTACTGTAGTTGTGAACAGAACATATGACAGTAGGTTCTAGAAGCATGTGTAGAGTTTATGTAATGATTCTACACTGTAAAACCAAATGTTCAGAATAATTAAATATATTAAGTTGTGAATATACAAAGTTTCAGAAATAATACTACTAACTCAAATGTATTCAGTTTTTGTAACATGTTCTTCTTTTTAAGTACTTCCAACTAATATTTTTTTTATTAAGGGCAACTATTGTGGATATAAGTGAACATAACATAAAAACATATGAGGTACAACTGAGTGGAATTAAGTCATTAAATGTTGAGAATGATATTGTACTGTTATTTCTATTGTTTCAAATAAGGATGATTGAAAAACAAACAAACTGATGTAGTAGATGCTGAAATATAATTTCAGAGCACTGCAAATAACCAACAATATCTATCACACTGCAAGAAATTACAATCACAAAAGTGTAATTTTTTTCAGGAGGGGCTGTGGTTCAGTTGACTGAAGGGTCAGCGGTTCAAGTCCTGACTCTGGCTGTTGAAGTGTCCTTGGGCAAAGACACTGAACCCTATCTCCCAGTAGGACGGACAGAACCTTAGAATAGTAAGTTAATAAGTAATGTTTTAATTTAAGTATACTTTAATAAGAGTCAACATTTTAAGTTTTACAAAGTTGTATTTTAGTTCATCAACTTAAAATAGTAACAACCAAAAGCTTCTATAATAGTTAATACCCGTTAATTCACTAATTCTATCAATACATGTACTAAATAATTATTGTAAAATTCAGTTTGTCATCTTTTCATGGTCATCAGATATGACCCATTTGGACGTTCAGATACTCCGTAGTTACCGTGGAAACACCATCATCTTCTACAACATTGATTCCCATTCTTGAGTTATAACCAATAATGTGATTTTGACCTTTTAGTTAAAATGTCCTTGACCTTTGACCTTTACTCAAATGGATCATTGCATCTGATGCACATTAACTATATGTTAGCTGGATTCCTTAATCTCGCCCAACATTGGTTGGGGGAGATTATTGTGATGACTTTGTGTCTGTCTGTGTCTCTGTGTCCGCAGAGACATATCATGCTGCTTTGAGATATCACAATGTAATTACATGTGCATATACATATAGCTAATGTGGTCACAGGTTAAAGCCACAATTAACTAAAAGGTCAAAATCACATTATTGGTTATAACTCAAGACCGCAGGGTCATATAACTTTCAGATTGGTATCAAACGATGCGGAATGAAGATTTCTACAATTCTCATGATTGGTGTTATCACCTACGACCAATAGTTTTTGAGATCTCTGGAGGTCAACAGTGACATGTGGCCAAATTAACTTCTATAACACTGTTTGTGTGTGTCAAGCATAGACATATCACGCTATAACTTAATCAATACTGGATATATTATCATAATATTACATGCAGTGACGCATATATATATATATATATATATATATATATATATATATATATATATATATATATATATATATATATATATATATATATTGTATAGCCAAAGGTCAAAGGTCAAGGTTGCATTTAGCAGAAAGGTCAAAATCACATTATTGCCTCTAATTCAAGAACGGGCAAGATTAAACATTGTCTGCATACTTGGGCCCAGTTAATTCCTATGTCTGGGTGCGTTGAACCTCTACGCACCTGTACCAGCGCATGTTGCTGAAGGCTCATGGGAAAACCGAGCGTCCCCTGGGTCCTGATGGGCGTGGCCAGGCTGGGTCCACAGAGCCTGGGTGTGTCCACAGCACCATAGCCGTACCAGGGGTTTGCAGAGTTAATATTAGCAGAGTGGAGAATGCCACTGGGATCCTGCAGGTGTCTGTTCAACTCTGCTGGGTGAAAACAGCCATGTGCAAAAGTGTTGTGTAATTTGTACAGGTGTTCTTTGTCTGTACAGGATGTGGATGTGGATGCAGAAGTGTCTGCTGCAGCACAGCAGCTGAACCTGTGGGTTGTGATACTGATCGGGTCCGTTTCTTTCTTTGTAAAGTCTACAGTCTGTTTCTGGGTTGGGTCTGGTTTTGGTTTTTCATGGTCTTTACACAACTGTTTTCCAGATGAGTCCTCTGCACCATCGTCTTTATCACTGTCGCTTTCTTGGACATCTGCCGTGTAAAAGAGGACACTGAGGTCAGCATTTAACTACAATATAAAGTCTGCACATTCACAAAATATTCAACAAAAACAATACGTTTGCACCTGAAGATTTGGAATTGTCTGAATGTTGTAGAGGCAGATCTTTAAAAGGTTCAGCTTTTGTCTCAGTCAGCTTCATTTCTTTAGACCTTTGTGATGAATGTTGCAGTTTCCTGATAAAACAAATGACAGAAGAAATGATAACTGATAATGGGCTATTACTGTAAAAACTCTCACAAAAAATGAACATATCCTTGAATTTTTGTTGAGGAACTTCAATGGAGTTCAATGGACTTTTTTTACAACATAATTTTCCCCTAGATTTATTATTAGGATAAACCTACTGATTTTTTAAAAAAGAAATTTGAAAAGCATCACGTACCTCCTGCAGTACCTCCACGTACCCTCAGGGGTGCGCGTACCCCTATTTGAGAACCACTGATGTAGAGGGCTTCAGAACATATGTATCAAATATGATACATGTGGCTTTGCAGAGGTAAACATATTTAACTACTGAACAAGAATGAGATGTTTGGTGATTTTTTTTTGTTTACTTATATTTATGCAATGCATTTACACTGCACTTTATTTATTTCTTACCAAGATAAAAAAAAAAGATATAGAAATATTAGATAATAGCATGTCTTAAGAATTAATGTATTATTAATAATAATAATAATAATAATAATAATAATAATAATAATAATAATAATAATAATAATAATAATAATAATAATAATAATAATAATAATAATAATAATAATAATAATGTATTGGATTTATATAGCACTTTTTTGGCCACTCAAAGTGCTTTACATTAGTGACCCATTATTCATTCACTCTCGCATGATTCCTCTGGTGGTGGTAAACTACATATGTAGTCACAGTTGCCCTGGGGCAGACTGACAGAAGCGTGGCTGCCATTTTGCGCCTACGGGCCCTCTGACCACCACCGAACATTCATACATCAGTGTGAGCGATACTGGAGGTAAGGAGGGTGAAGTGTCTTGCCCAAGGACACAACAGCCTGACTAGGACAAAGCAGGATTTGAACCACCAACACTTCGATTAATGGACGACCTGCTCTGCCAACTGAACCATAGCCGGCCCATTTCTTATTTTAAGTGTCCATAAATCTTTAAGCATGTTTATGTCTAGATCTAACTGGTTCAATTCAACAAATCTTATTAAGTTAAATAATTTTTCTGTATGGACAGATAATTCACTTGTTTCAAGAACCTTTTTCCACAGATTTTGAGTTTTTACACCCATTGTATTCAGTGTTATTATGATACACTCCTTAAAATCATCTGTCTACAGGTTAAGGTTTAATTTTTTAGTTCAGGTTACAAATAAAAGTATGAGGAATTAATGAAGTCTTTTTTTGACAGTAGGAAACAGTATTAGCTTTGATTATTTTTATAGTAAAATAACTGTCTTACCTCTTTTCTCTTCTTCCATTGCCTGTGTCTCGGAATCCTTTTGCAAATGGATTATTGTCTATTTTCAGCTGCGTGATCTGAAATGATGGACAATAAATCAGGGAAATATTCATTTAGTTAATATAATAGTATATAAAAAAATATCTAAAAAAATTCAACCAAAGGGAAGAAAAGGTTTATTATTTTTTTTTTATTATTTCTTTTGCAGCTCTTTCACGGGGGTCAGGTCTTACCTTATCGTTCTGGTAGGCGGTCACTGCGATGAACTCAGTCTCAGAGAAGACATAGGTCCTAAAGGTGCTGTAGGGGAGCTTCAGGATGTCATTCGCCCTCACTATGTGAAACCTGGGCTGGTATTTGTGCATGGAGTTGAGGATTGTCTACAAAGAAAACAATCAAGTAATACATAAAAATGTATTATTGAGAGCAGCATTTCAATAGATAAAGATTTACAACAAAACAAGCTCCAATGTTGGGAGATAAGTATGGAGGACACAGGAACTGTTCGGCCTCAATAAATGTAAACGTGTTGTAGGCAGCTTTCCCTAGAAATACACTTCTATTGAGTCATTATATCTTCATAAGAATAGAGTAAATGCTAAATGAACTTTACTCATATTGTGGAAAAGAAACACAAAATTTTTTGTTTTTAGCCCAGTCCCTTTTTTGTGTATTTTTGAGATTGTTGGGATATTTGTACTGAATGAAATGATTTATGTACAAACCAAAAATAAATATATTAATTAATGAATTATGAGAATTTTAGTCAAGATTTTTTTTATTCCTCTTTAGGTCTGAAAAAAGCAATGTGATTGAAATATTTTTAATTAACCTTTTTATGGAGTTACAAAAATGTCCAACATGTGTTTACGCTTTGAAGCAAAGAAACATGTATTTAAAATGCAATATCAGAACACTATGAAATTAAACATTTTCATGCAATTTTTGTTTAAGAGAACTGTTAATTACAGTCTAATAACAACAAGCAGTTGATTTACAGGTAAACATGTTAGTGCAGATCAGGTATTAAGAACAGAACAGTTACAGTAATGATATGGAACTAAAACAACAAAACCCATGAATATACAAGAGAACAACTGAAGAAGAACTGTCCACTGTAGTGACCAGTATGAATCAAAGGGTTAATGAATGAATGAATGAATTCTTTTGTGGTGCTCAAAGTGCTTTACAAAGCCTCACGTTCATCCACTCACACACACACTCATACCAGTAAGTGGCTGCTGCCTCTACTGGGAAAAAATTAGAGTTGTCCTAGAACACTTCAACATGGGAATAGTTGGAGCTGGGATTCGAACCAGCTAACCATTGGTTCCTTGTGTCAGTCACCTTTTCTAAAAATGTAATCAAAATCTTTCCATAACTTTTTGAGTTATCTTGCTAACAAACAAACCCCAATCCAAAGATACTGTAACTTCATTTTAGACAATCTTGATAATATTATTTCAGGAAATCTTACCAAGATAATTTTCAGTTGTTCCATTGGCATTTGTTTTGCTGGAATTCAGTGAAAAAAAACTTTTGGAATTAAGAAAAAAAACAAAAACATATATATATATATATATATATATATATATATATATATATATATATATATATATATATATATATATATACATGCCAATCAAAAGAGTGAAGCTTATCTTTGTCAGATGACTTGAAATGCAATTTTCCAGATCTTTTTTTTAAAAATAAGCTTTTATATCTCACTGAAAAGTTGCTCCTTAGCTGATTATATCTTATTTTAAGTGTGATTAGAATTTTTTTCAACTAGAAATAACAAAAATACACTTGGGTAAGATTTTCAGTTTTGCAATGCTGAGCCACAGTAGCCTCATTCTTACTATGAAGACTAGAAACAAGTGTATTCATCTTAAAATACATATTTAAGGATTACTGTACAGTGTTCTGTAATCCTTAGATTAAATAGATTTTTCTATTTTAGAAAAACTTGACAAGTGCACTTTTCTTACTACAGCGGCAGCAATTTTACTTGAAATAAGACATTTTAACTAATTTTTTTTGTAGTGAAAAGGGGAAAAGGTTTATTGTGTTTTCAATTTACAGCTGTTACACCTTTCAATTTCTAACTATTGAGAAACAAACTCTATGTTGCTGCTCTTTTCCTTTATTTTGTTTTGTTAGATAAGTTCAAGTGTGTCTTTGCACATAATACAAAAAAAAAATACAAAATAGAAGACAGAGAAGCTAAATGTATGGAAATATGAATATAAATACCAGATTGTGTTTGTCTTTTTCTCTTTATATTTGTCATGTTTCAGACTATTATATATAATCTGCTGCTTCCAACTGTCACATTATTTCAACTATGAATTCACATGGCTTTAAATGCACCAGAGTTAGTCTCATGTTGTTTGTTTTATCTGCATTTCCTTTACACATGTTGAATCGTCACCCTCAAAGGTAACACAATATAGTTTTTAAAACTTGAATTTAAAAGACTTTAACACAGATGAGTACATTTACGTCGTGCAGGACAAAATGTGCAATTAATAAAATATCAGACAAAGTAAGTAGAAACAAAATATCAAAATATACTTAGACATATTAAAAAGTAGAACCTAGATGGGACAAAAAAAAGTTCTAATGGCAGCTCCAGTTATTGATGTTCCAGTTTTTTTACATGCATTTGGAAATGTCAGTTCTGTGTTTGCCTCAGGAATATAGAGTTCCACTCATGTGCAGGTGTAAATGTAAATGAAACCTGAACTAATGCACTTGTCAGACTATTGTTGTGTTAACTAACTGTCTGTGGGATCTTATCTTATCTTATCTTATCTTATCTTATCTTATCTTATCTTATCTTATCTTATCTTATCTTATCTTATCTTATCTTATCTTATCTTATCTTATCTTATTTCATCTGTCATCTCAGTTACTACTTTATCATCATCATAATCATCATTATTACTATTACTATTATTATTATTATTATTATTATTATTATTATTATTATTAGTAGTAGTAGTAGTAGTAGTAGTAGTAGTAGTAGTAGTAGTAGTAGTAGTAGTAGTAGTAGTAGTAGTAGTAGTCATTTTAACCCACTTTTTGTAATTTTATCTTGACATTTTTCCAGTGTGTCTTTCCTTTTGCTTTGAATTCCCCCTTGGAAATGAAGTATAACTTATCTTATTGTATTTTACTTTACCTTACCATGCTTTAGATGACTTTATCTTATTGTTGTTTACCGTAACTTATCATATCTTGATTTGTCCTCGTGTCATTTATCTTATCTTTATTTGTCTTAACTCATCTTATATTACTTTACATGAGTTTATCTTATCTTAATTTATCATATGTATTTTTTTTCCTATCATATGTTAATATCACATCTTACTTTGCATTACTTTATCTTCTTTTATTCACCGTAATTGATCTTATGTTACTTTACATTAGTTTATCTTACCTTATTTTATGTTACCTAAGTGTCTTATTTGCTCCTTTCAGTATACACTTACATATCCATGCTTGTCTGAAATGTTATTGGTCAGTTTCAGTTTGTGAAAGTTGACCATTTTGGACATCCACTGCTCTCCGGTGGCTGGACTGTCCGGGTGGATGTACATGCGTTTGGGCATCTCCGGGTCCGCCTTCCCCGCAACCATCCAGCGGGAGTTATGAAACTTATACCTGCAGTCATCAGCAGCCACAATATCCATGAGAAGAATGTACTTGGCTTTGGAGTCCATACCGGTGCACCGTGCCTTCAACGGAGGAAACATGCGTCTGGAAAGAGCGGAACATATCATCTACTATTGGTACTTGAACGCAACACTTCAACTTTTGTTTTGTTTCCCCCCCCCCCCCCCCCCCCCAATCTTCATATTTACCTGCCGGATTTAGTTATGACCATTTCTGTCCCGCATGTGTGGAACTGCCTCCAAAGGTCGCTGGATTCCAAATTCACTTTTGGTTCATCCTCTTTCATTTCCCCTCCCTCCAGAATTTGAGGAGGCCTGCGTAAAATCGCATGTTGCTCCATAGTCGAGGTGTGATGACTTGCTGGGTCCGACGCCCTGGAGGATAAAGCCATCACCGGGAACACAGAAGGTCCGGCTGTATCTTCGACTTCGGTGGGGAAGGGCTGAGGTACCCCGGATGGGACGCACGGCTCAGAAAAGCTGCGCATTGTGTCCAAAAGTAGGAGAAAAAAAAACACTTTTACGCACGGATCGGGTCGGGTCAGAGTCTCATTCTGCTTCCACACCTGTACCGAAACCCTATCTGCATCTTCTGTGACTTACTAAAATGCAACAGATGTGTTATATTTACACTTTTTTTTCTGTATCCTTTTCATTAGTTTGTTTTGGAGTCCCGGTGCGCACGGATGATCCCAGTCTGTTTCCAAAGCTGATTTGCTCCTTGACACATTTGGTACTCAGTATGACACCCAGCAGTGGGTGGGGTTTCCCTGGCATTGAACTTTATGCTCAGCAAAATGCAGTGTGAACTTTCTTCACTCGCTGATGAAGCTGTTATTGACCATCCATCCATCCATCTTGTTTCTTTTTTTTTTTGTCCTGAAACAGCGCATCCGTGTAATTTTAACACATTGAGTCTAAAACTTCCTCAGACTGAATGAAAGCTTTTTTTTTTTTTTTTTAACATTAACAAATTGAAAGCAGAGGTGTTCCATTCAACACTGTAATCCACACCTCTACCCTCTCCGGTGCGTCACTCATGCGTCCTGTGGTTTCATGAGCCCCGGCTGCTCTGGCCTCTTCACACCCACCACCACCTCCCAATGGATGGGGGACAAGTCTGCAGGGATTCAGCTTTGTGGAGATTTGGTCCCTGCCAGCGATTGTCCCGGCAGGATTAGAGGCTCTGGATTCGGTTACAGGCCGTTTTTATTGCTCAATGGGCCATGGCAGTGTAAGAACGTCCCGGGGAGAACTTTGAGTGAGTGAGTGAGTGAGTGAGTGAGTGAGTGAGTGAGTGAGTGAGTGAGTGAGTGAGTGAGTGAGTGAGTGAGTGAGGTTCACGATTCATGTGCACCCCCAGTGATACATCACTGGGGGAGGAAAAGGGCATAAATAATAATTGGTAAAAATTTATATTATTACCAAGTGTATTTTTTTTTCTTATTTCTGGTTAAAATTTTAAGAGGCTGATTTTTATTTTTGGTTATAATGATAGTGGAAATATTTCAAATCAGCTGTGAAATGTTTTATTGTCTTTGAAGTAAAAAGCTAAGGGAGAGATAATTTAATCTTTTATGTCATCGACAAAATATTTGTAAACGTATGTTCTTCTTTTACGCTAAAAAAAAGTAAAACAATGCATCAACATCTTCAATAGGTCACACATAAAAACTGAAAAAAAACAACTAATCAAATTAAATTAGATTAAATTAAAATAACTCTAAACCTATGCAATTCAATTTGGTTCACTCAACTAGATTTTTTTAAAAAAATTTGTGACCATGAAAAGTCAAAATTGTGAGATAAAAAGCTAGAATTATGAGATAAAAAGTAAAAAATTATGAGATAAAAAATAAAAATTGAAGAATTTTTAAGTTGTTTCAATGTTTTACTTTTTCAGTGTAGTTTAGAAACCTTCTATTCACACATTATTCAATTTTCGAAAATATCTCGCAAAAGTAACCTCCAAAATTGAAACATAAACAACTGTAAGTGAAAATACAATGCCAAGTTATTTATTTGACCTGATTTTTGTGCTAACAATTAAATCAAATATAGTTTTTACAAGATGAGTATGTTAACAAAAGCAGATTTGTATGTCGAAATTACATGTTTCTAATGTTTGAGAAAATAAAAGTGTAAATTGAAACCATCATAAACCATAATGTTAAAATAAATGCCTTGTAATAACGATGGACTTTGTAATAAATGTCCAAAATGTAATAACCTTTTCATTTAATTTTCTAATAAACTTCTGCATTTTGTAATAAACTTCTACATCTTGTAATATATTTTGCTGCATTATGTAATAATTTATAAAATTTTGCAGCAGTAATGCACGTTGGTGGTGTGGTATTAAAAATCAAGGAGCTGTTTGGGAAACATTATAAGTTATTTATGTCTTGGCTGGTAATTAGACATATTAGACACAGACAATTTGAAATTACGGATATATTTTGGAAATAGAAATTTTGTTGTTTGTTTAGCCTTTTGAGGAAATTTCATATTAGTTTAAAATTAATGTTAGTGGATAAATTATCTGCTCACAGCAGCTCTGTAAACAAGCAGAAGGCACTTATGTTGTTTAACCTCTTAAGCCAAATTCAGCCTAAAATGTATGCCCAAATGAAAGTAAAATACAGTTAACAAACAAACTATGCTTTAGAATTATTATTATTATTATATAATGCACCATGTTATTACATTTTCTACAGAATAAAAAAGCATTTTGTAATAATCTTCTCAAAATGTAATAACTTATTACATAATGTGGCAAAATTTATTACAAAATGAAATGAAAAAGTTATTACATTTTGGACGTTTATTACAAAATGTTATTACAAAATGCGGCTCAACAAGCCTATTTGTTTTTGTTGTTGATTTTTTCTTTTTAAAAACACATTAGAAAGAAATAAAGATTTAACAATTTAAGATTGTAAAATAACAGGTATCTGTGGTTCATTTAGTTGAGCAGGTCGTCCAGTGACCAAAGGTTTAGGAGTCTGTGAAGTACTGCAAAAATATAAATCTTATCAAGTATATTTTTCTCATTTCTTGTCCAAATATTTCATCACACTTTAAATAAGACATAATCAAGTAAAGAGTAGCTTTTGAGTCTTATTTTTAGACAATTGATATTATTATTATTATTATTATTATTATTATTATTATTATTATTATTATTATTATTTCAAATAATCTTATCGAGATAGTTTTCACTTGATTGACTTGAATTCAAGTTTTATTTATTTGTGTTTTTAATTGATTCTTGTATTTTGTTTTTACGTAAGAGCTTGGTTGTTCACTTCCCCCTGTAGGTGGATAAAAACACCTGCCAAATGCATAAATAATACAATTAATAAATTAATTAAATAAATAAAAATAAATAGAAAAAAACCCCAAATTAAGACAAAAAATTTGCAAATGTAAAACGTGAAATGATCTCAATTTGATTAATTAATCAGACAGACCGATAGATAGATAGATAGATAGATAGATAGATAGATAGATAGATAGATAGATAGATAGATAGATAGATAGATAGATAGATAGATAGATAGATAGATAGATAGATAGATAGATAGATAGATAGATAGATAGATAGATAGATAGATAGATAGATAGATAGATAGATAGATAGATAGATAGATAGATAGAATACTAAAGGCAGGGATATTACAAGTTAAAAAAGGTAAAATATTAAAAAGGTATCAGTAACAGAGAGATTACTGCTGAAATATGGTGATGGAATCACATTTATTCCTCAACATTAAATACATTTTCTAAAGAAATTTTAGTTTTTATTCAAGTGGTATTTCTTGTGTGTATATTTGGTGAAAATTCTATCTAATGTAATCTAATCTAATCTAATCCTGTTTAAAAAACCCAGTCCCCTTCTTCCCACCTCAACCACATACATTCAAACTACCATTGAGAATGAAGCAGGAAAATGTTGAGCCAAGTGAAATACGAAAGAGCTGTAACAATGTATGGCACTTTACAATTTAGGAAAATCATCAAATGGCTAAATCAAACAGACACTTTTGGTGGGTCAGGAGATTTTCACTCCAAAGATCTTTAATGGCCTATAAGGTAGGCAGAGGCATTTTTCATAATGTAATAATAATAATAATAATAATAATAATAATAATAATAATAATAATAATAATAATAATAATAATAATAATAATAATAATAATAATAATAATAATAATAATATGGGTAAATTCATGTAAATTTATTTTAATTAGGGACACTTTCACATGTTGTTTCTAGTTGTATTTGTTTTGTTTTAGTTATTTTGGCCCACTACCACCCCCCCACTTCATTATTGTCCACCGTCGCTCCAGCAGAGGACATAGAAATGTTGTTCGTCCATGCGTCCGTCCGTGCATCCATGTGTTCTTCTGGTAACACTGTACTCTCATGAAGACCTTGCTCAAGTTTGATGATGACTCGTATTTTTTTTTTGTTTGTTTTTTGTCATTTGTGCGACGGTGGACACAAGGCCTTCAGGCCAACAGTAGGATAATTTTGTTTTTACAACTTGCGTTTAAGTAATAATTTCCAACTTGCTGGCATACATATACACAGACGGAGGGCCCATAGAGTCAAAAGTACACAAGGATGGGACAAGACAAGATAGTGGGTCAAACCAGTTTAAAGGGTAAACTGTAAAGGCTCGGAAATCTACTCTGGACCCGAGAGGAGGGAGGACGTACTGACCTGAAGCTGCAGAGAAGCTGGAGTAGGGATAAAACAGGAAGCTTCCAAAGTGGGACAGACTTATCAGGTCCTGGCAAAAAAAAAAGACAAGAACATAACATATTTAAAATGCTCCTTTTACTGTAGTTGTGAACAGAACATATGACAGTAGGTTCTAGAAGCATGTGTAGAGTTTATGTAATGATTCTATACTGTAAAACCAAATGTTCAGAATAATTAAATATATTAAGTTGTGAATATACAAAGTTTCAGAAATAGTACTACTAACTCAAATGTATTCAGTTTTTGTAACATGTTCTTCTTTTTAAGTACTTCCAACTAATATTTTTTTATTAAGGGGAACTATTGTGGTTATAAGTGAACATAACATAATAACATATGAGGTACAACTGAGTGGAATGAAGTCATTCAATGTTGACAATTATATTGTACTGTTATTTCTATTGATTCAAATACGAATGATTGAAAAAAATAAAATGATGTAGTAGATGCTGAAATATAATTTCAGAGCACTTCAAATAATGACCAATATATATCACACCAAAAAAATTACAATCACAAAACATATTAATTTTATTCAGCGGGTCGTCCAATGACTGAAGGGTCAGAGGTTCATGTCCCAGCTCTGTCTGTCCACATGTCCAAGTGTCCTTGGACAAAGACACTGTATAGTGACTTAATCTTCCAGTTGGACTGATGGAACCTTAGAATACTAAGTTAATAAGCAATGTTTTAATTTAAGTATACTTTAATAAACATCAAAATTTTAAGTTCTGAAAACTTGTATTTTTTAAGTTTCATCAACTTAAAATAATTGAGACAATTGATTGCCTTACATTTTTTTGAGTAACTTATTGGGGTTTACAGTGTATATGATGTTACAGCAGAACACTGATCTTATTGAAATACAAAATGAAGTTTATGGAACTTTCCAATTCGGGTGAAATCATTTTTTTTTCTTCAAATTTTAGAAAAAACATCAAATTGCTAAAGCAAACATTTTTGTGGAGGGTCAGGAGATTTTCAATGGGTTATAAGGGAGGCAAAGGCAGTTTTCATATCTAATGTACTGTAATCTAATCTAATCTGATCTGCTCTAATTCACACTCAGACTTTAATTTACTGTTAATGGTCACTTTGTAATATTTATCACTCATATTATCAGAGGTCATATTCACACTGTTTATGGAGTACTTGTCCTGAACATGTTTAATTCTCAGATTACTATAACAGACAAAAGGATAGTATGTTTAAAAAAAAAAAAAAAAAAAAAAGAATAAAAGCACTTTGACTGAAATGTAATGTGTGTATGTGTCTGACATGTATCTTATAGATGAAGTGTCACTCTACAAAATGCATTTGCGATCTGCTTGAAGTCGGTGTCAGTGACTAAGTCCACTTATCCATAGCTTGACACAACTTCTAAGTTTCTAATGAAACAATGGTGAGGCGTGACAGCA
The DNA here is from genome assembly GCA_020466265.1 of Siphamia tubifer. NCBI lineage: Eukaryota > Metazoa > Chordata > Actinopteri > Kurtiformes > Apogonidae > Siphamia > Siphamia tubifer. The sequence goes on from CM035791.1 coordinate 23,364,937, forward strand.
GTTTTCTTAGAGTAACATACTGAGGTTTATGTTTCAGCCAAAACTTTGCTGTGAAATCAGTGAATACTTCACACTGGACCTTGTGTTTCAGCTCTCTGATCAAATGCCTAAGTAAGCAGACGTCTTATTCAGAGGTCATTGAAGAAATGCGGTGGGTGGCAGAGCTGTTGATGACCCAATCTTTTTCTGGCAGAGAAGCAGGGGAAAACCCTGCCTGTCCATCAGCCAGCTTCAAAGAGCCAGTCAGTAATCTGAAACAGGCCTGAGAATGATGGCAAACAAGACGCCTGGCTGTTATTTGTGGGTTTGGCCCACAAGCTGCGTGTGAAACCTGTCACTGAGGATAAACCCGTAGATCTTCACTGGGTCACTGCCCAGTAAAACCTCCATATTACTGGATGGGTACCCTTTGGGTGTGGGTCTGCAAAGCCAGGCCTGTGGGCTACGGCAGCCAGGAAAGAACTCCCACAGAATGAAGTCAAATAGGGAAGTAGTCACATGATGTGTTTGTGTAACCATGAAAAATATAGGACCAATGGGCCTGTATGTAGCATGTTCTATCAAGAATCTTCTTCTCCTTTCTGTTTTTCTCTTCAGGGGTCATCACAGCGAGCCACTTCAATCAATCAATCAATCAATCAATCAATCAATCAATCAATCAATCAATCAATCAATCAATCAATCAATCAATCAATCAATCAATCAATCAATCAATCAATCAATCAATCAATCAGTCAATCAATCAGTCAATCAATCAATCAATCAATTAATTAATCAATCAATCAAACAAACTAACTTTGTATAGCACTTTTCATACATAGTGCATGTATTGTTCCATTATTATATCAGTTGTGGGTACATACAGTTAAAATATATCCCTATTTTTTTTTATTTTTATATATATTTTAATATATATAAAACATATAAAAAAATAACAAATAAATTCACTCACAAATTTTCTGAACGCACTTTATCCTCACCAGGGTCACTGAGGGCCTAACCCAACTACATCTGGTGAAGGCGGGGTACACCCTGTATGAGTCGTCAGTTCATTGCAGGGCTGAACATATGTGACCCACCACCACGAAACCAGGCATAAGTGTCTGGAAATCAAAACTGAGTTATCTGTGTAGATTGGTAGAGTGGAAACTAAGGTTTAAGATGGTGAAAAAATTATGTTTCTATCATAAGTAGAACCAAAGTTATGGTCATTTTAATATCCACATTTGGACCTATTATGCAATTTGCATATTTTTAGATATTGTCCGTTAAAGTTTTGGACTGTTTTGGGGTAGGAAGTCTTTAGCAATGTATAATAATTCGTATCTGATTGACAAAAAATATTCACAGATGTTAGAGGACACTCTGATGGACATGTCACAGAAGTTTTATATATTATAATAATAGGACAGAAGTGCAACGTATTACAATCATTTGGCTTACACCATTGGACAAGAACATTCAATATAAGCTTTTACCTCGTACCGAACACTTGGGTGTTTACTCACGGAACGGAGATCGGTTTGTTCGGCGAAAAGAGGTGGAAGTCGTCTTTGTCTTTGCTCAGCAATCCTTAAACTTTTGTCACCGCTTAAATAATTGACCCAATAAACACCTTTATTGATTGTATTTCAATGTAATGACCACAGGAACTGAACATAGAGGTGTTACGGTACCGTTTTTTGATATGGTGTAAACACAAATAAGGAATAACCTTCCAGCCTAAATTTGGCTGTAGCTCTGAACGGCTCAGCGCGACTTATGCCTGGTTTCGTGGTGGCGGGTCACATATATAGACAAACAATCATTCACACCTATGAGAAATATAGATGAACCAATTAACCTATCAGTGCATGTCTGTGGATCATGGGAGGAAACCAGAGAAAACCCACACAGACACAGGGAGAACATGTAAACTCCACACAGAAAGGTCTGGTGTTGGAATCAAACCAAGGTCCTTCTTGTTGTGAGATACAAGTGCTAACCACTGCACCACCGTGCCACCCCTTTAATTCATTAATTCAGTAATTTATTAATTTATTTATGTATGTATTTATTTAGTATTAATAAAAGCTAAAATGGTACGTTTTCAATTTACTTTTTCAAATCTGAATGCTGGCAGCGGACCTCAGATCCTCAGGTAGATTGTGCCATAGTTTGGGGCCAACAAAACTGAATGAAGCCTCTCCATGAGTTTTGGTGTGAACTCTAGGAACAGTTAAAACATTAATCGGACACAAAAGCAGATCCGATAAACAGGGCTAAGATCATTAACACTTCTATAAACCAATAAAAGCACTTTAAAACTCGCCTCTATCTAACCCTGCCTTCTGCTTCTTCTTCTTCTTTCACACCAACTACCTTCGTGTCCTCTTTCACTTACATCCATAAACCTCTTCCTTTGTCTTCCTCTAGGACTCCTGCTTGGTAGTTTAAGGCTCAGCATCCTTCAACCAATATATTCACTGTCAAGAATGAAGATCAAGTTGAATTTATGAGATTGTCAGGATCATCCACCTGTGGTCTGGGTGTAGAAGATCAGTCTCCCAGTAGAAGTGGGTGGTACTTTCACTGGAGGAAGAAGCCCATATATGACTCAATATTAACAAGGCAATAAGACCTCCGCCAAAGGTTTGATATGGCATCATATGACGTCAAAATGTGCCATAGGTGTTGACCCATCTGATGTCTGAAGGTGACATGATGTGAATGAAAAAAACACCAGATTACCACTGATGTGTTTTAGATGTTGACCTTTAGTTTGACCTTGACCCTTGACCTTCATTGCTCTAAATCTAATGGGTTCTTTCTTGACCCATTATCTATCATTCCTGAAAGTTTAATCAAAATCTGTCCAGAACTTTTTGTGTAATACAGCCGACAGTCAGAGCATAAGCATTATAAGTATAAGCATTTTAAATATGGACCATTATAAATAAAGGCACATTTTAAATGTGTTTTTAAAAAAAATGTGTCAAAACTTCCTAAAACTGTTAATACATTGTTATTCACATTGTACCAAGGAAAAAATAAAATGTAAAAATGTAAAAAAAAATTAAATAAAAATAACATTTAAAATGAATTTGTCCAGTATTTTTGACAGATAAGATGTTTGATGAAATTACTAATGAAGATAATAAAGACAACAAGGCAGTCAGAGAAACGTGACTGTTTAGATTTGTCCTGGTTAAATAAGTATCATTGAGCTCATGGCAAAAAAAAAAAAAAAAAGTTTGAATTTTTACAGTTGAAAATTTTTCATTTTTTTAAACTTTTACTTAAGTAGACAAGTTGAATCAGTATTTCTATTTTTACCACAGTATTTTTTTTTCACATAAGTAGCTGTACTTCTACATAAGTACAAAATATGAGTACTTTTACCACCTCTTACTCAGCTGTAACATCTTTTTGAAAGGGATGTTAAATTAAAATTTTTTTGAAAAAATAAAAATCAAGTATTTCTGCAGATTTTATGTACTTTAGCTTAAACCCATCTCCACAACCAGGGTCACTGGAAAACTTCCAAACCACTCTGGCCGCTCTGTCTCCCTAACACCTCTCATGTTTGGACAGTTGAACGTTGATGAATGGCCTAATGTTAACAGGTTAGTGTGAGTGAACATATTTGGGCTTCGGAGGTGGGAGGAATGTAGTTTAACAGCAGAACGGAGGTGCTAAAAGAGACGGTGCCTGAGCTGATATCAAACAAACACATACACACATTTCGGACTCATGTCTTGAGGTAGAGAAGCTGGAAGACGAGCCATGAGAAAGTGTGCTGAAGGCAGGATCGTCAAGCTAAAGTGTCATGTAACAGCCATTCTTCACGTCACAGTCAGTCTGACAAAGCCATGACCATCTCTGCTTCTTCACACTTAGTTTCTTCTTCTTTTTTCCCAGAAAGTAGAAGATTTGGTACAGATATTTTTGTTCTTCAAATTATCCTCATACAATCACATCCAAATATGTGTAATAACCCTGTATAATGTGCAATAGGTCATGCAATAATGTGCTCTTCTTCTGCAATAAAAGTGGAATATTTTCAATATTTATTCAAATATAAATGCATTATTTTTTTATATAGACTGAAGTTTATAAACTACAAACTGCTAATAATTAATAATATTATTCTCATTGTTCATGGCTATACTATACATATTGTTGTATACTGTTAATATTGTAGCTAATATTTTATGTCTATTTTTATTCTACTTTTAGCTATATTCTTATTTTACTCTTAGATAATTGATATTATTGTTTTTGTTTTTTTAATACTTTTATATTGTTAGAATTGTGTTCTGGTATGTGGGTTCCCCCTGCTGCCTCTGTGCAGAAGTGACTGAAAGAAGGATTGCCTTATAGTAAGGGTTCCCAAAGTGGGGTATGCGTACCCCCAGTGGTACTTGTTCAAAGCCCAGGGGGTACTTGATTTTTTTTTTTTAACTACATGAAATGTGTTATCATGTACCAAATACAAAATAAATCATGAGAAATAATGCTGAAATATAAAACACAATAAATATAATCATATAATATAGTTTTATTATCCAGCATCTTGTATAATCTTTTATAGTTCACTCATAGCAATACTCTGATATTCAAAATATAACCATAGTGTGTTATAGGGCAGACATAAGGCTTCATTACTTTTGTGAAAATTTTCAAGAATTTGAACTGTTCTTCATTAAATAACAGTTAATAATGTTATTATATTTGGTTCCTTACACATAAGTGGCAATAATAACAATAATAATAAGTGGCATTATACTTAAATATGTTTGTTTGTGAAGTTTTGAAAATTATAATTTAACCAGGAAAAATCTGAAAAGTTCCCAAAGTATCTAAAATTTAAAAATTACAAATGAGATTTAAAAAATACATAATTTCAAGAGGAAAAGTCTGAATTGTGAAATAAAATGTATAATAATATAGAAAATCATAGTTTCTGTCCTACAATGATTTTCCCTCTGAAGTGACTTAATTTTCATACTGTTTAGTTTGAAAAAGTAACAAGTCTATTCTGAGAATATAAAGGCTATAAACTACAGATATTTATGCAAAAATGTACGGAATAAAAGTAGAAAATTGCCAGAAAAAAAAAAATTCAAGTAAAGTACAGATCTCTCTCTCTCTCTCTCTCTCTCTCTCTCTCTCTCTCTCTCTCTCTCTCTCTGTGTGTGTGTGTGTGTGTGTGTGTGTAAAATAAAAAATTACTGTTTAATCGGAAACACCTGGTGCATAACTTCTTAACCATGTATTTCACTGTACTTATTACCATATGTTTTTCTGCTAATTAAAAGAAGCTTCACATTGTTTTTTTTCCCATTTTTTTTGACATCCTGTATTTCTAACAAAACATAGCCACAATTTAATCTGAGTAAAACCTTCAAAACATAGGAAAATGTTAAACATGGAGAGGCTGAATAGAAAAACCTTTTAACTCTACAACCCTGTGTGTTTATGACTGGTTCTTTTATTCTAGTATCAGCCCTCTTAGGTTTATAAAGCACCAAATGTACAGATACAGTGGCCAAACATTTCATTTCATTACAAGATTACAGGTTCTTTTACAGCTTGGTCTTAAACAAAGACATAATAATAGACATAATAAATCCTGATACAGAAAAGCATCATTTCCTGAAAGAAATCGACATAAATGTTTATTTTTACTTATTTACTTGTCACTCCGTTGTACTTTTAAATCTTAATATATGTAACTAATCCTGAAATATTTTCATCTTGAAGTTATTATTGACTTAAACTGTGCTTTAAGTGTCATTTTTATTCTAGAATATAATTATTAATATACATTCTTCATTTAACCAGATTGTAATTACAGTGTTACCCCAGTATTGTTGTTTTTTTGTTGTCCTTTTGTTTGTTTGTTTGTCAGAAACGTTACTGGACTAATTTCCATGAAATGTTCAAGAAAGGTGTGATGTTGTCCAGACTAGAACCAATTCAATTTTGGTCAATGTAGGTCAAAGGTCAAGGTCACCAAAAAATAATTTTCACAATGATGAGAAATGATGAGCATTTCCTTTTCATTCTTGTGTACTCGATTTTACATATAGCTTCTTTTGTTCTCACTGTTGACGTACATTGAAATTAGAACCTTAAAGACCAAATCTGAAGACTCTAGGTCAAAGGTCAAGGTCACAATGAAGGTCAAAATGTAATTTATAATATAATTTTTAAACCATTCATTTTAGAAACTTTCAGTGAGCACCAAAATACTGGTCTTTCAATTCTGCATCGTGTGCGTATAGATCCTCACCTATTGTTGACCAAAGAGGTCAAAGGTCACTTGGTCAAAACGTAGAGATTTCAAATGGGCAATAACAGAAAATCTTAGCAATTATTATTGACAGATAAGAAACCTGGCATGGACTTCAAAATAATGTTTTTACCTTTGACATTGCACGTCCTTAACAGGTCAAACCCATAGTCTCATATTTTGGAGGCAGAAACATAATTATAATAAATCAATCATGACTCAACAAAACAGCAACTTTCAAACGCTACAAATAAATAAAATACAATACTAGTGGTGTTACAATAGACAAACATGACCAAAGAAACACTTCGGCAAAAATATAGCTAAAGAATTTACAATTAATTGTTCAACAAATATGTTGTTTTCATCAGTTCAAGTGATGCTCTTTCATTAGTTAATTTGATTTATTTTTATTTTTATTTTGCCCAGTTCTTGTTGTGGTTGTTGGTGCTATCATGGTTGATATTGTTTGTAATGTTGATATTGTCTTGTTCATTTTTTTTTAATCTCACCCAGCATTGTTTAAAATCACTTAACATTAGTTCGTAGAGATTATGCTATAACTCAATGAATACTTGAGATATCACCATGAAATTACATGGACATATACATACAGCTAATGCACATCAGATGCAATGATTCATTTGAGTAAAGGTCAAAGGTCAAGGTCCAAATTAACTAAAAAGTCAAAATCATTATATATAACTCAAGAATGGAGGGTCACAGAACTTTCAGATGATGCGGAATGAAGATATATACAATTCTCATATTTAGTGATATCACTTACAATCAATAGTTTTTGAGATATCTGGAGGTCAAAGGTGACACGTGGTAAAATTAACATGTGTAACACTGTTTGTGTGTGTCAAGCATAAACATATCACACTATAACTTCATCAATACTAAATATATTATCATAATATTACATGTACTGATACATATATACAAATTATCTATATTGCCAAAGGTCAAAGGTCAAGGTCACATTTAGCAGAAAGGTCAAAATCACATTATTGGCTCTAATTCAAGAACGGGTTGTCATAGAAACTTGAGATTGGCACAAAATAGGGGTGAGATTAGGCATTCTCTGAATACTAGTGCCCCCCCCAACACACACACACACTCACACACGCACACACTTTTTTCTCCCTCTCTCTCCTTCAATTAAAACCCATAATAAAGTCAGCATTTTAAAAAAAAAATCATGCTTCAATGATGAGTTGCAATAAAATGTTTTACAGCGAGACAATTCTGAGAGGCAGAATAAAAAAAAGAATACATTTCAAGTTGAACAGCCAGTTTAGTGTATCTCTTTACAGTGGAGATGCCTGTGGGACATAATTCGCACCAGTTCTTTTCAGTCATAAACACGTGTTCCAGTCCGACTGTGTTTGCAGATGAGGCCGACGGCAGATAACCTCTGAACAGCAGAGATGAGGAGGGGGTTTGAAGCACTAGGTTCACAAGATGATGCTAAGCATTCCTCACATTTCCCAGATCCTCATATCCCCTCACACACATTTAAGAAGTGGTTATTCTGGAGGTCTGCATATCAAAAACAATACCCACCAGGGCTGCTTTTGAAAGAAATGAATAAATAAAAGAATAACTACAAGCACATTTTCATGCATTTTGAAATTAAATTAGGCGTACACTGTTGAAAGTGACACCTATAGGGGTATATTCTTGAATGTTCTGAACCATAATGATGTAATGACATGAGGCATCTCCAGGTCATGACCTTTCATTTGTATTGGATTTGAACTCAATCAGATAAATAGTTCCAGAGATATGAACAAAAGAGTGTTTAGTGATTTTAAACTCTTGAGCCCCTCCTTGTGGGCAATTTAGAAATGACACATTGTCTAAAATCAAATCAATTCTTCCTTTAAATTCATTGATATAAAAAAAAAACCATGGGATTTATAAACCAAATAGTTTTCAAGTTATTGCATTCACATGTAGAATATCTGGTGGCATAATCTCCCTGAAACTCTATTCAGGAAAATAACTGATGTAATTTGGTGTAAAATACAGTCATTCATCCTTTCATCATCATCAGATATGATACATTTGGATGTTCAGAGGCTCTGTCGTTACCATGGAAACAATATCAATGGCAGCCAGTGAGTTAAATACATATATTATTTCTAATTTCTGATTGAGATGTAATAACCAATGGTGATTGAGTCCCGTTTTAATCACGTGATCGGTTTGGGACATCGCTACTTCTGACTTATTTTAACTTAAACTTTAACTTCTCTTTTTTCAATTAATCTTTGTCACTTTTACTTATATGTATCTTGGCTATATTGTAAAAGAAGTTACTTATGAGTTTAAATAAAGGTTAATAGAAAAATTAAATAACCTTCAACTTTATTCTGAGGCTTTATGAACATTAGTGAATTAACGACAAGAAAATACCAGATTTTCACTGAAAAAAAAATACAAATATAGAAGATCATATTATAATATATGGCGATAAAACACCAAAGAAATTATTAAAACAAAAAAAAAAATTTAAGTATCTTTGGGTCTTTAAGAGTTGACCCTTTAACCCCTAATGTGTCAGCGCTAACACATTCTGAATGAATTGTTTAGGTTAAATATTCAGAAAAATTATTATTATTACTTGTTTTTTTATCTGTGTTTCTACTGAGTTTTATTCATGGAACTGAACTATGGAAATAAACAGATGTCAAAAAGCAGCTGATTTAGAAAAAAAAGAAAAAGCCAAAGCTGAAACTATTCGAAGTAAATTATAAGTTGTTTCTTTTTAACTTTTTTTACTTAATTGTTCTGCAAATATTTTCATACTATTTGTTATTTTGTAAATATTTATTAGGGTTTTTTTTGTTCATTTACTTTATTTTTCTCCATTTTATTTTTTTATTTTAAGATTTTTCTTCAATTTTGTTCCATTTGTGTCTGATATTGTTCATGTTACTTATTATTTTTGTCAGTTTATTCATTCTTTTGTTCATTTTTATTGATCACTCTAGCTGTTATTGTTCATTTTATTGCTTATGTTATTCTTTTTTTCTACTGTAAAACTGCTAATATCTCAGGAGTTAAAGGGTTAAACAAGTTGAAGTGAGTGTATAAGCTCTTTTCTTCATTTTTTGGCTGACTTTTGTTGTTCAAGTTTATTCTGCACAAGCAGCAAACTTTATGCAAAACAAAGGTTTATGTAAAGATAAAGAATCCAGTACCGGGACAGACATAAATCATGCTGTATCGGAAAGCGAGCACAGTAAGGGGAAGAGAAAGAGCTGTGAGAGGAGGAGGTGGAAGGCCCCTAGAAATCAATTTTGACACATTAGAACTATTAGCTTATTGAGAGGTGAAAGATGGATCGAAGGCTTGATGTTAAAGAGCGCTGTAACTGTAAAACAGCCTCTCCACTGATGAGCTCTGAGGAAAGTGATGATCTCTGAGGAGAAACACTCAAGTGTCTCTTCATCATTTGTTTCCACAACCACAAAGAGGAAAAGCTAAGACACTTCTATTCTGCAGTGATGTGTCAATTATTTACAATATTGGAGTCTGCCACTGATTTATGGCGTTCGTTTCAAACAACTTTTGCTTCTTCTCTTACTGACATGTGTTTAAAACCAAAATAAATCCTGACAGCCTGTATAGATAATATTTAACAGATAGAAAGTCATAAACTAAACAGTCTTTCCTCCACACACAGGGTTTTCAAATACAACTTAGGGTGAAAGTGAAACGTTATTTTATATCTCTCATGGAAGGCTCTTAATGCTCTTAATAGCATTACTTTGTGTATAATCTACATGTTAGATGTCATGGACCTTTAAGAGCCCAGTCATACAGAAGTTGTGTGTTATTGCTCAAACTACTGGAAAAAATGCCCCAAGTAAAGAAAATACTACTACTACTACTACTACTACTAATAATAATAATAATAATAATAATAATAATAATAATAATAATAATTCAAGACATTTTTCTTGAATTAAGCAAAAAAAAAACTGCCAATGGAACAAATGAAAATGATCTTGACAAGATTTCTTGAAAAATGATTTTGAAAAAAATATTCTATTGTCTTAAAAAATACACACACACACATATGTATATGTGTATATATATATATATATATATATATATATATATATATATATATGTGTGTGTGTGTGTGTGTGTTTATGTTGGTGTATGTATGTCTATACTGTTAAGTAATGTAATATGATATACATTAGATATTTATATTACAATGTAATTATGGGTGTATATTATTAGATAATCTATGTTATTGTTGTTATTATTATTATCATTATTATTATTATTAGTAGTAGTAGTAGTATTATTATTAGTAGTATTATTATTGCATGCATAAACCTTTGTGATGTTACATTCATATTTTATTTTCTTGGTATGTAAAATTAGGTTTGTATGAATGTGAAAAGTGAACTAAATTGATCCAAAGGACTTGTTTTTTTATTTTTTTATTTTTTTTAGGAGAAAGGGTGAGATTAAATACGTTTTGCTTCTTGCCACTCCTTTTCGAATAGGCAAACAAAGCCATGTTTTGTTATGTGTTGTTTTCGTTTTTATATTAGTTGAGTGCAATCGTTTAAGCTGTTACCTATTCAAAATAAATTAACTACAAACAAACATGCATGGATACATACTTATAAATATGAACTCAGGAGATTATTTTTATAATTATTTTTAAACATGTGGAGGGAGTTTTACACTAGGGTTTAGCTTGTTCTAAATCTATGGACCATGACACACCACACTGAGGCTGGTAGCTGCAAGTCTTCTTTTTTGTTATTAATGATAATATGTTTATTTCTTGTGCTATGTGCATGTGACCTGGAGGTGACTGGAACAACCTCTGAGACTTTTATGTTTAAGTTGTTGTTTATTCTGTATATAGTACATGCATTATGGTAGATATTGAATTCAGGAAGCTTCAGTAGTTTGTAACGTATGAAGAGTGGATTCCATTAATTAAATATCCATCTACCAGGATGAGGAGTTGTGTGGTTGAAACAAATAAAAGGCAGGACTTTAATCTTTGGAGCTGGTATTACCCAAAAGAAAATTGCAGTGGTCTATTAATTTTTTCCAAAGCTGTATATTCCCTCTTACATGTAGATTCATGTACATGTAAGTACATACACACAAATGTTTTTTTGTCAATATTCTTAAAATATACCTACCTGAACACCTGAAAATGGAAAAATAAATGATCATTGTAGACATTTTCCAAACATTTTGGGTCATAAAGTGATTGTTTAAAGGGTTAAAAATGTTTATTTTGTCTCTCATTATCTGAAGTGTTAATGTGACAGACAAGTATCTGCATTTCATCCCTCCATGACTATTCATCTACTTGTCTCTTTTTTCAGCTTACATTCAGGTTCAGTGCCCTAAACTGAACACCAATGCACTTTTCATTATAATTTACAGAAGCTGGCAGGCCTGCCCTAATTTTCTGGAGTAGCTTTTTCACTGCACGGGGAAGTCAATCTTTTTGAGAAGAAGTGGAATCGGCATTTACAAATTTGTTTAAGACCCAGACAACTTCCTGCTTTCTGTCTTACAGCCAATCAGCTGAGTCAAAAGACTGGAAAAGCTACATTTTATAGAACAAAACATACTCTGGTTGCATTAAGAACAACTCTGCATATTTAGATATAAACATAAATCAACATATTACAAGTAAAATACCCACATGGTGGTTTTTGGGGCGTTCAATATTGATGGTGAATGTGTCTGGGTAAAAACATCCTGAAGAGAAAATAGTTAGGAAATGAGTGTTTCAATTAAGAAGATGTGTTTTCCTTTTTGTCAGCACAAAGAGCTGCAGGATGAAAAGCCCATTAAAGTGCATCTGAAATGAGCTGAAGCTGTATTTCACTCTGCTGACTGCTCTGACAATATTCTCTCAGGCCTGTTGATTTGAATAGTGTGAATATTTATGTCCAGAGGTGTTCGCCTGTCCTGCGCTCTTTAAACCGACGGAGAGGACGGTTATCGTCTGCTGTAAGTGGTCGTATATTAACAGAGGCATGTCCTGCCAGAGGAAGCATTAAGGTCTGCTCATTATTTAATCATTCGCTGCTTCACACTGTGGGCCTGTCAGGAGGCTGGATACACCGGCCTGCAGTGTAAAACCGACCTGGAATGTGTTAATTTATTAAAGAAATGGCCACATGATTAACACAAATACAGCATATATACAGGTGATGTCATTGCAGCTAAACCATCAATATGAAGTTAAAGTATGGGTTCATAATTATAAATCATCCTAAAGAGGTCTGGATGTTTGCAAAACTCTGATATCATGATCCTAGAGTCCCAAATCAATATAATATATTACAATTTTATATGGAGAATGTACAGGAATAGGCTCAACAAACACACATTAAACAGTTTTTGCACTGGCAAGAGGTGTTTTTTCTAAGTATAATAGCACATATGGTATATTATGCCAAACTGCAATGGAATGATCTTTTTTTGCAACTATAGTCAGGTAAATAAAAAAATAAATAAATTATGTTGATGAACATTACAACAAGCAAAGATGAAGAGGTGGTACAAGGGAATCTGCAAGAAACAGAGTGCCACTACAGTTAGATTTATATTTTTGAAATGTACTTTATCTCGTGTCAAAACGGTAGAAATTGTGCTGCCATTTAGATTTTTTTTTTTTTTTTAGATATTATTTATGTGAAGCAGGCACACAAATCTGAACCGTTGTAATCCGGCCTTTGTTTTCTAACTGTAGACAGAAATACATAAATCCAGTCAGCTGTGTCAGAGTAATAAACTATAATGCCAACTTTCTTTTTCCTTCTAAACCTGTGCGGAACACTAAAGCTGCACAAATACAGAGTGTGTGGAACTGTAAAAGTGATGCCTTCTTTCCCCTGGGAAACATTCACTCAATTGTTTACACTAGAACAGGTGTGGACGGCTTTAATAAAGATGAGCGCTGAGTCGGACTGTGACCAACACATATTAAAATATCTCCTGACCTTGCAAACATGGATTACAGTGCAAGTCTACCACAGCGGGGAGGCGGCTACATGCAACATGCCCCGCAATCCTCTCCACCTCAATAAGCTGAGGCCAAATTTACAGCCCCGCACTGTATGTGTTGGTCTCCGCTGTGGATTATGGGATACACAAATGGTGATGCGTGGGTGTCAGGAGAGGTGCGAGACGTTGATGTGTCAGGTTTCAAGGTTCAGCTGGGATTCTTCAGCTTTCTCAATGTAAGTGAACGATATCTTCCCAAGGGACACATACAGGAAATAGTACAGGCCTCAAATCACCACGGGACCATAAACACCTTATTGTTTGCTCTCTTATTCCCACTGTCTTTGTGTGTCTCTAAGGAGCAATAGCATCAACACACATTACTGTAATTCCTCCCAGGATCCTGATGCAAGTCTGGCGTCCACCATCACATGTCATCACTCTGCTCTGTCCATTAATCGAACCAAACATTGGCTCTTTTTTTTTTTTTTTTTTTTTTTCAACAAGCAGCAGCAAATAAAGAGCTGAAATTGAAAGCACCGATCCAGACCTTTTCATCAGATGTGATTTGTAAAGAACACACAGGTTGTATGAATACTGTGAAAATCTACATTTTACCAAGTGTATTTTTCTCCTTTTTAGTTCAAATCTTTCATTAGACATAATCACCTAAATAGTACATTTTCAGTGAGTTATAAAGAGCTAATTTTTAGACAATAGATGCGGAATATTCTATTTAAAGAAATCTTATCAATATTATTATCATTTGTTCCATTGGCAGATTTATTTATTCATTTTTGCTTAATCCAATCAGACAAAATCTGACAATAGAAAAAATGAAAATTAGCTTTGTAAGATTTGTTGAATTAAGATTTTCAAGATGTAATGTCTAATAATAAGTTTTTTTATTTTTCACTGAAAAGTTACTGTTTAAGTAATTATGTATTATTAATTAATTAATTAATGTGATGAGATGTTTTTGGACTAAAAAAAAAAAATACACTTGGTAAAATAAAAAATGTTGCACACTGAAAACAATGCCCCTCTAAAAATAACTTGAAAAATGTCATACACAATATTTTGCTTGGATTAAGTGACATAGATACATAGATACATACATACATACATACATACATACATACATACATACATACATACATACATACATACATACATACATACATACGTACATACATACATACATACATACATACATACATACATACATACATACATACATACATACATACATACATACATACATACATATATACATACATACGTACATACATATATACGTACATACGTACATACATACATACATACATACATACATACATACATACATACATACATACATACCTACATACCTACACACACACACACACACACACACACACACACACACACACACACACACATACATACATACACACATACATACATACATACATACATACCTACATACCTACACACACACACACACACACACACACACACACATACATACATACACACATACATACATACATACATACATACATGCATTTTAAGAGTGATGAGATATTTGGACTAAAAATTAGATAAATACACTTGGTAATGTTTTGATTTTTGCAGTACATTATTTTAATCTCTTTACCACAGACTGTGTTGACCTGTTTTCATTTTGTTTAAACATATGGAGGATTTCAGCTTTGAAATGTTATTTGACCATGAAACATGAATGAGTTGTTCTTAAAATCATTCAATTGGAAGGAAAATGGTCAAAATGCAGTTTCTTAATGAACAAATATTGTCAAACAACAACATCTGAAAGGACTGTAATCTATCTTTACTAGCTTTTGAGGAGGAGAAGAATGAAAAGGAGGAGGAGCAAATGGTGAACTAACCCAACCTCATGGTATGGACCAGCTCATTAATCTGCTGTAACGCTACCCCCCTGAACAAAATGTCAAGATTGGGGACAAGTAAATAAAATATGAACTGATGAGAAAAAATCAACATTAAGCACTGCAAAAGTCAGAATCTTACCAACTGTATTTATCTCATTTGTAGTCCAAATATCCCATCACACTAATTTTTAGCTTTCTTAACTGATTTACCTAATTAACTGATTTGCCTATCTTATTTTACAAACAAAACACCATGTTTTTCACGTGTTCTTATCTGTACTTAGGTGTTAAACCTTTACAAAAGCAGACATAAAAGTGACTCCTAGTGCAATCTATTATAATAGCCCTAGTGGAACAATGTTAAAGCTATAATACGTATCAAAAAGAAGTAAAACGACTTCACTGATTTTTGAGTAACCTAGTGAAATTCCCTCAGTTATGTTCAAGGACATAGTTTCTGGCAATTTGTAGCTAAATCTGCTAATCTGATTTAGTTTTTGAGACAAGTTATGGGTGATGTAACACAGCTTTACTGATTACAAAAAGGAAATCCACCAAACCTTCAAAATAAAACCTTGCACTTTTACAGTGATTAATACTTTCTCATAATCAGAAAAAAATAAGCATTTTTTCACATTCTAATTCAGACTAATAATCTAATAGTCCATGCCAAACTGTCCGGTGTTCTGGGAATCTATCCTACACGTCATTCATCCTACAAGCTCCCACTGCACATGCGCACAGCCTGAAACGTCATTTTCCACCATTTAACCATAATTTTGTCCGACATCAGCTGTTCTTAAAACTTTGCAGAACAAGTTAATCTTAACTACACAATATAACTAGGGTTGCCACCCCTGTCTGACTAAAACCTGGACATTTCAAAGTCGATCAAACGTTTTGCTTGTATCCAATAGCATCTTTCATTTTTTTCCAGGACAGACCATTAAAAACTGGGACAATCAAGAAAACTGGGACAGGTGGCAACACTAAATCTAACGTAATGCTGATTCATAACCATTGTCTGAGTCTTGAAAAACACACCAAATATCTAACCTTCATTAAAAGAGCTTTTACTTTTGATTTCGCTTATAGCTGATGTGGTTGTTTGGTTAGTTTTTTTGGTTTTTTTTTACAACCCCTGCGCATGCGCACGACACTACAGACCGAACAGAATTGTCAGACGTCTTATATGTTGGCTAAAAGCATGTAATGACGAAGTCATTTGAATTGTCAGGACGCCCTATATTAGGCCTAATATTGGGAAAACGCATATTCTGACGAGTCTTTGAATTGAAACAATTTTGAAAAGTTGCTCATCAGACACCTCTGACGTCATAATCTACCAAGGGATGATATGACAATGTAGGACAGTTGATCAGAACACCTGATTCAGATCACAGTTTGGAAACTTTTATGAACAACTTTATGGGAACCTAGGATTAAAAATAAGACTCACACAGTGTCGTGGTCCTGCACATATTATTTAGGCAAACCCTTTAATCTAATACCTACAAGAAACACAATAATGACTCTATTAGTGGGCAACATGGTGGCACAGTGCACTCCATTTAATTCCAACACCAGACAGTGGCACCTTTCTGTGTTGAGTTTGCATATTCTCCCGTGTCTGCATGGGTTTTCTCCAGGTACTTCAGTTTCCTCCCACTATCCAAACAAATGCACTGATAGGTTAATTGGTTTATTTAAATTGTCCATAGGTGTGAATGTGAGAGTGATTGTTTGTCTATATATGTTCAGGCCTGAGATGAACTGGAGACTCATACAGGGTGTAACTGGAATAGTTAGTGACCCTAAAGCAGGTTTAGAAAATGAGATGAATCTGTTTTGCTGTATGCTTCCATGAGACCCTACTCCTGCTGCCAGAAGGGGGCAACATTACCCATCAAATAGCTCCTGCTCTTGAAGGGCAGCAGTGAAAAACCTCCATCTCAAGCAAAGAGGTGTAAATAGGTTACTGTTCCTCAAGCCATAAGATGACAGTAAAAGACAATGGAAACCCTCACTTTGACATTTATTTAAAATGTACACAATTCAAATAGCTGAATATTTAAGAAAAATGTGCTTTTTATTGATATCTACACTGGCAGACTGTAGCATAAAGTCATTTAAATGATCAGATACCACCCTCCTCACCCCAGAAGGAGATTCACAATATTAAAAATAAAAACAGACTCAAGCACAATTTTTCACAGCAGTTAAAATAATAAACAGTACTTATACAACATTTGGACCTGATAGTGATTTTTTCTTTATTGTTAATTCTTCACATTCACATGGCCATACAGAAGATTTGAAATGTGTTTTCTCTGTCAACCACAGCCAATTTTCATAAAAAAAACAACAAAAAAACCCAAAATTAAAAAAAAAAATTATATATATATATATATATATATATATATATATATATATATATATATATGAAATCCTATTGAAAAAAAACATAAAATATATACAATATACACTATAAAATGACATAGCAATGTGAAACAGGATGAGATAATAGTAGCAGTAAATAAAAAATATATAAATATGTAACTAGAAAGGCCCTCTGAGAGCGCAGACCTCTGCCAAATTTATCAGAAATACTGGACCCTATGAATTTGTCATGTGATTCTTTTTTTTTTTTTTTTGGACAGAGGGCTAAGGTACCCCCCCAACCACACATACTCAAACGTACTTACACATTCAACCCAGAATAAAATACATAAGTAATCCATAAATAAGTGGGATAAAAGTGCATTAGATTGATAGGTAGTACTTTATTGTCATCATACAATTATACAATGAAGTGTGTCCTCTGCATTTAACCCATCCTTCTAAGGAGTGGCGACCCATCTCCTGACGTGGAGCCAGGCTCATGGTCAGTTACTTGACTGGAGGATTTTTACCATAACAAACATGTTTTTGTTTCTCCATAAACTACACTGGCTCAGCTGGTCTGTCCTCATGTTTTATTTGTTTAGTGCATGAACACGGGAATTGAAGTTTGTCCTGTACACAGTTTGTGTTGTAGATTTGTGCTTACTGTAAGTTAGCAATTGTTAAATCTGTCTGACTTCAGGAAAAAAAATTAAATAGCCTGTTGTTGGCCCGAAGGCCTTGTGTCCACTGTCGCACAAATGACAAAAAACATGTGTCAAAAAGTACGAGTCATCATCGAACTTGAGCAAAGCCTTCATGTGTGGTGTGAATTTGGTGATCCTCCATCAAAGCTGTCAAATTATTATTGAAATATTCTCAGACAGACGGACAGACGGACAGATGGACAGACGGACAGATGGATGAACAGCATTTCTATGTCCTCTGCTGGGGCAATGGTGGACAAGAACAACATTTCTGTGTCCCCTACTGGGTGGACAAAAATATAATTAACAAGGCAGTCAGAGATGGCAGACTTCTACCAGTAATTTTTAATGAAACTCAATATTATTTAAAAAAAACAAACAAAAAAAACAGGACATTCTACGATGCTTGGTTGCTGAGAAAACTGATAAAACATTGTTCAAATGGGATTTCCCATGTTAAATAAAAACAGGATATTATTTTTCGATACATCCTTTCTGCGTTCACTCACAATTTTATTTTATGGATCAATAGGAGTGTACCTTAGAGGGTATGAACAAAAATTTGGAGAAAAAAATCTTGGGTTTAGTTTATGTGATTTAACTTTTTCAATATTTGATCACATATGAGATTATTTGACTACTTTTCAATATTCAACCACATCACTGTGATGTCATGTGACATGCGTATAGTAACAAACATATTACATATTCTTGATCTGATATCTAATATGATGCACAGTAAATGGTAAATACACTGCACTTATATAGTTCTTTTCCACCTTTCATGGTTCTCAAAGTGCTTTACATTAGCCTCACATTCACCCGTTCACACACACACTCATACACCAGTAGGTTTCTAAGGTTCTGTCAGTCCTACTGGGACACTAAGTCAGAGTTCAGTGTCTAACCCAAGGACACTTCGACATGTGGACAGCCAGAGCCGGGATGCAAACTGCCAACCTCTCAGTTATTGGGCGACCCACTCGACTCCACTAATGATTTCTTCCTTGACCCATTATCTATCATTCCTAAAAGTTTCATCACAATCTGTTCAGAACTTTTTGCGTAATCCTGCTGACAATCAAACAAACAAACAAACAAACAAACAAACAAACAAACTAGAATTGAATCCTTGGCAGAGGTAATGACCTGTCAGTATAAATACATTCAGTTCTCTATAATATCTCTATAATCCAATACATTAGCATCTTTTGCATAACTTCAGATCATAATATTAGATCATTTATTCCATGTTTAAAGCAGATATACTACATAAAGTGGTAGTTTATGTTCTTGTTACATGTATATTTACGTCAGGGGTATCAAACATGTGGCCCAGGGGCTCATGGGATGAATCTGTGAAATGCAGAAATTACATTAACCTTTTAAGGTAGTGGTATTTGTAGCTGCACTATGATCTGTAAATTAGAATGTACATGTGTAAATGATAAACTGAAGCTTTATATTGTTAAAATGGAACATTTGTTTATGTTATTTACATTGTTTTAAAGGATAGTTTGTTAATGTAAACATTTTCATCATTTAATTTAGCTTACCTTCACTCTAAAACAGAAAAGTTTGGAATTGACACTATTTATATATCATTATCTTGGTATTTTACACACTTGGGATCAGATTTGACTGAATGCAGTCTGAACTAAAATGACTTTGGTTTGGTGCCACACCTCTGATTTATACACAGTTGTTAAACTAGTTTACTATGTAGGTTACATCATCGTTTAATGGAACCCTCACCATTTTTCATCCTGATATTTCATTTCCGTTTGCTTTCACCATGACTCATTTGTCCTTTGTGTTGTGTACATGATAGGGTAACTGTTGCACAACAGTGTCATGGAAGAGTTCACACACTCTAACCACAATAGAGTGGTTAGAGTACTTCAAATACAATACATAATATATAATAATTCACTAAGTATCCTGTAGGAGGCTCTTTCCTACTTGTTTACGTGAATCCAGCAGTAGACTTTTCTGTATATAATCTTTGTTTGTGTCATTTGGGAATTACCAAGTAGAAATTTCAGCTCCCTTTAAGCTTTTAAAATGACATGAGAATGTTAACACAAGTTTATTGTTTCTATTTATTTTATTAAGTTTGAATAATTACACTGGTGAAATTAAAGATGCTTAACATCTGGTAAACCCCCCCCAAAAAAACCCATAATAATTACATAATAATTACAATGATCTTCACCAAACGTATAACTTTGAGCAGGTAATTACTTTTACATTATTTTCAATAAAATGTCGAAATGAGAAGAAAATTGTGAAAAAAACTTTTTTTTTAGGATTTTATGAGTGTGGAGGTTTGTAAAGTCATACAGATTTTGCCATCATTCTGGGTTCATTTTATAAAGTCTACAAATAAACTAACTTTATTCCAAATACATTGATATTTGACTAATATCATTTATACTACTACTACTACGACACCTACTACTACTACAACTACTACTACTACTACTAATAATAATAATACATTTCTAATAATATATTCTAAACACTATTGTATTTATATGATATTGATATTTAATATAGAAATGTTTATTTTTTGGTGTCCATCTGTGATGCTGACAATATTCTAAATTATTGATATTCAGGTCTGAGCAATCCCCCCCCCACCCCCCCACCCCTACCCTCTAACCAATTATTCAGTTATAAAATAGATATAAACTGAATACATTTAAGAATGAAAATGTCAGAGGAACTTTACTTAGGAGGACATTAATTCTTGCAAAAAAGGGGGGTGGTAATGACTCATCCATCTGTGATGCAGTATTATATATATATATATATTTTTTTTTTATTTTATTTTATTTTTTTTTAATTTTTAATTTTTTTTTCATTTTGAAATATTTTAAATTAAATGTTACCCTTTGAGTATGTTAAAGGTGGCATTTAGACTTAGCATTATGTGGAATATTTGTCTGAAACTTTTCTGGTTCAAAAGTTAGTAATCAAAAACTAGTGGGTAGTCTATGTGTGAATCCACTTCATGACACTTTTTACTTCTCTATATTTATCTGACAGCATTAGTTACCTTCATATTCCACTTCTTCATCCCCTACCTCTCCAGTGAAAACCAGGTTAAATGTAAATGCATAAATGTTAGTGATGAACTGAAGAATTAAATATTTTAGATCTTCCTTATTCTTTAACAACACGCAGAAAAACTACAAGCGTTGATTATCTTGGACCTGTCTTTCCAAAATATAAGAGTTAGGATCCATTTTGGGTTACAAACTATCTGAGTTAAACAGTGTACATAACACTATGATAAGCCACTTACATGTGTAATGAAACATCATGTTCTACACCAGATGTTTCTGATATGGGACGACTTATCTTACTTTCAACCAAACCTTTTTTCACACATTATTATAGACTTTCTCTGGTCAAGCATGACACATTTTAATTACAAATATTTCACCATACCTATAAAAGAAATCATCAAATTAATTTGTCTCTAGACATCACCTTTTTTAAAGGGGTTTTTCACCATTGATTACAATAATATCCTCTGTGTTTTGCATTTTCTTTCAGTGAAAATCACATATTTTCATATTTTATTTAGTGATTATGTAGAATTTCATAAAAGCTCTGTTTAAAGTTTAGGGGTTTCATATCAGCAACTGAGAAAATTAAAGAAAAAAGTGATTTTCTCATTAAGAATACACAATTCACATTGTTCACATAAAACAAGTGTGTCCATTCACTGTCATTGATTCAACTCTATGGGTTTTACTGGAGAATCAATATTGTAGAATGGTAACAACTGAGTTAAATGAGTCATATCTGATGACCACGAAAAGAGGACAAACTCCTCTTTACAGCAAATATGTACATTTATTGATAGGATTAGTCGATTAAACATTTTATATCAGGGGATGATTTGGGTCATTATGCATTAAAGGTGTTAAAAGTACAATTACAATATTTACAATGTTAAAACTTTACCATCTCTAAACGTATATATTTTATCTGACAAAGATATGTAATTATCATATTTGTGCTCAAGGTGCATTATAACTTCTTGCAGTTGCTTGACTTCTTAAATTCATCTAACATTGCATTTTGTAATGGAAATGCAAAATAACCACAAATGCACTGCAGAAGTGTAAGCATGATACACTCCAGATACAATGTACAGGATGTTAATGTGTGTGTGTGTGTGTGTTTCCAGGTCAAAGAAGGCTATTCTGAAAGTTTCTCACCTCTGCTTTATGTTAGCTAAGTAGAACAGTATACATTATGTTAATTTTTCTTAATAACTACAGGGCGCTTTACAGACAAATTGATAAAATAGACAACAAAATAAGGTTTGAGTAGCAGTAATCTTACTTTTACAATCGCTTTCTCGTTGGCTGTGCTTATGGAAAATACACATATGCCCATTTTTTCAATTTCTGTTTGTCTCAAGTAAAATAAGATATAGTAGTAGTATTAAAAATATACACAAAATTATAATAAAACAGCATTAGAAACAGCAAGTTCAGAACATATAAGCAAAAGTACAAAGTAGGAAGAGTCACAAAGTTTGCACTTCGCTGAAGGCCATTTACTCCATAATAATTGACTAGTTTTGTTCTTTGGAAGAAAATCTAGTCCAGTTGAACCCCATAGAACTACCAAGAACAATAACCTGGGAAAATGAGAAATAGAATGAGAAACTGTTCTTATTTTAGTTCCAACCTCCAAGTTTAAAAAAACAACAACAATATTAGGCCTGTCACCAAATAATATAATAATGCACTACCAGTCAAACGTTTGGACTCACCTGTTTTTTTCTTTATTTTCATAACTATTTACATTGTACAATCTCATTGTAGGCATCAAAACTATGAATGAATTCATATAGCGCCAAATCATATAAAAGAAGTTATCTCATGACACTTTACATATAGAGCTGGTCAAAACCAGACTATAATCTACAGAAAGTCAACACGAACAAACAACTGACATTAAACTGAGCTGAATGTGGCCCCCTGAACTAAAAGCTGTATGTAATTTATCTTCCTTCTCTCTTTTTTAAATTCTATTTTTATTGGAAGTTATTAGATTTTTAGAAATACTGATAAAATAATTGAGAGACACACCAACTGTATACATCCAGAGAGTGAGTGCAGATAAATAAATAAATAAATAAATAAATACAGAAAAACAGCAGCTCATCAAAGTTTTGGAAAATAGGATTACAGAGTAAAGAGACAAAATACAAGTAAAAATAAATAAAAACACAAAAGCGTATTTCCTTCAGGGGACTTTGGGTTCACATTCTCAGCAAAATCAAGTTTTTTTTTTTTTTTTCCTGAAAGGCCGTGAAGTGTCATGTGCCTTTAATTTTTAAGGGTCACACCGGAAGTGGGTATTTTCTTCTTCGCTGGTTCTGAATCATGTGCCCCATTTGAAGTGGGAGTGTAAAGATGGTCGCCGCTGTCACCAAGTCAAACCCGGATCGATTGAGAAGTTTCGGTTTTTTATGTCCAATGTTCCGTTTCAGAACCCTTCGTCAATTAACATGTTTATTTGTTACTGTCTGGGCCTTGTTGAGCCCGTCGTTGGCACAAGAACAAGATTTTATGGAGGAATTTTTGAAGCGGGAATACTCTCTTGTGAAGCCGTACCGAGGTGAGTTGACAGTGGGGCAAACACCGGGACGTTAAACTAGCTAACTGGGCTTTTCACTGTTAACCACCCTACAGAGCCCATTTACCAACACGTTTCTATATTATTTCACTTTTTCTGACCGCTCTCTTGAAAGATAAATGGTACATGTATTTGCCGCCTCGGTAATAATTAACTCAGAGGAACTTTGTGCTCGTATTAACCCATCTCAGCTAATGTCACAATACGGGAAATCCAAGTTGCCCTTCACTCACACTAATACTATCACTTTAGGCTCCATTTGCTAAAAAATACTAATGTTTACGTCATATATTAGTGTACGTTTCAATGTAGTAAGAGTGCCCATGTTATTTTTGCCTGCAGAAATTCAATATACTAGACCTTCAACACGTACTTCTCATGTTTAAACTGTGATTTATATACAGATGGTCTGAATGTATCCGTTACTTGTTACTGAGAACATTAGATTTTATGGTCATATACAAATATATCAAATGCAGCTTATTGCTGTGTTCAACCAAACAACCAAACTGTACTGTCTTGCTCAGATTTGCACACATTAAACTCTTAATACCTTCCCTGTCCTATTTCTTATTCTCATTGTTTTAATTGTACAGCTTATTGTGTCATTTAATCTATTTTGTAGGTTCTTTTGTTTTTAGTTTTTATTTATTATTCTGTACAGCATTGTGATCCACTGATGTTGTTTCAAAGTTGCTTTATAAATATTGTTGAATTTGATTGGAATTTGGTAATCTTTTTCTAAAATCCATTTTTTTATGTTAATGTGTTCTGGACTCTTCACCCCTCTGTGATTTCAAAGGGAACATTTTGAACAAACAAGTTATGAACACCCTTTCACCATATTATGATACTATATTCATTGATTAAATAATTTGTTTTTAAATTAATCAATAAACTGATAGATTATTTGACACTAAAAGTAATAATTAGTCGATACATACACAACAATATTTTGTTTGTCACTAGCAAACATAATATTGTTTGTCAGTTTGCCAGTCAATTTCTCTTTTCCCTAAAGCAATACTTTTGATTACTCAAAATGAAAGACGTGTGCTAATCCAATAAACAGAATTGAAATTTCCAGCTTTAAATGTAATAATTCCACAAGTGTAATACTTTTCTCCATAGTGTTCTCCTACTAGAGCTGCACAATATATAATTTGAGACTTAACATCATGATGTGTGTGTGTGTGTAGAATAATGAACTCTTGTCTAATTTCAACCTGGGTACCTGACATACTACGCACAATATGCCTTCTTATCTTCAATATCAATATCAACAATATTAAAAAAAGAGCCATAAACAAAATAACTATAAATGAAGAGTTGGAGCCAAAAAGAAAAGCAACATGAGTTATCTGGAATTACTTAAGCTACAATAAGGATGAAACTGAAACATGTGTTCAGTGTCAACAGTGGTTTTCACCTGTTGTCATAACAAGAGGAAACAAAACTAATAATTAGTTTGGCTAGTTTGTGGGTTTAACAAGCCTTCTACTCTGGTGTAAATAGTGGGGGATAAAAGCTGAAATAACAGTGATATCTTAGGTTGTAAGTGAATGTGTGAAGCAAACATTCAGAATGTAAATAGCAATGTGTAAATAAATGTTTTAAATAGGTCTGTGTCTAATGTTATATTTCATGATAATCAAATACTGTGATTTTGAATGTTATTAAACATTAAATATATACACTTAAAACTATAGTAAGAAAGAGTGATAATTTCAGTATACCGTAAATTCTTTGATTATTACCCTGTCCCCTGAAGAGAGAGGGGTATTGTTTTTTTTGGTTCACTTTCTCTGTCTGTCTGTCTGAAGCAGCTTTATGCAAAAACTACTGGCCCAATTTCCATACAATGTTCAGAAAAGGTGTGAGGTAGGGGTGGGAGAAAAAAAATTGATTCACATATGTATCTGGGTTTTCTTTTGTTTCATGATTTTTAAGTAGATTTTTTTGTTCAAAGTCTTTTTTTTCCCATATTTAAATGATTAATTTTAAGCCGGGTGGGAAAAAAAAACTGCTTGTAAAGACCATAGACGACTGTATGAGTCACTCAGATGCATAAAAAGCTTCATGGAATACACAGAAATCACCTCACACACGGCACACAGATGATGGCTAGCTTATTATCGTATTAGCTTCAACAACACACCAGCGTTAAACAACATTAACTTACACACAGATAAGCAAAACTCGATGCTAATGTCTATTCCAACTGTATTGTGTTATTAATCTCACTTTGTGGCATTTACACACAGTTATAAACCAGGAGTATATGAATTAGAGTTGGGGAAAAAGAGGGTGATTCTAGACACAGAGGTGTTGCGTTCAGGACCGTTGTAACGTCTCTGGTGCGTTAAACAGTGCGTGATATCTGAAAACTTAGAGAAAATGAGATGTTCCTGAATAAATAGAGTTAAACAATAACAATCAACAACAATTAAAGTGTGTGGGCTTTCTGACAGAAGGGAAGAGCAGAGCTCGACGTGTAAACTTTAAAGGACACTTTATTATGAAGTATGTTAATTTAAAGGCTCCTATTTGTGTTGTGTGCAGATAAATGGGGCAGTTTTCTTCCCAAAGTCTGGTTCAAATATATTACTGCTGGATAAATCTGAACTGACTCACATATGATGTGCATTTTTTATGGAAATATAGCTCCTGGTATGATCTGTAGGCATCATCATTCAGCTTTTTCGCGTGGTCTGGTGTTAAAAAGGCAAGTGAAAAATCGGGAATATTGAAGAATTACAATTTAAATTTAATTGACATCCAAAAAAAATTTAAATTAATCAACTCTGTGTAAAATCAGATCATCCCAGCCCTAGTGTGAGGTGATCCAGAATAGATCCCATTACATTTTGGTGAATGTAGGTCAAAGGTCAAGGTTACAGTAACCAAAAATCTGTTTTTGCCAATTGCCATGGTAGAGTAAGAGATAGGGCAAATCAGGTAAAATGTTGTCGAGGGGGCAGGGTTTGTTGTGCCTAGCACCACTTGTTTTTGATAATGAAGAAAGAACACAGGACATACAAATGAAAGAGAAAGAATAAACAAGTGGTGCCAGGTAAAACAAGCCCTGCCCCCTCGCCAATATTTGACCTGAAAGCACCTTGAGTTGTCCTGTACACGAAATGTGCCTCACCTTGCCTTGCCTGATTTGCCCCATCTCTTATCATGGTGAAAACACATTTTTTTGTGACTGTAACCTTGACCTTTGACCTACATTCACCAAAATGTAATGGGGTCTATTCTGGACCACCTCGCATCTTTTCTGAAAATTCCATGGGAATCTTTCCAGTAGTTTTTGCGTAGTCAAACAAACAAACTGAAATGCTACAATGCAGATGTATTATCTTGTTTCTGTTCACGTTTATTTGAACCTAATAATGACACAGATGACAGTACTCATGAACACTAACATGTGTCCTGCTGCTCTACAGGTCTGGGTTTCTCTAGCTCTTCTCAGTGGGATCTGATGGGCACTGCCATGGTAACGCCTGACTATGTGAGACTGACTCCAGATCTGCAGAGCAGGCAAGGAGCAGTGTGGAGTGCAGTTGTAAGTCTTTCGCAAGAATCTGCAACACATTCTGTACATACCATCATGTCCTAGGGCATTACTGACTTCACAGTTTTCTCAGATCAACTACTCATGTGATGATGTCACCACATTGACACCAGAGGAATAACGCAGACGCACAGCCATTCAACAATGAGCAACTTGTACTAATGTTCACTGTAACATTAACTATTTTCAGTCAAGAGCAGAATGAAACACCAGCAAGACTCAAGCATCCGCAGTCCTTCTCAGACATTTAAGCAAAGAAAAACAGGATAACACCTTGAATTTTATTTTAAATTATTATTATATTATATTATATTATATTATACATATTTACAAAATAATAATTTAATAATCGGCCCCTCATTCTCTGCGGAAGACTAATAATGAACATGTAATAGCTTCCAGGTTTGATGGAAGAGGGAAATATCTAAAACATGTAGGAGTCCGGCCCTCGAGGACTGGAGTTTGACACCGAGGCTCTTGGAAATCGGCTGCTTCAGGTCATTGTCTGGTTTAGGATCAGGGTTTTCTGGGATAGCCTTCGCTTCCGATGGCATAAACTTAGCTATGTTGTGATTTAATTATGTAATCCTGGTGCTTGTAGCCTCTCATGCCACCATAAAGCATAACAACAGTGACAATGCACTGCATCATGTCTATGCATGTAATGTTTCTAGCCTTTACCCTTGCAGATGGTTGCTATGCTACCTTTTAATTGGTCTAGTTGGTCATGGTAATCCTGCTTTTGGTCTTGAAGGAACAAGTTCTTGGTTGTAACCCAGCAAAGTGACACTGTTGCTGTGGAACTGGTTTTTAAGGCTGAGAGCTGGTTCATGCCTGTTGAAATGTGCTTTGAGATCAGCCTCAAAAGAGAAAAGGAGTTTGTTTCAGTCACATTGTGAATACACACAATAACATCATACATTGTGTTGCTTTTACATGAACGGGACCCTAATTGAAATGTAAATGTCATTTAGATGGTTGCCACATGATGTCAATGGAAACACATTCTATAGAGTACACACAATTTACACACGAATAACTGGCTCATCTTCTTTGCTTGTGTTTTCTAGCCGTGTTACCTCAGGGACTGGGAACTGAAGGTACACTTCAAAATCTCCGGCCAGGGAAAAAAGAACTTCAATGGTGATGGTCTGGCTTTATGGCTGACCAAAGAGCGCATGCAGAATGGTAGGTAGACGTTTAAAAAGGGAAGTGGGGATGTAAACTGACTGCCTTGAGAAATGTGTTTTTTTTTTTTTTTTTTAAGGAATGTTGAACCAAGCAGCAAGATGTTACAAAACTACCTATGATATTTTGACTGTATTTATATGACTGAATATGTTATTAGGCAGTTTTGGTGATTTCAACTTGCGCTACCATGTTGTGAACACTGGATGTAGGCAATTTTGCTTTGGTCTTGTCGTAGATCAGAATTGTATATATGAATGTATGTGAGGAATTGTAAAGCGCTTTGGGCACCAACTGGTGTATAAAATGCACTATATAAACACAGTCCATTTAACCTTCTGGTTCCTCTACAATCTCCTCTTTCGCAGACTTAGTCTGACTTTGCCACTCAGATAGTTGTCTGCTTCAGGTTGTGCAGTACTATAAGAGGGGGTTTGACAACTTCAAGAAAGTCACACTAAACAAATGATTGCTATTGAAATAACTTTCTCTCCCGTTCTGTATATAATATGAAATTACTTTCATGTTCAACCTAATAAGCCGCGTTCCGAGTGTGCAGAAAATGTTATGTGCAATGTTCCAATGCTATTGGTGTAAATATATTCTATTTCAAAGTTCCCATTGTCATTATATTTAGTTGATTCAGTCCATGTATGAGGTACAATGATGTGATGCCTGATCTGACGCCCCAAAAATCACCTAAATTTTGCACATTTTTGCTTTAAAAACAACTATGCCTGTCTAAATTATTAATGTAACGGGTATCACCTTACAGGAGATTTTGTTACATTTCATGTGATACCCCCCAAAATGTTATGGGGCAAAATGTCAGGCGTTTTTGACAAAAAATAAATATTAAACATTCATGGCTCATGAGGCAGGCCTTCCCCTGGTCCAACATCAAAATAATTTGATACGTGGTCATTCCACTTCTTGAAGAATGGGGAATCACAGCAATTTTTTTTTTGAACAGGTCTAATGCTACATACACACATACAGATCAGATCTCCATGTCTTATCATAATGAGAAATTGGATTAACACACCTGGATTTCTCTCCAATACATCGATATCATCATGCATATATACCTGATTGTCTGATTTATTTAGTTCTTTTACATCACAAACTCATGCAGCATGCTTGTGCAGCTCCTGAAAGTCTTAAAAAGTATAGACTTTTGATACACAGATTTTCAGACCTTGAAGAGTCTAGAATTTTGTGTGAAAGTCTTAATAAAGTTTAGTTGAATTTTAGAGTTTGGTCAAACACACAGAATCTTGAGGGAAAAAAAATGATTTCACTAAGCAGGCAGTACTGGAGTCAATCTAGCCAAACTTGTTTGTGTGATAGCTGTGCGCTTTTGTTTTTTTAATTTTAATTTTTTTTTATGTCTTAGAAAACATTTCTGTCAGTAAAACATAATTTACTGTAAGTTATGCAGTCATTCATTAATACACTTGTTAAAATTAACTTTTATACTATAAACATGTACACTTTCGACCAAAAAACTAGACCTAAAGGTATAAATAAATAAAAGAAAAAATAAAGTCAAAGGCTTGGAGAAAATAAAATACAGATTTTTAAAAAAGTTTTGAATTTGTATTTAGATAAAGAGCAAACAGACTGATCATAAAAACATGATTCTGTTGTCGCTTTACATGTACATATTTAGAGAAATTAAATAATGGACTAAATTAAACTATGACTTTGCATTTAAACGCATCAGATGTAATTATTCTGATTATGTGATTGTTCTAAGTTACCAGATTCTACTGGTCATGTAAACTTCACCTGGGTTGCTTGTTTTATCTTCACTAAGTTAACGTGGGTTGTGTGGTTTAAGCAAATGTCACTGTGAAGGTTGTCATGGTACTCTGGCTCAGACTAAATACACACAAAAACTGCAAACAGTGTGAAAGTCCATCTGCTGATTTTGAGCTTTTAAAAGAGATAAAAACATCCATGCAGTACTTAAATGTGATAATTGTATAGTAACTGTAGTATTACATGATGTGACTGGATGAAGTAAGTGGGACGATGCAGCGTCTTACGTCCATCCCATCCCCACTTTGAGTTATTGAAATAATAAAGTGTCTCTTGAGGCTTTAGCTCTGTGGTTAACTCCACGTGCTTCAGTGACAAAAATCACTCTTGTTGTTTTGTAGCAGGAGTTTCTTACATCTGGGAAAGCTGTGATTCAAAGGAAATTGTTCAGTTTCTTAAAATGTACAGCGTCTCTCAACCTCAGAAGTCACTCCACTCTGTCAGGTCAAGTTGCAGTCTTATCAATCAGTACTCCTTGATACCAATGATCAGGATCTGTTGTATGACTGAGCCACCTACTGGGCATATTTTGTATTGCAAGTGAAGCCTAATTAATGCAAATTTACCCCAGCATGAATTTTAGCTTAAAAATGTGTTTTCTGCAGAGTATTGCTTTATTATCTCTTCTGTAATGGTAATATCCCAAAATGATTTGGCCATATACAAAAATTCTTATGGAAAATACTTTACAGACCTAGAATTTAGTGAAAATCAAAAGTTTGTTGTCAAATAACCTCAGATTTTCTCAATTTTCTACAACCACATTGCACTGTGAGTAGGAGTGGGAATCAAAAACTGGTTTAATTGATCAATTCTATTGGAATGGCGCACCTCCAGCATTATCAATTCTTCTTAACGATTCTGTCATTTCCCAGCACAGTGTTTTCTGGTTCCCCTTATGCTGCATACCATACTGTTGGGATTGGGGAAACCACTCGCCTCTCTAAATCAAACATTTTAAAAAAAAAAATCCTCATTCTTTCAGAATATTTGCATTTATTCCTTCAACAGTTCAGGAACGTATGATTGTGTATATGTGACACTGAATGATTTGATCTGGAAAATATTTAAACAAGCTCCACTTTTTTCCCCACTCAAACACCCACTCAGGAATAGGGGTGAAAGAAAATATTGCAATATATTTGCAATATATCACAATATTTAATTTCACAATACTGCATGGATATTAAGAATTAGTGAATTGATATGTATGGTCATTCATTCGAATGCAGACTTTGTGGAGGTTCGCCTTTGTTTTTTTGTGCTCTTTTATTTATTAAGCTCTCTTATTTATAGAGCAGGATCTTAAACTCTAATCTCTGTAAAACATTTGTAAAACATTATCAATACAAACCCACACATTTTGTGTGGGTTTGTATTGATAAAGCTGCAGGTTATAACTTGATCCAAATAGTGCGCTTAAAATCTTTACAGAAGGAAGTTTTGTGATAAAGCATTAGATCCTGTTCTGACCAAATAAGAATATGTTTAGAAATGTACGTATTTGTGGCGTAATTGCAGTGTTCCATAAAATCTTAAAAAAACAAACAGCATTGCAATGTTTTGAATTGTATCACCAGATTCTTGATTGGATTGGTAAACCACATTGACAATGATGAAATCCAATCCATCCCCAACCCCAACCATGAGCATAACAATCACAGCACTTAAACTTTCCAGGAAAGCTATGGTAAAGCCCTGACTGAGTAATACATTTATTTATTTATTTTTGTTACTTTTTCAGGGTAATGCAACTGATCACAGTTGATTACTGCTTGATTAGTTTTCTTTCATTCTTTTCCAGTCTGTTGTATGAATGCATCAGCTTGAGTCTTAACAATATTTGCAGCTAAACACAAACCACCACCAAATGGCAACATTGTATACATTTACAGAATGTGCGTATTTGTTTTTTTCTTTTTCAGGTCCCGTTTTTGGCAACATGAACCAGTTCACAGGTTTAGCGATTTTTGTGGACACTTACCCTAACATCGACAAAAGCCATGACGTGAGTACATGTCTGCTACACTGCTATTGTACCCTTTAAACCTCACTCCACCGGTACTGCTTTCTGCCACCTACATGATTAAAATAATGTAAATACTTTCATATTCTTTTTCCTGCCTCCCTCTCAAATACACAGAAGAGGCAGCTTGAAACACAGGTAGCATCATGTACAGCTGTCTATCCCAGAAGATGTTAAATGTTTATTCATCTGAATTCGTTGTCCATCACACATCATTTCACTTCACACTTGTTTTAATTCATCAGTGCTGTGTTGAGTCACTGTGGTTTTCATCTCAAATGTGTGATTTGTGATTCATACATATTCTGACATCAAGAGTGCCATGAATCTTCTGCATTGTGGTCAGTGTTTTGTGTTTGACCTCTGTTTCACAGAGGGCTTTCCCGTATATATCGGTAATGCTGGGGAATGGGACCCTGACATACGACCATGATCGTGACGGACGCACCACTGAGCTCGGAGGATGCACCGCCATGGCACGCAACTCAATCTATGACACTTTCCTGCTCATAAGATTTGTCAAAAACAGACTGACGGTAATGCATCAGCGTATTCATTTACCTCTTTATCATACTGTCACATAAAAAAAGGGTTCCTGCAGGGTCTTCAGTCCTAAAATTCTATCATTTACAAATCTACATTTAATAACTTAAAGGGGTCATATTCATCTAAACCCACTTTTATTAATCTTTGGTTCATTTATTTGTGTATTTGGACACAATAGGTCATAGAGTTTGAATTTGAACCCTCCAGGTGCTGTAAAGCTATCTTGATATTCGTACTCGTAGTCGTCGTTTTCCGCTTTATCTGAGTCCTGGTTGTGAAGGTAGCAGCCTCAGAAAAACAGCCCACACTTCCCTCACCCCAGCTCTTCCAGGAGAATCCTGGGGCGATGTTCAGACTTTGAGCCAATTACTCAAAATGTTCATGGTTGAATGGGACAGAGTAGCACAGCCAACATCATGGAGGGGGCACGGGGGTCATTTGCATTTAAAGGGCCAGCGCTCAAAATGACCTTTCTTGTGTCATTACTGTGGATTTGTAACTTTTAAGGTTGTTTTTAAATAGATTCTTTAACTGTCTTAGTATTTCAAAGTAAGTCAAAAAATGTCAAAGGAGCTTTTATCACTACACAAAGGAGAACTGAAGCAACAGTAAGTTTTCCTTGGTTCCAGTCTTATCTTGAAGATGGACCTGTGGAGTTGAAATAACGAAAAATTCAGACCCAAGCATAGTGTGTACAGTTTATGTAGACCACAGGAAAATGTTTGGAAATCCATAATTCAATTTTAAAAAGCAAAATATCACTCCTTTTAAACAATGTTTTGAATTTGGTTTGGTTAGGTCTTAACTTCTGTTGCCATAAACGTATTTGCTGGTTTGTGTTTAAATGTCCAAACTGCAGGGACAGTATTGTTAGTTGACTTGGTTCCACCCATTCCACTGTGACAATTTTTCAAAATTAGGAACCAATTATTGCTAACTTTGCAGCTCCCGGTGAAAAATGATTTACAACAGTGGGAATCATGTTGTTAAATAAATACATTTTAACACAGAAATAAATGCAGGCATGTGAGTAAGGTCTTGTGATGTTTATAAAGACCAGTGACTACTTTTTAAAAATGCGGGTCGAGAAGCGAGTTCGGTGCGTCCTTTTCAAATGTATATCTTGCGGTCCGAGTTGCGGGCGGGCTAGTTGCAGATTGTTTATACGTCGACTTGTGCATCACTAGTGTGTTTGTAATATTCAGTCTATTGATGTAAATAAATACATTTTCCTAAA
Source organism: Siphamia tubifer (assembly GCA_020466265.1). Taxonomy (NCBI): domain Eukaryota; kingdom Metazoa; phylum Chordata; class Actinopteri; order Kurtiformes; family Apogonidae; genus Siphamia; species Siphamia tubifer. The sequence continues at coordinate 23,399,277 of CM035791.1, forward strand.
TTCTTGAAGTCGGGAATATTTGCAAGTGTGGCCATTAAATGAGCTGTAAATTCTGTCCTAAGTAGTCTTAAAAAAATCTTGAATTTAACATGTAGAAGTTTGAATAAAATGTCTGATATACTTCCAGTGTCTGTCATATAATGTGATGCCAGTTACACACATGTGGGTAATCAATGCAAGTTTAATACATTCAACAATGTGTTCATGACTGTTATTCTAGATCATGGGTGTCAAAGATAGGGCCTGTGAGATAAAACTGTTAGACTGAACGGTCCAGTCTGGCCTGTGAGATTTTGTAAAGTGTAAAATATACACTATACAAGATATTAACAATCATTTTCAATCAGGTTCCACATTCAGCCCAATTGGACCTCAAGGGGGTTAGACAAGTAAAATACTATCATAATCCTCTATAAAGAAGTAAAATTACATGAAAATTCTTCTAAATATCACAAAGTAACTTGTGAAAATTGAACAATAATACAATTTTGGACTGTTGTACCAGAGATGACCATGTGGAATGACTCATACAAATAACACAAAAAGGCCTGTTTAAACAGGATGTTTTGACATTTATATCTGAAATGTCTGATGGTTCTCCTTCATCTACTCTGTCCTCAGATCATGACAGATGTGGAGGGAAAACAGGAATGGAAGGACTGCGCTGACATCACCGGGCTGCATCTGCCTTTAGGTTACTTCTTTGGTGCCTCCTCTGCCACTGGAGACCTATCAGGTGATGAAATATTCAGAATCATCTGAATGATATGTCGCCCCGCTGGAAGGACTGTTTAATGAACAGTCAGTAAAGTTGGAGGGATCTGATGCTGCAGTGAACTGCTACAAAATCAGGACATGTCCTCCTAAACATCATACTTTGATTTTGTTTCCATTCTATGTGTTATTTACTGACTGGTGCTGTGTGATATTTACTGACTGGTGCATTCTAACTTAGACAACCACGACATCATCTCCATGAAGCTGTACCAGCTGTCGGTGCAGAGGAGCGCTGAAGAAGAGGAAGAAGAAGAAGTGGTCCTACCCAGAGTGGACAACATGGATCAGTTCCAAGGTAAAATACTGTGGTCTTCTGTAGTGTTGGACATTCTCACTAACCTTCTCCACAGTCTTACTATGATTAGATTCCTCCTGCTTGGTGCACTTATACTCGGGTGTATACCCTGATGAAGGCCCTTAGCCACAACATCGTTTAAATCTCAGAGTGCCTCTGCTTTTTTTTCCTCTTCTGGAAAATAATAAATACATTGTATTCTATTGGTCATGAGTTCTGTTGGAGCAGTTTCTTGTAAAAACAGATAAAATATATATTGTATGACCATGTAAGGATCAGCGGTTTATACTCAGCTTAGATGAATATTTTCTGAAATCATAAAATTGTAGTTTGTTCCAGTTGGTTGAAAGTTAAAGAACTAAAGCGTTAATGTGTCCATTAATCCCTATCATGTCCTTGTCCTTTCCAGTTGAAGTAGAGGATGAAGGCACGAGCGGCGTCCACCTCTTCTTCACCCTCCTCTTCACCGTCCTCGGCCTGGGTGTGCTGGCTGTGGTGGGCCTGATAGTTTACGGACGCTGGAAGGAAAACAGACGCAAGCGTTTCTACTGATGCGGCCAATTCTCGCAGATCCTCCCAGAACGTACCCTCCCCTAACTGACACAAACCACGACAATGCGAAGACTGCAATAGCTTTATTAAATCGTACACTGTTTGGTTGAGAGCCAAGAGAACATAGACAAGATGAAATGAGAGAGATGGGAAACACATCGGCCATCTACGACATCTGATTTAGTGTTGAGGAAACGTGGCGAAGAGTCGCTCTTGTTGAAGTTTGTGTGTTGAAATGTCATCTCAGCGGGTCTGCAGTGTCACACTTTACAGTTTACCCGTAGGTGACAAACACAGAAGAAAAATCCTAGATGCTGTGTGTAGTTTACTGACCTCCTGCTGCAGGATTTTGTAGTACTAACATTCAAAGTTACTACCACGTGACGAAGACCAACTAACGACCGGATGATCACTGCAGACCTCTGATTGCACTGAAAAGGTCAAATTAAATGGTGCATCAGGCAAAAGCGCTTCAATCAGAGCATGAGGTTGACTCATGTTGGGAGTCAAGACGGTGACGTGCAAAGTGCCTCGCAGTAGGACCACCTGAAAAGCATGTCCATTGGCTCCTGTCAATAGCCAATTGAGCTTGCTCTGAAGAAACTCTTTACGTCACCGGCTCATTTTGATCCGTTTTCAGTCCAACACACAAGAATCCAGCTGGAACATTTCATCCACTCGTTCGACCTCATGTACTTTTCCTGTCGCTGTAGCCTTTTCTTGTAGTCCAAACTGTGAATTTAATGACAGGATTCTTAGTCTAATGTGAGTGTAGCTGAACTAAAATATGTGGCCATGGATGCCCTTTACCATTGAGCCATTTGTCTTTGAATGAAGCCACTAAATTTTTTCGTGCCAGCTCGTGCTTCAACTTCTGACGTCCAGTGGATGTCGCTCTCGTGCTCCAGCTCCACCGCGGCTGCCAGAGTGCTCAGCATAATGTTTACACACTGGGTTCTGCTCTAAAGTGTGGAATCTACTCACAACCTCAGTAAAAATGGGTGAGTTCAGTGGCTGTTGACATGTGTTGCTGACGTTATCTTTGCTTACGTTGTGAATCGAAGAATGCAATATAGATTTTTGGGAAAGGGTCAGCGGCCAAAGATGATGCTTCACTTTTGAGACCGTTTCAGTGGCTGCCAGTGGAAGTGAAACACAGCTACATACAGTGGAAAACAAGCATATGGATCTGAAGTCTAGACCTGCAGAGACTAAAGGTTAATGCCACACAAATTGTTGTGTATTTTATTTTCTGCATGAGTCCAGTATTTAACGTGGATGACAAACAGGAAGTAATCTCCAAGGCACTCCATTTAAACATTCAAGGGGCTTGATTCTCATGGCCCTGTTGTATACAGACCTGAAAAAAAAACCCACTTAAACACATTTTGGCTTCAAACTACATCAGGAATTCAAACTAAACAAAAGCTGAAATGTTTTTCAGGTCTATATATGAAGATACTGTGATAATAAAGGTGTTTGAGTGCGTTAACAGAGCGCAGAGTTCTTCCTGTTTGTCGTTGACTTTATGAATCTTTTTTTCCAAAGAGCACTTCGAACAAACTTCTTTTGGTCCTAAAAGTAGTGATGTTAAAATGAAGCTTCATGAAGCATTAGTTGTTTCTTTTTAGTCCTTTAGATGGAGCTCTCTGTTGAAGAAAGTGTTGAAGATTTCAACAATCTCAACTCTTTGTTGAACAGAGAGCTCCATCTAAAGGACTAAAAAGAAACAACTAATGCTTCATGAAGCTTCATTTTAACATCACTACCTAGAACAGGCATGGGCAAAGTATTCCACAAAGGGCTGGTGTGGCTGCAGGTTTTTGTTCCAACCAACCAAGAGTTCACAGTTTGACCAATCAACTCTCTGAAAACCCAGATCAGTTGATTAATTGAATCATGTCTGGTGTGTTGCTGCTTGGTTGGAACAAAAACCTGCAGCCACACCGGCCCTTTGTGGAATGGTTTGCCCATCCCTGACCTAGAAGCATACCTTCCCATGATTTATTATTATTATTATTATTATTATTATTATTATTATTATTATTATTATTATTATTATTATTATTATTATTATTATTATTATTATTATTATTATTATTATTATTATTATTATTATTATTATTATTATTATTACCTCCGCCAAGGAGGTTATGTTTTTGCTGGAGGTTGTTTGTCTGTCAGCAACATTTCTCAAATAATTTGGGATTGATTTTGGTAAAATTTTCAGGATGTGTTGGGAGTGTCACAAGGAACAAATGATTACCTTTTGGTGGTGATCTGGAAGAGATCCTGGATTCTGGATCACTTTGAAATTTATTATCCATTTACCGCAATGTAAAATTTCAAAGTGATCCAAAATTCTCTTCCGGATCACCACCAAAATTGAATAATTTGTTCCTTGTGACACTCCCAACACATCCTGAAAATGTTTTGAGTAATGTTGCTGACTGACAGACAGACAGACAGGCAAACAAATAAACTCCAGTGAAAACATAACCTCCTTGGCGGACCTCTCTTCATTCGGAAGGGGGAGGTCTGCCTTGGCGGAGGTTTTCGCTTTTCTACTTATTATTGTTATTTAGCATTTTTGAGCAGGTGTGACGAGGTCATTTTCATTTATTCGTCATGTACCTTTTGGCTCCATTCACACTACTATCGTACTGCTTATTTAGAGCTCAGATCAATTTGTATTTTTTTATGTGGTCAAGATCAGATTATGAAAACTTAGCGGAGTTCAATGCCTGTAGATCATCTCCTTCAATAAAAGTGCACAGACACTGTGGAAGTACTTCACTGTTTTGAAAGATTCAATGCTCTACATTTAAAGTGTTACTTTTGAGTATTTTCAAAAATGCAATATTTGACAATATTTATATTAGGGCTGCACAATATATCAAAAAATATTGTTATCACGAGTATGCAATATTAATATTGCAAAGACATGCAATATATACATATATATATATTTTCATTGACTTTGTGTTTCACACCATGGGGTAACAGAGCGGTTTTCTCTATCACGCTAATATACCATTTTTTCTGGCAAAAATACTGAAGTAATGCTACTGCTGCTGAATGTAAGTTTAGTTATTGATATTGAAAAGATTTGAATGTTTTCAGAGCACAACTTTGGGCAAGTTTGAGCACTTATATTTAAAGATTTTATTTTTATATGTAGTATTTACTAAACCAGGCAAGTGATTAAACATTGTTTTATTAAAGGTCTGAGGTAAATGGTGGTGGTTAAATATATCCATGTCATTTACACATTGTGTGAATAAAATGACAAAATATTTGACGATGTTTGTGTCTGAAGGTCTACAGCATCACCATGTTTTTGGACTTGAATTATGCCACTTATTATAGTAGAGCAGTATTTTGTTTCATATTGTAAATAATTAACTCGTCATACAAACAATTGGCTCATTTCAAAATTGTTGGAACATTTTGCTTGGTAGATGAAATTGGTTTTGGTGAACAGGAAATGATGCAATATTATCATTATCGCAATGATTTACACCTATATCATATTTCACAAATTTTGCCAATATCGTGCAGCCCTAATTTATATCCCCAAAAACAGTTAGGGATATCGTATTTTTATCGCCACCAACGCTGGGATATCCTTCGTGTGAATGCGATAACCTGAAAGACATTTGGTTTAGAAATTCCATATTTTATATATCAATGACTATCATGGAGAGGAAGAACTGATTTGATTTTGGACGATTTACCATTTGTAGATTGCCCACAAGCAGGCGCTCAAAAGTTTAAAATCACTAGACACTCTTTTGTTCATATCCAGTCCTCTACTATAAAAACTGTACTCATGCAGAAAGACCTGGCAGACCATTTGCAGATTCTCCTTTACAGTTGTGATAATCGTACTGTACCACAGACCATGCAGGATTAAAGGTCATCGACCCAGAGCCTGAACACTTTGGTTTCTGACTCCAGACCTCTGTTGTGGGACTACAGAAGAGGATTAGGGCCAATGGGAAAAAGAAAATAAGGTCAGATATGTTTTTTATTATCATTATTATTCTGAGGGGAAAATTTAAATTCTTACTTTAATCTTGGAAATCTGACTTTTTTTTTTAATGTTCTCAGATCAAACAGAATTCTAACTTTATTTTCTCATCAGAATTCTTCTTTTTTTTTGTCAGAGTTGATTTAAAAACATTTTCCCAGTAGCCTTAATCCTCTTCTGTATGTGACACTGTGCTCGTATCTGAACAAAAAAAACCCCAAACTGCACTGTCCCTTTTGGTTCTAAATCAGATGTGTGTGTTTATTTGTGGAGAAACACACAGTGGAACTAATAAAAACCCTCTCCAGTTGCTACCCAAACTTATTTTTTATAGTATTGGGGAGATTTTTCTTGGTTTAACTGTGGGTTTTAACCCATTTCTAAGCCATATCTGTTAGCCCCCCCCCCACAACTGTCTCTTATGTCACCACTTATTTGTAGTGAAATTTTGCACAGAGCCATGTGTTTTCAGCCTTCAGAAAGGTTAGGTAGTTTTTGTTTTCTCATTGAATGTGTTAGATGTTTTTGTTTGTTCTTTATTTCATATTCTTATCTTCTTTAGTGAAAGAAAAAAAATCATAATTTATCTAATAGGAACAAAACTCCTTCAGGTTTCTGTGATTATTGAAGCATCTGTCTTTGTTTTCTCTCAGTAAATGTTTCAATTATGATCTTGCTCATGTGTTTTGTACTTTTTGTCTAAATAAATGTTTATACAGTGATTAAATGAACAAGGTTTAATGAGATAATATGACATGAGATGCAAACACTTGTTTTTTTTTTTTTTACCTAACAACCGGGAATGTTCAGAAGAAACACAACAATAAGGTGTTGAAGTGCTGTGTTTATGTGCAAAGACCAGGAAAATGTGAGCAGTTATGAATATAAAATAATTTTCCAAGTTAAATATTGGATAATATACATGTTTCAGGTAGACGTATAGCATCAACAAAGGACCATCAAATCAATATTATAGGTTTTGGTTGTATTTTTAACAGCAAAAATTCACTGTCAAAAATCTAAATCTCCACAGTGTATTTTCTCATTGCTAGTCAAAATATCTCATCACTCTTAAAATTAGATGAGAGAGAAAGGGATGGAGAGAACTGATGTACTAACATCAGCTGGTTCAATGCTAAAATAAGCTACAATACATGTGAGGGATGGGGTTTGTTGTACCTGGAACCACTGGAAATAAGTGTTAATACAAAATTCTGTTAAGCAACACATGTTTGGTTAAACCTGCAGCAAATGTTTAATCTATTTAATAATGCTGAAGTGGAACCAGGTTAGGTCACATGTGTTCATTGGTGCTAATGGTTCAGTGTTTCCATACCAAACAGAGGTGTCCTATAGACACTATCAACAAGAACAACAGCAGCTTGACTCGTTTTTTTTTTTTGTTTTTTTTACCTTCATATGATCTGTGTCTGTCCCACCGACAGCAGAGCTTTAACCTCAACCTGTTCAGAAGGTTTAATCCACTAAATCTTGACACCAGTTTAACTAATCGAACAAATCTGACCGAAGGATAAAACTGAGGATGAATCGCTCCTGTGTGAACTGTTTGAAATCTATGGTGACGTTTCTCAACTTCCTTTGCTGGGTAGGTGCTTATAGACCTAAATACACTGTTAAAAAAACTAAAAAAAAAAAAGGATGTTTAGCTAATGTAGAGGTGTCAGTCATTTTCTTTCAGGGGCCTCCTACAACCTACACTGGGAAATATGCCCCCATAAAAAGAAGTTTAAAAAATGATATATTTTTGTTTGAATTTAGTAAGAATTAAAAAAAAAAAAGAAATATGTCAATGGAACAAGTGAAAATGATTAAATGAACCCTTTAGACAGTTCTTCTACGGTTGTTCTCTTGTATATTCTTGGGTTTTATTGTTTTAGTTCCATATCCGTCTGTTCATATCATTACTGTAACTGTTCTTAATACCTGATCTACATCCTTATGTGAAAATCAACTGCTTGTTGTTGTTAGACTGCAATTAACGGGCTCTTCTTAAAGAAAAACTACATAAAAATTATTTCATAGTGTTGTAATATTGCATTTTAAATACACTTTTTTTTGCTTCAAAACTTAAACATGTTGTCCAGCTGAGTGGACATTTTTGTAACTATACAAAATAGGTTCATTAAAAAGATCTCAATTGCATTGTTTTTTTTTTTTTTTCAGTCCTACAGAGGAATAACACTTACGACAAAAATCTTGACTAAGGTTCTCATAATTGATTCACCAAAGTGTTCAGTGAAATGTCTTGAAATAAGATTTTTACAGATCTGTTGTCTAAAAATAAGTTCTTATATTTCACTGAAAAATTACTCTTTATGTGATTCTGTTGTTTTAAATCTAATGAGATATTTGGACTGAAGATGATTTAGAGTTTTTTCAGTGTAAGGACATGTTCTGGTCTGTTTTGACCACTTTGGATTTTTTTTATTAAAGGAGTGTGGAGGATTCTGGAATACTTTCACATTTTAAAAAATGGAGAATACATTTCAAAGTGATCCAGAATCCAGGATCTCTTCCGGATCATCACCAAAATCAAATTATTTGTTCCTTGTGACACCCGCAACACGTCATGACATTTTCATCAAGATTGGTCCATAAAATATGACCTCCTTGGCGAAGGTAAATATACAAGAACGTCTTCACGTGCCTGACCTTAAGCATTAGGACACTGAATTTGGGGGCAATCCGTCCACCTGGTCAAAAGTTATGGACCAGACAAAATTCAGCTATCTAGAAAGTTGGCCATCTTAAAAGCTTTGGCCTCCAAAATCTAAACCCTTCATGTAACAATCCTAAAGCATTAGCACACCAAATTTGGGACAAATCCTTCCAGCCGTTCAAAAGTTATCACATTAACATGAAACAGGATTCTTGCAAGAATTACTAAGTTACATTTTCAACCTTTTTTTTAGACGATTATGAGAACAATTTTAGACCAACATCGAGATCTCCTTAAATAAAAAGACAATCACATCTCAAAACCATGTCACTTTGTATTGTAAATGACAAAGTGAAAGTTTCTTATATTTATGGAATATATACAAAATGTATGGAACGTGGTAGTGGACACACTGAGCTGCTGAAGAATTAGTTTCCACAGCAACAGACACTTTTTTCCACAACAGACACTTTTGTCGGACTGGATGTAAAAAAAAAAATTAAGACTTGAGTAAATTAAATTTGAGACCTGGGATGAAATTATGCGTGTTTTTAAGACATTTTAAGGCCTAAAATATAAGTTTCTGCATTGTAGACTTTTTTTAGACCCTGCAGGAACCCTGATGAAAGATCGTCCACGGCGGCCGCGCACACAAATCCATTACATCTCGGACACTCCGCATTTCGGGGATATAAATATGATGAGACATTTGGACTACAAATATGAAAAACAGACGTGGTCAAATGTATATTTTTGCAGTATAAACATGCTCAGTAAATCATTGGCAGGTGTATATTAACCCTTTAAACTTCTAAGGGTCCACATATAGGCCGGAAGTAGTCGCTCAAAAACGTTTATCAAACCTGTTCCAAATGTCACATGACCTTATGTAGTTTGACAATGAAGATTCTCACACATTGGAAGATAGAAACCACTTTGCAATAAAATATCCACAGCGGGTACAATCACTCATTTGTTAAAAATACAACTGACAAACAGCTTATCTGAACCTTTATGTCTCATTAATTATCCACAGAGGAACCATAATCCAACAAAGACAGTCATAATCCAACAAAAACAACCAGAACTAACAAAAACAAATTTACAAATGTAGTCCAAAACACATCAAAACATCAATAAATATCCACAAATGTTTCATCTATTGCATCATTTAACAGGACCCACCAGTTTTCATCTTAATATTTACATTTATAATATAATCAAACACCAACTGCATGTTATCAAAATGGTTCAAGAACAGCATTTAATTTACTTTATTAAGAAATTAGACGAAATTGAGTGGAAGTTTAAAGGGTTAACGTCATCGTCCATGTCATGACCTTTGACCCTCTGTGCCATGAAGCTCTGCGGGGCCTTCGTGGTGGCGTTCGGGGAGTTCCAGATGATCCATTCCAAGTTCGCTTCCCTCGTCACCACCTTCTGGCCCATCTATCCGGCTAACACCCTGGTGGTTACCGGCACCATCGTCACTTGTGTGTGTTACCTGGGTGTGTTGGGAGGTCTGAAGGAGAACCGCTGCATGCTCATCTCTGTGAGTCTGGAACACATCATCTGAACATCTGATAACTTCTCACCTGTTATTCTCACTCATTTGGACGTTTCTTTCTATTTTCTCTCCTTTTGGTGGCGATGTGTTTCCAGTTTTTCATCTTGCTTTTCATCCTGATGCTGGTGGAACTGGCCATGGCCTGTGTTTTCTTCGTCTACAGCCGAGAGGTACGACAACAAATGTGATGATAAACGGGTGCAAGTTTTAAAGTGTTTTTAAAGCATGAGATGATTATGATAGGTACTGGGATAAAAGGCTTTTACTGTACAAAGTAGGACATTTATATTGTTCTTAAATATTCCCACTTTATCTAAGTATATTTTCTACTCCACTACACCTCAGAGGCACGTATAACAATAATTACTGTATTTGTCAGACAGTTGAAGTTCAGTTTTGTCTCCAAATGTGTTGATTTTTACCTTTGTGATGTTCAAACTTCAAGCCAAGAATAAAATAAAAAAAGGAGTGAAAACAGGAAAAAAAGAATGTTACATGAGCACAGTACACAAAGTTATAATACTACTACTACTACAACTATTACTACTAAAGTAAAGTGAAGTACTTTGTCATTATACAATTGTACAATGAAATGTATAGATTATAGATTAGATCATAAATTCATAGATTAAATGTATTTAATCTACCATTACTACAAATACTATCACTACTACTACTAAGACTCCAAACACTACTATTACCACAAAAATTTGTTGCACCACGATGTTTCTAATATTGGCATTTATCTAATTTTTAAAAATCCAAAACTTGCACTTCCCTGGGTCTCAGGAGGTTAAATATATTTAATAAAACCCTATTTAAAAATAGTAATTCAAAATGTCTTTCAACTTTAGCCAAAATTTGACTAATAAAATACGTGTAAAAAATATCTAGATACTTTTTTCCGTTACTCATGCATGAAAGGATTAAAAGAAATTAAATATAAAACACAGTAATATGTTCAATAGGGTTGCATGATATTTAAACCTGTGATATATATTGCTAGCCCAGCTGTGCTATCCCTATTCATTACATGTATAGGTCTTGGAACGCTTCATAGTCAGGGGAGGCGGGGCTAAAAGGTTGTCTATCAAATCCTCTGTATGCAATAGGACAGTACTACAGTACAACCAATCATTTACTGAAGTCAAGAAGTTGAATCAATACTTCTACTTTTACCAGAACGTGAATACTTTTACCACCACTGGGACTAAATATAATGTCATTAATGTTTCTGAATGTCTTGTGTTTTGTTCAGACTGACACATATTTTGAGAGAGACCTGAACAATAGCTTGGAGATCTACTTACAGTCCGGTCCAGGGGAAAACAAGGCCATTATAGATGACTTTGATGCTGTTCAGCACCTGGTAAAAGTTTGATTTTATTGATATTTGAATCATTCAGACACAAGAAGATACTATTGTATGTGGGATTAAACAGTGTCATTTTTGCCTGTTAATGATCCATCCAACATGGCGCCAGAACTTACACATGGTACAGGTCATTTTGTTGATTTGTTTTTTTTGTTTTTTGTTTTTTTTTTTAGTGTAAGTATCCTTATTAGTGTGTGTGTGTGTGTTAGACAAAAGAAAGACTGATCCCACTGAAGCAACAATTTCTTTGAATTTACAGTTCATTAATACATTGATATGTTTTCTTGTGTTGTACTTACATTATTGGTTAAAACATAGATCACACTGCTGCTGAATACAGGAAAGGGTGTTAAGGAAAAAAAAAAAAAAAATTTATGACACAAGCGACTTGGCGAAAATGATCTTACTCTTGAGTCCGATTGTCTTTTGATTCATTTTAATGTCAGGAATATTGTTTCAAAATTATCGTTACAATAAATAATCTGTCTTTGTTCAAAGTTTGCAGGTTACAAACAGTTTCTTTAAATTAGTTTGAAGTTTAATTTGTCTTTTGTCAAACGTCAATCTGAGTCTGAGTGTCATGGCACACACACACACACACACACACACACACACACTGCAGGAAGTGTGTTTTTAGGATATGGAATCTTTTATATATCACGTTTTTAGCTTATCAATTTTTACCATATTTAACTCCGCCTCTTTAATTTCTAAACTTTATAATAACTTTTTTATGTTAATTTATTGGAATGGTTTTTATCTTAGTGCTATTTACATATCATATACATCTAGTATTTATTCATTTATTTAAGTACTGATGTAATACGATTGTACTTCTGTTGTGTGTGGAGCGGTGACTACTTTGAAATTCCCTATTGGGATTAATAATGTATATCTTATCTTATCTTATCTTACTAGGCTACATTTATACAGAGATGATGAAAACAGAAGACACAAAAGTGTGGCGTGTTTCAGGTTACAATTTTAGGGAACCTCCTACCTACTTTAAATGATCATACCTTTGGAGCCATTTACAATTAAGGCTTGACATTTTAGATTTTTTTTCCCATAATATATAAAGTTCAATAAGTATGTCAAAAGTTCGAACATTTTCTTAAAACTGTTGATTTCATATGGAATGACTCAAGAAGCAGACGAAGGCTGACCCTGCTCTAGTCTGTTCACTGATGTGTTGGTTCTATGATGTCCTTTCCAGTTCAGATGCTGTGGAGTCCACAGTGAGGAAGACTGGAAGGGGAAGGTGCCACGGTCATGTTGCACCAAAGACCCCTGTAACTCCATCGATCACAACATCTGGCCAGAGGTGACTTAGAAAACCATGCATCAGAAACACCTATAATGTGTTCAAATTCAGGATGACACACTTACACCTCACTGACTATTTATACTGGTCTACAATTATGATCTGCTTTAGAGATCAAATGTCCTAAATCAATGGTTTCCAACTTTTTTAGTCTTGTGACCCCATTTTAACAATTCAATTTCGAATATGCAACAAATAAAAACAACTACACTCAAAAAATATATAAAAAAAAAAAACCTATACATGAAAAAAACAAACCATTGCTTTATTTATTTGCACATTTGAAAAGGAGTGGGAGAAAGTTTTTTTGTTGTTTTTTTTTAACATCCCATATTTTTGTTCCAAAAGTTATGTATTTTAATAGAATGCATTGGAAAACAAATGTGCTGCTTTTCTGATGTTTTCAACATATATGATGAAATCAGGGCCAGCGTTAGGCATAGGCAGACTAGGCGGTCGCCTAGGGTACCAGATGTCTTATGAAATAATACCAAGTTTTAAACTGATATCCCTAATAGTTTTGAAGTAAAGGCTGATTTTTTTAAAAACAATTTTTCGACAAAAAATGTAATTATTTAGCAAAATTAAAAACTGAATAAAATAAAATGTGTCCTATTTGTCATTCCTGACAAGATGCAACTAAAATGACAGTGTAATGTCAAAGAGAGGTATCAGGAATAGTCACAAAAAAGTTTAAAACTTCAACTTCTTAAACTTTATGATCTGTGGCATTTAAAATGTATCACCATTGTTATGATTTTTGGCCAAATTTGGAGCCATATTGTGGAACAACCCAGATAGATGGAACTAATCTGAGCATAGATTATGGTTCTAGGGGAAAAGTTTACCTGGGAGAGTGGAAGCTCAAAGTTAGTTGAAACACAACTTTGTCAAAAACAACAAACAAACAAACATTTTAGGAGGCTTTTACTTCAAAACTAATAAGGATATCACTCTAAAACTTGGTATTATTTCCTATATGAATTTTTTGAGAATGTTCTGACAGGGTGACCTGGGAAATGTCAGTTTTTCTGGACGCTTTGACACAGAATAACCCTTATGAAAAGTAATTTCTTCCACCCTTGACTAGACTGTACGCTTGTTATTGAAAGCCCATGTGTCACAAAACTGGGGGATATTGCGATTTGTCTGAACAACTGTCAAACTACCTAAGCATGAAAACAGTGGAAACGCCCTGACAAATGAACCGCTCCAATATGGCCGCCGTGTTGACCATCACCGGAGGCGCAGCATCTATCCTTTCTACATCTATTGCTCCCAGAATGTGTAGGTTTGGACAATAAACCATAAATGTACTGTTACTGACATTTACTACAATACTACAATAACTGCTGTCATTTTGCCCATGACGGTAAATTTTAATAAAAAAAAGAAATAAATATTGTATTCATTTACTTTTAATTAGTTTTTAGGGTTGCATTTTTCCAGTGCATAAATCCATATATAAATCATAACCTAATCTATAACTCATGCTGTCTCTCAGGGTTGTCTGGTGAAGCTGAGGGGATGGTTTGCTGCCAACTATCGCAGCACAGGCTCAGGTGTCGTTACTATGTTCATCATACAGGTACAGTACTCAAGACTTTCAATGCTTGGTTAAACTTAAAAGCTGTGTTTCCCCAAATGGACTGTGGCCCTTTTATATATATATATATATATATATATATATATATATATATATATATATATATATATATATAATTATAGTATATTATATAATAGGGTTAATAGGGAGAAATATGTTATTGTAGTGTGAGATGACAATTGATGTTCTGAAAGAGGACAAGTTAGAAATGACAGAACAAAGTGTCCACACTGAAAAATAAAACTAAATCTTATTAAGTGTATTTGTCTGATTTCTCTGCAAATATCACATCACACTTAAAATAAAACATAATAACCTAAAGCAATTTTTCAGTGAAATATAAGAACTTATTTTTAGACAATAGAGCTGTAAAAATGTATTTATTGATATAAGATTTTGAAGATCTATTGTCCAGATAATATATATCATACATATATCATTGAAAAGTTACTCTTTAGGTGATGATGTCTTATTTTTAAGTGTGATGAGATACTTTTGACTAAAAATGAGAAAAAAAAAAACTTGGTCAGATTTAGATTTTTCCATGTTTTTCCTCTGTATTTTGTATTTTTTTCAGTGTCACATATATAATATACTAATCATAAAATTAAAGGTAATTATATCTGCAATAGTGAAAGCTGAAGAGAATGTGACTTTTTCCTGCAACAACCACTTTCATATCCCATGTTGTACATAAACCAACACTGATGGACTAATTCATATTCTCTGCGTTTGCTTTATTTGCAGTTCATTTGTCTGTGCGTTACCATCCCTCTGTTCTGCCACTTCAGTCGACAGGGGCTTGGTTACCAGTGAAAACCTTACACTCCACCTGCAGTTTAATACTGTACCACACTACTACATGTGTCCTGCTGTCAAAACAAATCTTCCAAATTCATATAGACACAAGTATTAAGACATTTTGAACTATTTTCTTAGAAACAACAAATGCCATAATATAGTTTTATATTGTGATAAATCATTGAGTAATTTGGTTTAAATTATCTTTACTTCCAAAATTGCCCCAAGAAGTTTTTTTTTTGTACTTAATTTCTGTCAACATTATTTTATTATTATTATTATTATTTTTTTTTTTTTTTTTTATTTTTTTTTTGTTTGTTTGTTTAATCCAGGACTATAATTACCCAGCCCTCTCAAAGGAGAGGCAAAGGGTATTGGTTGTCAGTCTGTCAACCAATACCCCTTGCCCCCTTTGAATAGATTTTGACCTATTGTTGAGGTCAAGGGTGACTTGGTCAATACCTAAAAAAATTAAATGGACTACAATGGAAAAACAAGTAAAGATAGATTAACTTACTATTATTAACAGATAGGAAACCTGGCACTGGCTTCAAAATGACATGGTGACCTTTGACCTTGAGTAAACGTGAAAGGTCAAAATCAAGGTCACATTATTTTAAATTTTCCCAACATAAGATTGGTGATAAGTACTCTGTTACTAATTATTGACAGATAGGAAACTACATGTAGGCTCCCAAATGGCATCATGACCTTTGATCTTGAGCGACCTTGAAAGGTCAAACCCATAGTCTTGTGTTTTGAGAGGGCAACGTCTATTAAGAACTAAAACGATTGTTAGAGGTGGGCTTTGTTGCATCTGCCACCACTTGTTTAACTTGTACTTAAACCCAGCACTGCACATTTATTTTTTTTTTCTAATGTCACACTTCTTGAAATATGTGTTTAAATCCGACCAAACCAACCAACCAGGACTCCCAAGGCATCTGTTTCTCTACATTTGCATGTCAGACTAGAGCATATAAATCACTGAAAAAGCCTCTCTGAGTGTCTGGATCTGAGGACATTAAGCAAAATGTGAATAAACTATAGAGATGGTTGGAGCTTTAAAGGATAACTCATGCACCTTTCTTATGTAACTTTTCACTTTGAAGCTTTTTATAACACCCTCAGTGGTTAGATTTATTCTTTAATAGTCTTTTTTTCATTGTCTAATAAATCCAAATGAATCTGTAACTTAGTGTGTATTATTTGTTTGATTGTAATCTTTCTACACAAGGACATGGTCTATGTAAATACAACATTCAATCCTGTCGGACACAACATAAAAGATAATTACTGCTGTGTTTGGTAGTTTTTGGGGTGGTTTTTTTTTGGCACCAATGATGAAAAAAAAACAACAGAAATTCAATCAAGCATGTAGACAAAAGAATAAATATGTATACTGTGTATTGAGTTGTTTCATGTAGATGTTGAATTTATTTTTTACTAATGTACATGGCAATTGCTACATTGACTTGATTATCATGACATGTGACAAAAACTTCTTCCAACTGATCACTGACGTAACTTAAATCCAGTGTGTCCATCTACTGTCATTGATCCAATGCAATGGCTTTGACTGGTGAATCAATGTTGTCGAAGATGTCAGCGTTTCCATGGTAATGACAGAGCCTCTGAACATCCTAATGTGTCATACCAGTATCTGATGAGCATGAAAAGATTGCAAACTGTATTTTACATCAATTATTTACATACATTGACAGCATTAGTGGGTCAACTGGTATTAAACATTTAAGATCAGTAGATGGTTTTGGAGTAGATATATGAGTCTGTGTAGGTAAAACCAATATTATTTTAAGATTAATATTGTTTATGACACAAAAAAACTGTTGGTAATTACTTGAGGACATTATATCTACTTCACCTACAAGACAAAAACAGACTCTTTCTCATGTTAGTCTTTCATTATTTTTAGAATTACAATGATAATAGTCAAATATTTTAATATTAATTTAAGAACTGCCACAAAAGTAGCACTTAGACTTTACTGTATGAGTTCCACGCAGTTCCTCCTCTTCCAGAGGCTCAAAGTAGCTGGACTATTGACTGAAAAACAGATTCATTATTTTATGCTAAATGAAGTAAGTAACAGGTCAAAGCCAGAAAGAAGTGAAATAAAATGGAAGTCGTGTAGCTATAGTAGTTCATGGTCACTCAGTCCATTAATCACTGTGCTACTGATTTGCATTAAGTCTTAAATTGAACAGGAAAAAGTAGTCTGTTCTCCCACTGCTAGGACACTCATATGCATACATAACAGTCATTAGTAGCTCTATCCAAACCCAACAGCATTAACTTGATTGAAAACGCTGCAGATGCTGGAATTCTCTGCTTTTGTCGACTGCTGTTTGATTGTCACTTGCTGAGTTTCCATTACCCTCAGAAATGCAAAAAAAAAAAATACAATTGCTATAATTTAATGCTCAGATAAAGTGATTTTGAAAGTTCGTGATAGAAGTATACTGTAAAAATCTAAATGTTAAGTGTGTTTTTCTTATTAAAATATCTTATTGCACTTAAAATAAGACATAATCACCTAAAGAGTAAATTTTTAGTGAGATAATAAAACTTTATTTAGACAATAGATCTGTAAAAACTTATTTCAAGAAATGTTATCAAGATTTCACTTGTTCCAGTAGGGTTGTGAAAATTAACACGTTAATATGAATTAATCCATCATAATCTAAATAATCTTAATTTCATTAAACTTTTAACACAATACATATTTTTGCATATGTTTTGGATATTTTGTCACATTTTTGTTGTTTGATTTTTTTTCCTGTATTTTAGAAGAGTTTTTGAATATTGTTTGGAGTTTATAATTTTTTTTGGGGGGGGGGTGAATTTTAGTAGATTTTGATATGTTTTTTTTTTTTTTTTTTTTTTTCTTTCCCAGTGTATGATGTTAACATGTGTGCACAGTGACCTTTCTGTTTGAGGACACACACTGTGCATGAACAGACAGTGTTTGTGTTGAACCACTAGGTGGGAGCACTACGTTACAGAAAAGATGCCCATGCTGAAGCTGTTGGACAGTTTATGGATCAGCCTGATGAATACAGCTGATGTAGAGGAGAGTGGGATTGAGAGAAAATGTTGTTTCTAGACAGAAGTGAAGTAAAGTTTAAACATAGTTGAATAAATAAACATATTCCCTCATTCCAGATAAGGATGCAGAATACTCAGTCAAACTGAATACAGTTTTATAGATGTTTTAAACTATGAAGGTAGATGTTTTTTTTTATTTTTCAATCCCCTCAAAAACATAGATTTAACACAGAAAAGTAAGATTTTTTTTTCAAAGAAAAAAAGTGTTGAAATGCAAAACAAACAAACAAAAATATTAAAATATCTGAGACATTGCACCTGAAAAATGTTTTAATCATTAAATTAAATCGTTTGCTTCTTTTTTTTTTTTTAAGTGAGTTATTGTTTTGTGTTTGGCCTATATAACATGAGTAAGATGATTTATTCTTTATTATTCAACACCAAAAAAAATCACGTCAATCTCAAAAATATTTTCAGTTTAGGGGATTTAAACATTATTTTGGCATTCAAACTATTTATTTATTTATTTGACAGGGACAATGCAGTCAAACATAGTAACAAGTTAGCAGCTGAAGTCATACATATAGACTTTATAACTAACTTCTCATCTCCAGTCCCTGGTTGAACTCTTACACAACCATTGCAGTACAATTAGGGCTGTCAAATGATTAAACATTTTGATCAGATTAATTGCTGTGGATTCATTTTGATTAATCACGGTTAATATTACCCCCCCCCCCCCCCACACACACACACACACATACACACACTTTTTTTCCTTTTTTTTAACTACAACCTCAGATCAGACGAGAAGAATCAATGAATGTAAGCATATTATTAAGCAGAGGAAAAAAAACTAACCAGGATTTAAACTCAGTGGATCAGGATCAGTGCTGGGATGATCCCCTCGCGGGACCTCCCCCCGTGTCTGGCCTGTTCCTTAGCCGGGCACATTTTCTCTGCGGTGGTTCACTGCAAACTGGCTCAGGGTGGGCCAGGTAGGGTCAGGGGTAGAAGGTGGCTCATGATTCCAGCTGTGAGCTTTACAACAATGAATGAGGGTCAAAGGGTAATGAAAAGCATCATGGGTAGCTCCCTCATAGCCAATGGAATGCTACATACAGTACATACGTGACGTATTGTAATGTACTGTATTTATGTCTCGGCGGTTTCAGTTTCCTTTCGTAACTAGAATTTTCTTTCATATTCAAAGACGAAAAATTGAGGTAAAGGTTTTTCGTAAGTAGAGGTACCACTGTATATGATAGTTAAACATTTACTCGTACTCGTCGTCTTGTAGTCGTCGTCTCCCGCTTCATCCGGGTCACGGGGGCAGCAGCCTCAGCATAGTAGCCCAGACTTCCCTCACCCCAGCTACCTCAGCCAGCTCCTCCAGAGGAATCCCGAGGTGTTCCCAGGCCAGCTGAGAGATATAATCCCTCCTGCGTGTCCTGGGTCGAACCCGAGGTCTCCTCCCAGATGGACATGCCGGGGAACACCTCCCCAGGGAGGCGTCCAGGAGGCATCCTCACTAGGTGCCAAAGCCACCTCAACTGGCTCCTCTCAACATGGAGGAGCCAGCCATTTAGATTGACATTTATTGAATACATTGTGTGTTGGTTCTATTTTTTAAAAATGCTTTGTTTCCAGCTGTTTTTGCACGGTAGAAAAATGACTTAAGGTCGAACAACAGAGTTTACCGGTACTTCCATGTCCATGACACAGTGACAAGGCATCTCTGATTGGCTCAGAATGCCTGAAGGAACACCCCCCCCTCTCCTTTGGCTCTCCGTGTGTGTTTACCTTTACCAGAGTAACATCCAGCAAGGTTTCGTGCCGTTGCTTGTTCTGAAAACATGCAGGGAAAAAGAAAGAGGCTTTATTTCCACAGAGAGCACACGAACCAGTTTGTTCCGCCATTTTTTTCAGGTTGTGCAGCAGTCTTCTCTCGTAGATGCTAATGCTAATGCTACTTCAGATTCGCTGCAATGGGGGACTGGTTTAACATGGTCTGTAAATGAATTGTAATAGCACAAGTCTTTTAGGTAACATATTTTAAAATATAACAAGGGTTAAACTCAAAATGTAAATGTATTGTCCTTTCCTTATTATATATATGGTTCTCAATAGATTTTTCGTAACATTGCATTTTAAATAAAACTGGTCCTTATCAGAAGATTAGATGCTGTTGGACAGAAATATTCAAATAATAAATATTTCTTGCTCTGTTTTTGGACTAAAACAGTCAATGTAAAAGCACAAATCGCCTGTAAACACACATAACTGGATACTGTCAGAATAACCTTTGACCTTCAACAAAATGTTAAAATACAAGTGTTTTTTCTGGAAAGGGGTGGAAAAAATCAACTGGCTATTTTTCTCCAATGTGGCTGAATGACATTATTTTCTCTCAAGACATTGATTGAAGTAAAGATAGAAAAGCTTCTCATATTCCCTTCACTTGTGACAGACGATAAAGTGGGTAAACACATGTATGAAAAGCCATTTTCAAAGGCAGATAACAGAATTTATCTGAACAATGCGCACACACTCTGAATTTGACACATTGACTAGCAGCAGCTGCCATTTATACAGCCGCAGCATTCCATCCATTTAAGTCCAGATGGAGACAGATACTGGTCTCAACACCACATCCATCCACCCCCAACACATTGGAGAAAATATTGATTTAATCTACGATAGTGCTCTGCCTCTTTCTATTTTACAAATGGTTCTTTATCTTGGCTTTTTTTTTTTTTTTTTTTTGTCATTTACGTCCTCTACACCCACCGCCCTCCACTCCCCCTCCCCCCTCCCCCCTCCCCTCCCATTTTGTTGCAGATTTCTCCGTCATCCATTTTTAACGTAAAACAAAGCAGGTCGTTCAGGTAAGTAGGTCACCGCTCAGCTGAGGTCGCGAAACCCTCCGGCTTCGGCACATGGTTATGTTCTGTAGCCGACGCCGCTCAGCCAATGGCTCCCTTCAGACATCAGACATGTGGAGACACGGCACGTTTCTTGGCAGGAAACTTAATCAATGTGCCAAGTGACCTGTTCACTTCCCTTTCTTGCCTCTTTTGTTTTTGTTTTTTTTTCTTTGGCATTAATACCCATAACAAATCATGGCTCTTTGATATAATACGTACTGTTCTGCACTGTAAATTACACGTCCAGGTGAAGCTTACTTCCAACAGCGTGTCTAATCCATCTGACAGCCGGCTCATTTAGATCATACTGCCACTAACACAAAGGATACAGCAAAACAAAAGTGATACACAATGGTACAAACAAGAAAGATGAAAACATGAAACCTGAAATGCAAACTTCATATTAATCAGCAGTCATTTGAGTAATGGATTAAACATTGCAGTGATTTTCCAAACAGAAGTTCCAAACATTTGTCATTTCTATTTGCAGAATATTAAATCATATTCTTAGAATATGTTTGGGCTTTGGATCATTGAAGCTCAAACAAGAAAATATTCATCAGAGTGCTCCAGAAAAAAAAAAAAAAAAAAAAAAAAGCTCTATTTCAACAGGATATTTGTGACGTTAACCCTCAAAGAGCTGCTGAAAATGAAAACTCATTTAATGTAGTTGTTCCCAACCCTTTTTGTCTCATGACCTCTTGTTAATACCACACATTTCTGGCAACCTCATACATTCAAAATAAAGACCCCCTTTTTTTTTGGCTAAAATTGATTTGTATCTGATCATGTAATAGATTACTGTAATATATTACTATTTACAGAGCCCACCTGGTTACATGTGGAAAGAAAAAAAAAACTGATGCGTGCCATACTTTGATATCTTGTGTTTATAAATGATAAAGTTTGCACATGAATTGGTTAAAGGAGACATATCATACAAAATGCACTTTTTAATGTTTTTTCCAACACATATGTGTTGTCCATGTGTGATGACAACCTTATATTACGGGAAAAAAAACATCCACTGTCCTTTTCTATTGATCCATTTCTTGTTGGAGGCAGGGGCGGATCTATGGGTGGGCCTGGGTGGGCAGAGCCAGAATTCTAGACCAATTTTCCTCCCCTCATCAATCTGAAATGTTGATCAATATCATTAATATAGTTATTTATTTGTAAATGTCAATGGAAATAAACTATGTATATTTAATTATTTGTGTTGATTTAAAAAAAAAAAAAAAATCCGTTTCGATTCCATTGTGGTTACCCCCCTTTCCCCACCCAGGGGGGTCTTTCCCACCCTGACTTCACTTAGGCCTGTCTAAAAATAGCCGTCTAGATCCACCACTGGCCAGAGGGTGACGAAAATGCTCAGTTTTGGGTTTTCTGTGCTTCGTACATCACACACACAGATTAATTTGAATACCCCACCCCACCAGCTCAGCTACCCCCACCTACTGGTCACAGCGACCTCTGCTCAGACTTACAGATCCCCCATTATTCTTTATGGGTAGTCCCGGTGGTGGGTCCAGTGCATTGGGGTCTGAGCCCTGGTCACTGGTCTGTGGGTGTCATCTGTCATCTGGTCATCCCAGCACAGACCAACTGGACCTGAACACACATCTGGGTGTTAACGGACCTGGACCTGAAGGCACTGGGGCTGTAAAAGCAGTCGGTCCACTTTGATTCTCTCCAGCTGATTTTCTTTCATCTGCGTCTTTATCTCTTTTTCTCTGCCTCAACTTTTTGAGGGTCCATTTGTTTCTCCTCCTCTCGTCAGCTGAAGAGAGCGACGACATCAGCTGTGGTTCATTTGATGAGGCTGTAAAACTGAGTGTTTGCTGCAGTATCTCTTCGTCAATGTAATATTTTGACCAAAGCATGTCACAGACACTGAGACACCAGAGAACTGTGTTCACCTGTGGAAAATGGACATGATATGTCCCCTTTAAAATGAGCTCTCATGTTCCTTTATTGTTGTCATTGTTTAATGGTAAACAAATCCTGTTCCATTCCACCCAGAAACGATCCAATCACAAAGACTTCAAAAAAAACACAGGAGTTTCCAGAAGTCAGTTGCTGCAGTGTTTGTAGTGAACAGAAGGCTTTTTCTAGTCCACAGGTGTCAAACATAAGGCACAGGGGCCAAATCTGGCCTGCCAAAGGGTCCACTCCGGTCCTTGGGATGAATTTGTGAAATGCAACAATAGATATTAAGATACTAATTAATAATTAATTTAGTTCAGGTTCAATGTTCAGACCAATTCAATCTGAAGTGGGTCAGACCTGTAAAATACTTTCATAATAATCTAGAAGAATAGGTTACTCACAACTTCATTTTTTTCTTGTGATAAATGTCAATATTTTCACATATTTATGCTAAGACAAAGTATAATGTCACAAAATGTTTGAATAAACTGTGAATAAAATATGAAGAACCTGCCATGTTTCAAGAGAAGTCGGTGTATTTTTAAGAATAATCTGCTTGATATTCAATATTTTGTGTATTTGTAGACCCACTATGATCTGCAACGTATAATCAACATGTAGAAATGATAAACAGAAGCATAATAATGTTAAAATTTGGCTTATTTTTTTCCATTTGCTTCATGTTATTCACATTATTTGAAAGGATAGTTTGTCAATGCAAATATTTTCATTACTTAATTTGACTTTATTTCACAAAAATATAGAGAATTCTTTGGGAGTTGACAATGTGTTATGTCTATGTTACTATTTCACTGTTTCAGCCCATTTCAGTCAAATATAACTGAATGTGCCCCCTGAACAAAAATGAGTTTGACACCCCTGATCTAGTCTATGCTTAAAGGATTTGATCAGACAGTGACAGTGTTTCTGAAGCCCCTTGATACAGGACCATTACCACAGCTGTAGCCGCTGAGTCCAGTAAGGCCCTGGGAAGTAGGGCTGTGCTCCTCTGGGTCCAAATGTAGCAATTAATGAAGTACATAAAGTTATTGGGTCACTCACTGATGCACCCCACACTTGTGCACATCCACACGGACATTACAGAACAGCTGGATGTACAGTAACTGTTATCAGTGTTATCTCGGATCCAATTTTAACATCAGCTTAAGGTCTGTGGACCTACTCCAACAAGAACAAACTCACTGTACACACACAAAAAAAATGTACAAATATGTTTAATAACAGTGTGTGCTAAGGAGCGTGTCTTTCAAAGGTGAAAAAATAATGCACATGCATTTTGTTATAATATGTAATACATGGCATTTTTGGTGGGCGGATCAAATGTAAATATATTAACTGAGCATGACATATTATCTCATGCTCATTACTTAATATCCTGTGCACACATGATTGCAAAGCATGGCACGGAACATTTTTGTTTTCCACATGTCACTAGATGGGCTCTGTAACTATATTGTTCCAAATTACTACCTCCTATTATTACAGACAGAGGCAGAAAATGCAGGTGTAATTTTATTTTCCTTGGTCAGGATATGTACAGTCATGTGTTTAATTAATTGAGCATGTAGATGTACATGAAAAGTCAAAAGTAGATTCAATGGTTATTATATGAAAACAGAAAAGAAAGTGACTTTTACAGCAAATATATGAATAAGAGAAAGTAAAACCCAGTATGTCCGTCCAATGTCAATGATCCAACTCCATTGGCTTTACTGGTGAATTCATGTCATAGAAGGTAATGGTGTTTCCACGGTAACTACAGAGTCTCTGAACTCCAAATGAGTCATATCTGACATGAAAAGATGAATGTCTGTATTTTGCACCAGTTTTGTACATGTGTCTTTATGACTTCATTTACTGATCAGGAAACTATATCATTAACCGTTTACATCCACTGTCATCAATCAAACTCAATGGGTTTACTGGTGAACCAGTGTTATAGAAGATGACAGTGTTTTCCACGGTAGCTATGGAGCCTCTAAACATCCAAATAGGTCATATCTGTTGATGATGAAAAGATGACAAACTGTATTTTACCTGAATTATTTACTTTAGTATTTCTACTATTAGTGCTTCAGAAATTATTAAACATTCATCGTCAGCAGATGTTTTTGGTCACTATATCTTTAAGTGTTTGAGAGGTAAAAATGTAAAAAAAAATAAAATAAAATAAAACATTTCTCTTTATTACACATGTTTCAAAAAATAAATTATTGTATAATTTAATTAAAAAATCCTTGATCCTTTTTTTTTCTTTTCTATTTTTTTGCCACAATGCACTGAACAACTGCTGTTAAAAGCTTCCATCTAAAGGCTGCCAGCCAACAACAGTTAAGATATGAAATATACATATGGTCTAAAATGGTCTTTAAATGTCTTGTGTAACTTGTTGAAAACTGCAGGAGCTGTGATTGAAGCTGCACGGCGTTGCAGGATTTTGGTGTCCTTTGGCCAAACTTTTATGTTTATCAAAAAATGTTGGAAAAGAAGAGTTTCTGGACTCAGAAAAAGGTGATTTTTATAGATGTTCTTTGGATTGGGACTCATTGGCACTGTCAAATATTGGATATTTTCATTTCACTATGTTGTAATTAACGCAAAGAGGAAATCTACTTACAGATAAACTCTTTTATTTATCCTGTTAAAATGATGAATAAAGACAGAGAAAACCAATTGTATAGAATACTGATAAATAAATACAACATTGAGTGAACAGTACTATTGTTAAATGATAAAAATTATTCGAATGTGGATTTTAGAAGTGATCACACTGACAAAAAATACTTGTCCTATTAAATGTATTGTCCTTTATATATACTGTCCCATTATATATGTTATCCTATTAAACAAAACTAAGTTGTGATCAGGGTTTGTACACATTTTTCAAAGTCAAATTCAAGTACTGTTTAGGGTCATTTTCACATTTTTCCAGCACAGCGCCTTATCACTGTGGTCAAATGCATACCTACAGGAGTACATGGACTCATGATTAGTTCTTTTTTGATGATGTACTGTACATCTGGATAAAGATTTCTGTGTTAGTCCTACCCTCTTTTTTTTCTCCATTTTGGATTCAAGAGATGGACAAATTTGCATATATGTTAAAAAAGGAAGGGAGGGAGGGGGGAAAGAGAGAAAAAAAATTCATGTATTTGTGTATATATATATATATATATGTATGAAACTTGTTTGTGATTTTATGCCAGGATGGAACCTCAGTAACAGATGATACTGGTATTTGATTAGCAACTTTTATTTTGTCATTGTCTGGAGTTTTTGTTTGAAGATTGATATTCATGTGTTGTTATTGTTTTTGCAAAAAGGAATAAAAAATGAGTTGAAAAAAAGAAAATACTTTTGTAAATGATCCAAATGCAAAAAAAAAAATACAAAATAAGGACAATTTTAACAAAATACTGCCTCAATTAATCATATGTCCATGTGTTTTATTTTTGGATCAGTTCTACAAAGACACTAAATTCTTAGTAACAGAAGCAGAAACTGGTTCAAATTTTGTCTAATTTTCTTTAGACATTTCAGGTTGTTCCTATTTGTTCAGGTTATTCACATTTTAATGTTACAGGATCATTTGTAAATGTAAATATTTTCATAATTTAATATTTTTGCAGTAAAACAATGGCCAAAATTGGAAGCTGTCATTTATGGGCATAAAAAAAACTAAGAAAATCTAGTCATTTAATAGGTTATTATGCTCTTCATCACATTGGCTGCATTGGCCTCCTTTGGCCTCCTTTGGCCTCCTTTGGCATCCTTTGGCCTCCCTTGGCCTCCTTTGGCCCCTGGGCTGCATGTTTGAGACTCCTGTTCTAATCTTCCTTTTTTCCCCTATCAGTCTTTTCAGCTGAAATGCAGACATATGAGCTAAAGGTCATTTGTATTAAAACAACTCAGTGTGTGGCATTGAACCAGTCACACTGTGCAGATTTTCTCACTATAACTACAACTGTCAGAAAAGTTCATTAGATGTAAACAGGAAAAAGCTTAGAACTGGTTTGGTTCTGTGTGTGAGGTCTGGATCTTAAATATTACAACAATATGACAATGGTACAAGTCAGTATTAGCTTATTATATCAGACTCGTACTGAAATTAGCGGTGACTTTCTGCTGCCTCAACTGGAAGATATACGCCCTGGGTGAACCAAAATAATTATATGCATGCACCTGGTTGGGGCTCTGCAGTCTCTAGATATTTCAGGGTTGGTAATTAAACCCTGCTGAACGAGACAAAGCACACAGCGGTGACTCACTTCCATGACATCAGATGGCCTATTGGATCTGGAAAGTGAGAAGCCAAATTAAGTTTTCCTTCACTGAGGTTCACACTCCCCTCTGAGTGGTCATAGCAACCTGCTCCTAAGCACTAGGCTGTTATCACGGCTGCTAAAACCTCTGTTTTTAGACACGAACACCATTAGTGCCTGAGTATGAAACTGAAAAAACAAGTCTCAAGAGCTTTACAGTGTTTTCTGAGTTAATGGTCAAACTACAAAACTGGAGAAAACAACATCCATCCATCCATCCATCCATCCATCCATCCATCCATCCATCCATCCATCCATCCATCCATCCATCCATGCATCCATCCATTCATCATCTATCTATCCATCCATCCATCCATCCATCCATCCATCCATCCATCCATCCATCCATCCATCATCCATCCATCCATCCATTCATCCATTCATCCATTCATCCATCTATCCATCCATCCATTCATCCATCCATCCATCCATCCATCATCCATCCATCCATCCATTCATCCATTCATCCATCTATCCATCCATCCATTCATCCATCTATCCATCCATCCATCCATCCATCCATCCATCCATCCATCCATCCATCCATCCATCCATCCATCCATCCATCCATCCATCCATCCATCCATCCATCCATCCATCCATCTGTTTATCCATTTCATCCAACAGAATCTCCTGTTAAGACTGAAATTTTTAATCTTAGATCTGCTTGTTCATTCAGTATGCAGCCTCTCCAGGATTTCGTGGGCCTTTTTTGAGATTGTTTTGTCCTAAAATGTCTGATGTTGCATTAGCTTTTCTGAAAAATTGTGATGAAAGTTGCAGTGCTTTTTAGGCTTTTGTTGCAGGAGGAAGTGGAAGTTGTGAAATAGTTATAAATAATAATAATAGTTGTGATGTTCCCTTCTTGTAATCAAAATTAAGTAATATTTCAAATATTTAATTACTGGAAAATCTATTAAAAGTTATTGTGATGTGGTCGTCAAAACTACCTTACTGAGATGGCAAATGGATGATTATGAGGATTATAAAATAATAATAATAATGCCTTAAACTTATATAGCGCTTCTTTGGACACTCACAGATGCTTTACATAACAGACAAACAAGTAATGTATTAAAAAAATAAATAAAATAATATAAAAAGTAATTAAAAGCCAGTTTGAAAAGATGGGTTTAAAGACGGGATTTGAATGTGGACAGTGAGTCTGAGTTCTTGATGGGTAGTGGGAGAGAGTTCCAGAGTTGGGGGGGCGGCGGCTGCGAAGGCTTTGTCCTTATATACACATAAGAATATATTTATTCTTGTATCTAACAAAAATATATAAATTTTTCTAAATGCCTCTTTTGGTTCAAAGGTTAAAGTTCATATGACCTCACAACATTACATGAAGTTGTGAATCATAATTTGATTTGATTTGAATTATTTATTTCGAACATGTGCAAAGTGCAACAATAATCCATACAACAATAATAATAATAACAATGACATATCCTAAAAGGAGTAGGATGAAGCATAAGCTTATTTAATCCTACCCCTTCTTCACTTCCCCAATAACCTGAATTCATCTTATAGCAATATAGTGCATAGTACAAAAATGATGATAATAATAAAAATAATAACAATAATAATAATAACAATACCAATAATAAATAACTGAAGTACTAAACATATACATATATACAAAAAACAATACAAAAAAACCCCCCAAAAAAACAAATGAGCAGAGAGGAAAGTAGGTAACAAATAGAGTTTTTTTTTGTTTTGTTTTTTTTGCTTGTTTTCTTTTCTTCTTCCCTTCCTTCTTCCTCTTTTGCCTTCCTTTTTTCTTTCCTTTTTTTCTTTCCTTTTTCTAATTTGTCTGCATTTTGTTCTTATTTATTTATTTTATTTTTCTATTCATTCACTTATTTTATTTATTTATTTATTTGTATATATCTTTTAACCCCACAGAGGGGAAGTTAACATTGCTTGAGGTCAATGCATATTCCAGTCTTGCAGCCATATACTATACTATTTAGTGCATGTGTGTGACCATCACCTGTCCTATTTTTTGACTAATATAAATCAGTCAAAAAAAAGGTCTCTTCTCGAAGTACCTGTTGGTACTAGTGCATCATTTTAGTCGTCAAATGAGAACTGCTGGCTGCGCGCATGTTGATTCGTACTGTAAGGTAAACAGGAAAAGGTAAAAGGAGCGGCTCAAGACGTCACAAATGATTGGTCACATTTTGTGGGAAAGTTGCGATGAATGGTTAAAATTGGGATTGGCTGAATTTGTGTTGAAGTTGCAAATTGCAACATGACGAAAGTGAGCAAATGGAAAGTTCTGTTTCAAAAGTGTGTATCGTTCTTCAGAAGTCAAACATTCATTAAAGTCAAAATCCCTATTTATCCAGTTCAGTGAATCAGAATTAACAGATGCATATGGTCACAGAACTTCTTGAGAACTAGGGAGAACATGCAGTGCTCTGAAACCAAAAGTGTATTAAGAAAGTAGGGAGATAATGTTCTGCAAAGGCAGCAGTAAAATATTAAGGATTGTTATTGGTGCAGGTTCCAGCTGGACAGCACTGATGGGACTGGATGGTAATTTGGATGGATTTACATAGTAATGAAACAACTCACCTTCCACTTTAGCCAAGCTATCACATGATTGACAGCTGAATGCAAAAATAAATAAATAAATGAATAAACCCACACACAAAGTAATCACTTTAAAAGTTTTCCTTACTCATTACTCGCATCTCCTCTGTAATCTGTGATGACCTCATTTAACCCATGAAGATCCAGTGCTACTTTTGTGGCACTTCCCAAATTTATTTTTCTCCACATGTAACCTTGCTTATGTAGGCAATGTATCACCATTCATTATAGTAATATGCTCTGTATTTTGCATTTCATTCAGTGAAAATCACTTAGTGTCCAATGTTTAATTTATTGATCAGAAAAAAGTTGACTTCAAAGTTTAAGTTTATTGTTTCAAAAACAAACAGAACTGATGATAAAGTGAGTTTTTCAGCAAATAAATCAATAACTGAATGTAAATATGGGTGTTTTCATCCACTGTCATTGATTCAGCTCCATGGGTTTTACTGGTGAATCAAAGTTGTTGAATGGAGGTGTCATTTGTCATTTTAGTTCAGGGGCCACATTGAGCTACATTTAATCTGAAGTGGGCAGAATCGGTAAAATAATAACCTAATATAACATAAATGATGTTAACTTAAAAATTTTGTCTATATTTTAGAGTGAAAAAAGTCAAATGAAATTATGAAAATATTTATATCGACAAACTTTCAAACAATGTCTTACTTTTTTCACTGATAGGTTTAATGTCTCAGAAGTCGAGGTTTTTAATGCGTTAATGTATCTATCAAATTTAATTTTATATAACAGAAGTTGGGCGGCACGGTGGTGCAGTGGTTAGCACTCGTGCCTCACAGCAAGAAGGACCCTGGGATCGAATCCCACACCAGACCTTTCTGTGTGGAGTTTGCATGTCCTCCCTGTGTCCGTGTGGGTTTTCGCCAGGCACTCCGGTTTCCTCCCACCATCCAAATACATGCACTGATAGGTTAATTGGTTAATCTAAAATTGGCCATAGGTGTGAATGTGAGAATGATTGTTTGTCTATATATGTTCAGCCCTGAGATGAACTGGCGTCTCATACAGGGTGTACCCCGCCTTCGCCCATTGTAGCTGGATTAGGCCCCCAGTGACCCCCGCGACCCTAGTGAGGATAAAGCGGGTTCAGATAATGAATGAATAACAGAAGTTCTCTTATGACACTTTACATTCAGAGCTAGTCTAAACCAGACTCTTAGGTCAATTTACAGACACATAACAGAATCCTCTAGGATTCACTTGGTGACAATAGAAGGAAAAAGTACCTTTAATAGGTAGAAACCTGGAGCAGACCCTTACTCTAGAGCAGGGGTGGGCAACTGCATGCCACTCTTTCATCCTTAGCCTGTGGCTCTGAGTGGCTTGGGGAAATAAATTAAAAAAAAATTAAAAAAAAAAAAATTGAAGTGTATTTTATTTGTGTTCATTCTTTTTCTTTATTTTTTTTTATTATTTTAGTCCTATATTGGAGGATTATTGTGATGTTGAAATATTAAAATATTAATTAAAATAAAATATATTTAGTTTTTTGTTGCTCTAAATAAACATAGCCTACTGGTGTAAGATACTGTATACCTGCCAAAACACCGTCCATTTGTTACAACTATCAACCTCAGCAAGGACAAGTATGGAAAAATGTAAGAAAAGAAAAATATCTGAAGACCTGGACCTGAACGCATGGACTCAGAGTGTAGAAAAATGTGAAAAAAACAAAACAAAACATATATGACATATTCCCACAGGTCAAAGGTTAAACAGGCCTGAAGTGTCTTTGCTTTACACTGGACTAGTGTAAAGGTAAGAAAAAGCAATACAGTGTTCTCTTCATTTTGGATCAGAGAGTCCATCTTCCAAAAGGTCAAAGCACTAATACTGTAAATATGACAAAGGTGAAGCACCAAGCATGACAGGGAATTTGTTTTAAATATGTTTTCCTTTCTTTTTAATATATGTATATTTTTTTTTTTTCACTTTAGATGTCAAAGCATTTGCGGCCCCCGGTATTTTCTTTTCCTTGGAAACCGGGTTCAAATGGCTCTTTAGGTGTTAAATGGTGCAGACCCCTACTCTAGAGGGTGGACAGAACCAGTAGGGATTAAAGACAGAGAGGGACAGAGAGAGATGAGACATGCAGGGGTATGCACCTGTGTTGTCATCCATCTTTGAAACGTGAAAATATTTGGAGCATGAGCCAAATAATGATGTGAGAAATGTGTGTGTGTTAATTATATAAGCCATGGATAATTAATGTGACAGTGTAATTAGCGTGGCCGAGCCTATTAGCATTCTGTTTGAAGATGTTAGTGACCTAAAAGATTTAGTCCTGTACATGTCTGGGAACTTTGTGTACTTTTACCCAGAGTACTTTCAGGTGACTCTTGTCTGACGGAGGCACAGATGGAAACTGATGATCACCTAAGAACATGCAGCTACTGAGGAGGTCAGATAAAATCAGCTAAGGTCCTCAGGACATCAGGTCTTCTGCAGGTTAATGACTCGAAATACAGTGGAAGTGTGTGTGTGTGTGTGTGTGTGTGTGTGTGTGTGTGTGTGTGTGTGTTACCTATTGACCCTTTGTACTTTACGTCATACTCTGTTCGCGCTGCAAATGAATGTCATGACAGATGATGGATGATAAGATGTTGAATATATAGTCTCATCTAATCATTGTTGCTTTTGTTTGTTTTGTTTTTTAACTACTTTACACCTACAGTGGTTGCTTCTTCAAAGACACATGCTTTCAGCTAATGTGCAGACAGAAATTAAAGATAGAACAGGCTCTGTTAGTGTTGATAGGACATTAGCACTAGCAGATGCTAGCTAGGTAGACTGGGTTAACTACTATGGAAATGCAAGGATAATATGATCTACAGTGGTGGTCATACAGAAACTATCTGCAATATTAGCTTGATTGTTGAAGTGACTGTCTTTGTATTTATACACAAGTATAAATATCAGCTATCAGGTGATCGATTGTAATCAGCCGATATTCCCTGAAAATAGCCTGATCAATGATTGGAAAAATATGCTGATCAAAAAGCCGATCACTTAACAAAAATGACTAATGACCAATCTTCAGACTTGGAAACATGCTACAGAACAGATACATCTGGTCTGGACTGTTTCTGTACCTTTTAAAATATAGTTAGTTTGGGACCATTTCACGTTGCATAAGGCAGGCAGTGTGCCCACAGCACAATAGCATTAGCTTTAGCCCAACACTGCCTTATTTACTACAACACCTGCACTGAACACATCCACACTTCAACAGCACTTTGTCAAAGTGGACTAACTGGTGAGTATTAACATTTGAAATCTGCTAATGTGATTTTGACCTTTTAATTAATTGTGACCTTGACCTTTGCTCGAATGGATCATTGCATCACATGCTATATGTATATGTAATTTCATGGTGATATCTCACATATTCATTGAGTTATAGCATGATATCTCTCTGCGGACGCACAGACACACACACACACACACACACACACACACACACCAGGTGATTACAATAATCGCATCCAACCAATGTTGCATGAGATCAATAACAGTATAACATGTAACATAGTGTAGTGTTGATTCTCCATATAGTGTTCTTTGCGCCATCCGGTAAAGTGAGTCACTTTACAGGCCAACTCCACTACATTATTTTCAGTGCTCTTAGCCATCCCTTAAAA
The DNA here is from genome assembly GCA_020466265.1 of Siphamia tubifer. Classification (NCBI taxonomy): domain Eukaryota; kingdom Metazoa; phylum Chordata; class Actinopteri; order Kurtiformes; family Apogonidae; genus Siphamia; species Siphamia tubifer. Next base: position 23,432,821 of record CM035791.1, read on the forward strand.
TCATCCGTGGCTCATGTATTTGTTTACTGTGCGCTTTTGCCGACCGTCTCTTGTCACATTATAAATGTGACATCAGTGCAACAGGTCAATAATGACTGTATCTCACTGATCCGCGGGGATCCTTGGGTTCTAGATGTGGTCTTTTTTATGTTGTTGTGTTTTCACGCATGTTATACCACTTTTGTCCAGAAGTTATTGCCAAAGCATTGTGACCATAACAATGAGAATAGAAAATGACTAATGCCTCCTAAAATGTTGGTCCCATCAACTTACTGGTTCTGTTACTGTCTTAACAACACACAAGTATGACACACTGAAGCAGTCAGCATTTCCTGGATTTTTTCTGATTCATGACACACACACACACACACACACAACGGGATTGTGGAGTTCATATTGGTTTTCCAAAAGAGCAGCATAAATTAAGCTGCATAATACATGGATTTTTTTTGAGAACACAGTAATAACTTGGCAGTGTAACTCTAATTAAAAAAAATATTTCTTTTCATACATTTGTGTTTTCTTCTCCTGACTCATTTTTCATTTCATATCTAGAATCTGATTTGCTTTACTTCGTAGCTACCAGAACAACATAGTTTTGTGGTTGTGGTATTATTGTGTACATGAAAAAGTGGAGGAAAAAAAAAGACGTGCAATGAAAAGGAAACTTGCCGCTGTTAGAAATCAAAGTGGTGCCTTCAAAAGACTAGTTAAGAAAGATCGTACTCAAAGTGTAATAGTACATTCAAAAAGTAAATTCAATAGTATGCTTTTTATGGGGCTATTTCAAATGTATATAAAGGTGTTAAATGAATGTGGTGAATGAAAAGTAAAAAAAAATTATATGGAAGTATGTGTATAATGTCTATAAAATATAATTCACAGTAAACCCTCCATATAATATCAGTTTTTGTGTAAACAACATTTAAATTGCAGATACATACACTTTTAAATTTCCTCTTTTTACTTTTAAATATTCTTCTTTATCTTCTGCACTTTGGGTCTGTATTTGTGTTGGTGGGTTTCCAATACAATTTTATCTTCCCTTACAATATCTTATGGAAAGATATTGTCTAAATTTAACTGCAATTACAAGAACATTATGTACAACATTTTGGGAGTAATCATTTTTAAGTGTATCTATGAAACAGAGGAAGGGGGCACAGAATGTGCACTTGAACGTCCCACCAGCTTAATCTATAGAATCTAAAATATGATTTATTACAACATCAATAAAATGGTCTGCACCAGTATAACATGCCTATAAAAACACTGCACAATTATAAATGGTAAAAATTCTGTTTGTTTCCACTTATTACTCACTATTGTATACTAGACTGTACTTTAGTATATATGTATTGTATTATATCATTGTGAAAACTGAACTGATTTTTAACAAAAAAAAAAAATCCACATGTTTGAATCTTAAAACAGATATCAAATTTGAATTCTACAAACCATCATTGACTAAAACCTTCTGTAAAAAAATATTTCATATAAGAGCTCCTATATAGGAAATGCATATTCATGTTTTTTTTAGGTCTTCATATGATCATACCATGATAATAAAGGCATTTTAATGTTTAAATAGAATGTCACCCCAGTTTGTTTTCTATATTTTGATACATGTTGAAGACCATGGCAGTTACAGGTAAACCTTCTATTCTCTCTACTTTGCATTAAAGCAAGAAAATGTGAATTTATTCCAAGTTCTGTCATAAATAGCAGCATCGACACAGATCTGAGTCTATTTTCGATCTGTGATGCTCACAGTGTCAGTTGAAGAGTTTAGGAGGGTGCAGAGCGTCGTCTTTGTGTGCGTCACCCACTCGTCAGTCTTCTAAAAACAGCTCAGTGAACACGTGGACGACCCTCATGACCACCATCAGCACCACAACAGACCGTTTTTTTTTTTTTTTTTTTTTCACACCTAGTCCTGGTGCAAAATGTTAATCATGAAGCAGTGTAATTCTGATGGAACGCTTTGACTCATGTGTTCGATACTATTGGTAGATCCCACAGAAAGATTGAGGGATGACGGTCTTTGAGACAGACCTGGAGGCTGTGTGTGATAAACGACTGCAAGCAGATGTTGTGATAGATTGAGTTTAGTTTCCACATGAGCTGTAGCCAACTGAGTTTGTTTGTTTGAGGATGAGGAAGGTGTAAAAATCCACTGTGGACCATAGACTCCACACAAATTACACTGGTGTACAAGTAAAATACTTCTGGAATAACACTAATAAAATGATACCTACACACTATCCACTATGTATTAACCATTTGTTAGCCATGTGTAACTGGTTTGTTCATTATCTATTAACCATTTGTTACTTATTTGTTAATACACAATTTATCATAAAGCATTTGTTCACACGGTTACAAATGGTTTGTTCATAGAAAAGAAGAACAAATGCTTCCTTTATGATAAATTGTATATTAACAAACAGGTAACAAATGGTTAATACATGATTAACAAACCATTGACAAATAGGTCATAAATGGTTAATATATAGTGAATTGTGTGTAGGTATTATAAAGTGTTACCAATGTTACCACATGTGTGTTACTGATAAATGTTGGTTGGCTCAAGTTTCCAAGATAAGTCTGGGGTCAAAATGTGAAATTCTTAGAATTAACAAGAGAACAGATTTTAGTCCAAAAGAATATTGGTCTCAGATCTACCAGATCTACTTCAAAACACTGTCTACACATTATGATCCATTCACTTTACAGGCTCTTTCTAGTGGAATATTTACTAATCCATTGTATACATGTACATAAACCACCATATATGTGGAATAACACACCATAATATATATTAAAACATGAACTAACCAACACTAAAGTCATTTGTTTTCTGATTCCTCTTATTAAAAGTATGTAAGATTTAGCACATTTAATGTCTGAACCAGATACCTTCTAAAAAATTGTAGTCACTTTTCCACTGACCCTCAAATTGCACAAATATTTTTACTAATGTCTGTAAAGTTTTGTGCATATGCAGTAGCTAATGGAAAAGTGACTTGTGAAGCTTCAGTCTACTTTCACACACACTAGAAAATAAAGAATTCAAAGACTTGTTGGAAAAAGAAGGATAGTCAGTTGGATATTGAATCTGGCATTTATTCATGTATATATATTTTTTTACAATAATAAGTTAGTTTCTGAAAATAACCATGACACGACACTCCCACAAGAGCCGTGTCTCCTCTGTATTGCTGCTGTTTCCTAATCAGATTGAACAAATGTCAGTGTGAATATATAGCCATGAAGGTGTGACAAACTGAATGTGAACGTCGTGTTCCCTCTTTAAACCATAAGGACCCAGTATGACTTCTGTATCAGTTCTATCAGTTCCTTGACATGCCGTTGTCACCTGTTTTATCCTGGTTTGGATGATGCATTGGTAAAAGAATCAACTCTTTTTCCATCTGTCTGACAAATAAAATTAAAATCTGCTTCTACTGTAGCGGGCAGGATGAACCTAATTTGATCTGATTCTTTATCGATTGTCATTGGGTGAGGGCTTAATAAAGTACAACCAGGTTTGTTTGCATGAACTGTTTGTTTTTTTTATGTTTCCATCTCTGCACAGAAAATATAACTTACACATTATGCACAAACTAAACTTCCATACTTTTCCTGAAGGAAATATAACCTGTGTGTTTGTCTTGGATCGCTGGAGATGTGACTAGTGTGACGTAAAAGGAAATATCTGCTGTTCACTTCATATGTTTGTCAGTGTTTGTGGACTGAGTCAGTTCTATTAAAGCTCCTCCCATTTTCTGTGAGTAAGGGACTTACTTACTTCAGGACAATGTTTGGCTTTTCTCCTACTCTAGCGATGACATCACCCTCTGATAAAAGTTAGATTTTGGGCTTTTCAGAGTGGATTTTATGAGTTCTCTATCAAGAACCATAAATCACACTCTCATGTGCATCACATACAGTGTAGATGACAAAAATACCTGCGTTTTAAAGTTTAAATGAAGTCTGTACGACCAAATATATCAAAGCAGTAGCATTGGCAAAAAAGACAATTTTTTTGTTGGTCCCATTAGGAATGAATGGGGTTTTATTTGGCATAATAATATAAAATCCGTACAACATATCAGAATTATGAGACCATATGTTTAATCTCTGGGCCAATCTGAAGAAGTTTTCCTATTTACTGTAAAAAGC